>JAKGUB010000557.1:29125000-29697500 GCA_026261675.1 Hippocampus mohnikei
GTGGACCTTTGCGAAACAGAACGTATTGGAAAAAAATGGCAACATACAGTAGTTTAGCCTGACATCATAATAAGGGAGCCTATTCCATAAAGATTTAAAGCAACTTTACCTTGTTGTCATGTTTGATCTGTATGCAGTTTTGAGCACACTATTATTCATCTTCAAATGTCTTTCTTGGGAAGAAAAGTTTACACCAAAGGTCACATTAAAATTGTGATTGACTTTACCCTTTTGGCTGCGCTCTCTCTTTGCTTAGATAAGCCGAAGCTGCACTTTAGCATGCATCAGTGGAAAAAAAACAAGGCTTTTTTGAATAAATCACAGACATCAGTTTGTTCCTAAGTGGGTATTTACTTGACTGAGCATAACCTATTGTGACCCCCACCGCTCCCTGGCCTCCCTGAAGTCAAACAAAGATGTTATGTTGTGCTCCGCTGTCCCAGTAGGGATTCGCCTTATTTATGCCGCGCATTTTAAAATGGCAGCTCATGGAATAGATTCCCGCCGACTTTCTCACTCGTCACTCGAATAGTGTGGCGTCGCTTGCTTGACTGAATAATGCCTCCTGGCAGTCGAGAAGCCTCTTTGCCACAAACACCTTTGCGATGTTTTGCTGTGTGTGACAAAACAACAAGCGGCATCAAACAATGAGGCTTGACATTTTCTGCCACAGGCTTCATTAGCTCACTCGTGTATGACTAAAGATTGTCTTTTGTACGCAAAGCTCCACATGTTAGCATGTGGAAAATGGGGCAGGCAATATTTAAGTCTTGATGGAATGTGCTTGAATGTGTGCCGTTTCCTTCGGCTGATTCGTTACTGCTCTTAGCAAAGGTGAACAGACTGGATGAAAAGTTCAAACTATGAATCTGTTGTCTTGAAATGCTTTTGACAGTATTATAATAACAGTGGACAGCATTTTTGTCGAGTGGTCAGCACGTAAGACTAACAGTTATGAGGTTCTGTGTTTTGAGTCTGGAGTGGGCATGCTATCCCCGCACTTGTGTGGGCTTTCACCAGGTCCTCCTGCTTTCACCCACACTCCAAAAACAGGTTCGACGAGGACTCGAAATTGGTGTGAATAGGTGTGAATGTGACTGTGAATAGTTGTTTGTCTCTATGTGACGATTGACTAGCCACCAGTCCAAAGTATACGCTGCATTTTGCCCCAAATCAGATGGATGGAATAAAACTTGGATCAAGTATGCAAGCAGATGTGCAGAATGCAGTATAAATGGCCTTCTGAGAACTACGACAGCTGTGCCGTCAGCATGATCCGCCCCATGATCATAATTTATAGTTGTTTACGGTTACTTAGAACGTAGCATTTGAGAATAGCCTCGAGGAATGAACCGCAGGCTGCCAAAGAAAAGGGCATGATTACCTGATCACCTTGCAACCTGTCCTCGGAAATTTCCATAACACAATTGTTTGAGGGGCCAACCTTGGTGAAGAGAAAATATATTTGCACCACATTACATAAAGTATCAAATTAAACATGATTTTTCATGGTATGCAATAGAAATATGGACCGTATTTTTTTTTTTAATTAGTAAACTGAGGACACATCACGTTGTTCTTTGGTGAACTGTGAATGACTGGAAATCATATTGCTGTGCCTTCATAAGAAACTGAGCGTGGCATTCAAAAAGGTCCAAGTTAAGCTGTTACGAGTCCACACTTATTGACTCTCATGAGTTCAGATGACATCCACATGTTGACAAACTGAATATAGCTCGGATGAAACATGGATATTATGTTCAGGGCCTGCTTTACTGCACGCAGCACAGTGTGTCCTGAATCTTCAATGCCTTCTCAAGTCTATCAAGTCATTCTTGAGCGCACTGAGCTCCCCGGTGTCAGTAACCTCAAGGTATTTTGTGCTCCAACAGGATATAGACCCAGAAAACACAGAGCTAAATATATCAAAGAATGGCTAAGAATAAAACACAACAGACTATTCTGAAAACATCGGATCTAAATGCAGAGTGAACGTCCGCAGAATAAACTGAAATAAGAAAAACAGTGTGGTGAATGCAGGCTTCACACCCAAGATAGCCAGAGCAGTTTGTTCATGATGACGAGTGGGCCTGAATACTCAAGTCCCCTATTTAGTATTTCAGTGACCATTGAGGGCTTAGTCTATCTTTTACAGAAGGTTACCAACAATCTTATTCACGTGTGTCAACTAGTTCTTCTCCACTTGAATCCAAATTAAGTATAAGAACTCAAAAATGCTTCGAGTCACTTCCTGTAAGTACTTGAGCGAACATGTTCAAATCTTTCCAGTGTGACCAGGCCTATGCCTAAAAGCAATTGTACATTCACAGCTGTTTGCGCATTCCAGACTCTCTGCCAAGGGACAAGCGAGCGCTATTTACCATATACAGTCAAAACGTAACGCTAATATTCGGGAAATTCATCATGTGCAGTATGGAAACTCATCTGAAGCTGTGACTCACACTCATTGGTACTTGGGGACCACGACGAAGAGGAAATGACCTTTCCAGAGTAAATGGCCCGGTCATGGAAGCCATCAGGACCAAGGCAATTAGTCAGTTCGTAGATCACACTTATAAAGCAACAGTGAAAGCGACCATGCCCAGGGGAGCTCACTCAACCAGCACAATGAAAAAAAAAAAGTCTTAACATTCATCAATAGAAGCAGGAAAGAAAAAAACGGAGGATCTTGCCATAAAACAAGGTCTCTTGAACTAATAAGTATGAAATGTAGGTTTTGTATAATTCATTTTTTCATTCGTGTGGATGGTTAGCAAAATTGGGACTGATTCACTATCAAAAGAACGCAACATGACATTAGGTGCGGGACATGAGAATACTAGATTTTGAGGCGTATTTATGACCGATTTGTCATTGAACTCCAAACTTTTCAATTTTGGGGGCAATTCTATATCACCATATTTCCTCAGATAAAATAGATGCTTCGTTTATCCTGTCAAAAAAAAAAAAAAAAGGGATATATCAGCAATTTTGCAGGAAGTTTCCAGTTGTTTACACAGATAGTTTAGAGTCAATTACTGAGCGCACTTGCCCTTTCCACTGTTGCGAACCAAAGGGACAGCTCATACCAAGGCACGCAAACAGTCTCTCTGTTGAACAAACAAGTGGAGCCTCACCACATTTGTAAACGGGGCCCCTGTGCAGTTTTAAACATTATCTTATCATCTCAGGGTTCCCACTCTTCTTCAAATAATTTTCCGGGACTTTTTCGGACAATTTCATCTGTTATACAACAGTACGAGTCAATTTACTGCAACACACACTATTAAATCCCACCCCCATGCTTTGGAAAGTTGTTATTTCTACAATTGTACCGAACATTTTGCACCTTTAAACAGAGTGTGCCAATGTTACCAAAAACCATTCCAAATAGGCTCAAAAAATGAACAGGTCTCTCACAAATCGGTTCTCATTGTTCACCCCAAATGCCACGACACTCATATAAGATCACACTTGGATGTTGATCGAAATTATTGACACATCAAGATGATGGAATATAGCTGATTGACGAATGAGCTGCTAATATTTTGGTGGAAGGCCAAAGCCCATGCACGTACACGTGGCACTGCCCCACCCAGGTTGACTAGCCCAGGGCCGTAATACTTGCTAAAAACTGCATGAAAAGTCGGAGCAATGCTCTCAGTGCACATACACACTATTTTTATAGAGCTGAATTCAAAACAGTTATTTTCTCTAATTCCCATTTTTTCTGTTTCTGCTGTCTTGGGCCTGACAACTTTTCTCATTTTGTAAAGGCCAGCTCTTTGGGGATTTTTTTCAAGCAGTTGGGTAAAATAATGACATTATGTATTTATTTATTTATCTTAGGAGAGGAAGGATATGCACATTATGGTTACAAACAGACAGTAGTTAGATATGATATCACATTTACAATAAGTCCACTGTCGACAAATTCTGGTTTATTAGTTTAATGCTGCTTTGAAATGAACATTTGTAACCAGATACAACAATTAGCATATCTACAAATGGAGAAAAGTGTAATGTACAAAATAATATAGTAATGTAGTAATGTACTGGTAGACTGTGATATAGTCTTGCTACAGAGGCAGATTATAGCTAACTAACGTAGTGGTCTGAAGGGTAGTGAAAGAATCACTTGTACTCTTGAACTTTTTTTTTTAATTGAGAATTTTTTTTTTTTTACTTCTGTGTGACACCAGACAAAAATGTTGTCTACCCAAGCATGTCAGTCATACATTTTAGAGCAGGGGTGACAAACTTATTTCACATTGTGGCCCACATACGGGCTTGGTAGATGTCAAGTGGGCTGGACCATTAAAATGATACCATACTCTGCTATAAATAACCAAAATAATATGTCTTTCCTTTGTTTTGGTCTAAAGAAGCACAAGAAGATTAGGACAATGTTGAAATTTAATGAACATATCTTTTACAAAACATTTCATTAAGCACCTTGAACAAATGTGCAATTTACTTTTATCATTCGCAGATATGCATTGCAACTGATCCCACTGACTGTACAAAGGCACAAAACCTTAACAAGTACCGGTAATTGGTATTGACTGCTGTGTTGGGTCTGTCTCAGTGACTGAGGCTGCTGTTGTATTCTTCTCTGAGGGAAACAATGTTGCCTTCTACTCTGATCAAAACAGTGTGTACCCTCGCGGATACTACATGAATTGCACCCGATTAAAAGTATTCATCCCGTGTATTTTATTCATTTTTTCACTTTTAAATGATCCTGCAGGCATGATCGAACCTCAACCGGGGCCGGTTCCGGCCAGTGGGCCGTACGTTAGACCCCCCTGTTTTAGAGCTTTAACTGCATTACCACCAAACCACAATACTTTTGTTCATGTTTATATGTTTATGTTATATATATATATATATATATATATATATATATATATATATATATATATATATATATATATATATATATATATATATATATATATTATATCTTATATATATATATATATATATATATATATATATATATATATATATATATATATATATATCTTCAGAATTTCAATCGCAGTCCTTATTTAGTTGTGAGCATCCACGATTTTATACCAGGAAGCTATTTGACATCCAGTCTGCCCCGTTTCTTTTTGTAAAGCACATAGCACACCGCACATCTTCTACTGGAACTATTACATCAAGCAAAATGAGGGGAAAATATATCCCTATATTGCCATGAAAGGATATTAGCTCTCAGAATTCATTAACCATACCGTTGCTCTGCGGGAACATCATTTTTATGGCTGTGATTCACTGATTTCACTCTCCATCTCAGTCAATTTCAATCTCCTTTCCAATCAATATGACCCTCTTCTAACAATGCAGTCAACAAGCTGACTGTGCACCAGGAACTCTCTTGAAGAAAAAAGCCAAATTTTCTCGACGCAGTAAACATTTTTTACAAATAAACGCACACTTAAAATGAGCAGTTTAGAAGAGCAGTCAGGCTACATCGTTACACACATGTTCACATTTAATACCAGTGCAATAATAAGCGGCTTTATAACATACTCAATTATTCAATTCAAAAGTAACTAAATACGTACATGTGCTTGTTAGGGCTTCAAAAGAATATATAAAATACTCCATATTCATATGTGTGTGTGTGCATAGATAGATAGATAGATAGATAGATAGATAGATAGATAGATAGATAGATAGATAGATAGATAGATAGATGTACACGCACACACACAGAACTACAGTGGTGCCATCCCACACTTAACAAAACAAAAGTAAAATCGAAGAAAACACTCACACCACACCACAAACACACATACGGGCACAGTGAAATCACATTGGTCACAGAGGAGAGATTCGATCGTGTACAGTCAACTCGTGCACAGTAATTTTTATGGCAAACGATTTTTCTGTACCGTAAAAATGATCCCACGGAAACAACATGCTACCGGTAACGATCGTTACCGTGAAATCCTCAGGCCTATCATATTTGTAATTTTTGCTCACAATTCAAAGCAAGAAGAAAAAATGTCTGAATGACAGCCCGTTTCATGCAAAATAAGTGAGTTTAACAATTCATATCTCAAGGCGCAACTGTAACGCTAAAGATGAGCTGTGTTCATCAGAGCCTTTGGAATTATGATACAAGAAAGCTGAACACAATATCCTTAAGCCTTGTGGTCATCAGGCAGGATGCTTTATGACATGAGAGGAGAAAAAAAAAACTTAACTAAATAAACAATCGCGTCTAAAATTGGAGAAGTCATGCCGAGGCAACTTTGTCTTCCATTCATCTCTCAGATGTGCGCTGATGGGGTCACATGCAGTGAATTCCCAGCAAGGCAAGAAGTATAAATCATCCAAGAGTCTCTATTTATAAACTACTCATGAGCCACCTCACTTTTTTTTTTTGCTGCTTGTCCTAGTGCCTTACAAGCACCAGCGGCTGCTTTTAGACAATGTGTCTGCCGTGGTGAGACAGAAAAGATATTCCATTACGACCCCGCAGCGAGGAGACACAAGCCTTGTTAGGGAGGTGGGAATGAAACCAGCGGTCTTCCAAGTGCAAGTGCTGGACAGCCACCCAGTCCACGACACTCTAAACCAATTACCTCACTTGCAAGCGGATGAACACATGTTACTGTCACTCCACTGAACGCATTAAATAACCCTGACACCAAAACATCAAACTGTATGTAAAAAATAAAAAAATGCAGTCAATAGGGAGCACTTACGTCATCACACCTGGTCTACACAAGGGAAAACGAAATGGGTGGTCCTCGATCCATGATAAAGCTGGGTTTCTATGAATTCGGATGTCAGAATGCAGTGTTGTCGATCACTAACACATACTAACATAGTATTCAAATGATCGTAACAGTAAATATTTGCAAAACACTTCTAGGTCATAAACAAAATACAATGAGATGTCGTTTTTGATCTCGAAATACTGTGTGTCGGTACTTCTATAAACAGAAGCCAGACAGTGTGGCAACTGAAATGACAAGATACTTTTCGAATGGGAAGCGAGGCATCCGTATGAGGGATTTTGTATCTTGGAACTAATTGGTGGCCAGCCTCAACGGAGGAATTACGTTAAGTAGGAGTGTCACATTGTTTTCTCTCACTGAACAAACACTTTTTCCCCCTGAATGAAGCCACAAGTGTATTGTGTCTTCATCCAGCGTATTTTTGGGGCGGCAGAGCTGGCTAATGAGTGTCTGGTCAGGGGGCTGACAGCACAGCTCTTCAAAAGCCTTTGTCAAAATATTGCTCCAGGGGAGATTTGGGCAGGCGGCTGTACACAGTAACACTTCTACCATGGGGCTAGGCTGTTATTTCCCCGCTGCTTTGTTAACCCGCAGGCACTGTGGGACATCTAAATAATGTATGTGGTAATCAGACAACCAGTACAAAGGAACGTACAGTGTTCATAGCACAGACAGTATATTGTTTGCATGGTCAAAGGCAACAGCGCTTGTAAAGTCATGATTAAAACGTGCTGCTGTTGTAAATACTTGCAGAATAGGTAAACGTGTATTCCTCCCTTGATGAGAATAGCTCATAAAAATGCTTACTTAACAGTACAATTCTCAGACGCATTGAAAGAATGAGTCCATTTGTCTCACTCAGGATCCAACCAATCCCAGTGATTTGAAATATGAAAATTGCTATTTGAGTAAAAAATATTATTGTTATTATTTTTTTTTTGGTCCATCTATCTATGCCGGTGATGTTGTGTGACAGGCAACAATTAAATGTGCTTCGCCCAAACAGTAGAAGGCACAATTAACCTGTGTATCCACTTGTTGCCATCCATCCAGCAGATAATAGCTTTTGTGTTCAACAAAACACGACCAGGCTTCACACGAAGAAACATGCAGCACTTTCACGAATGGGTCTTGGAAGAACACTGTCCTGAGTAGATTTCAACAGCCGATGATATATTCAAGGCATAGGAAAAAGCACAATCGAGCCTTCCGCAGCCAAGCTAAGAGTGTGTGTGAACCTAAAATAGTGAGCAATTTGGAAGTCGGAAGTTTGAAAACCGAATTGATCATCAATCGCGTCATTCGTACATTGAGGTTCCTCTTTAATGCCTTGAGATACGAGCTGTCAATTGGATCTTTTTTTTTGCTTTTTGCTTTGACTTGTGATTGAAACTTTGAGATATGAGCATCGTCTGGTCGTAAGTGAACTCAACTCACTTTGCAACAAGCAGCACATTGGCAGATTGGGAAATGTTCTTTAAAAAAAAAAGAGGCTTCAAGCTGTTTATTGAAATGCTCAGTTGACATTTGTCAAGCTAAACATAAAAAAGGGCAATTACCGTAAATTCCGGACTATAAGCCGCTACTTTTTTCCCAAACTTTCAACCCTGCGGCTTATACAGTGATGCGGCTTATTTATGTAATTTTTCTAACGGCCGCCAGGGGCGCTCGAGTAGAAAAGGTAAGATTAAGACCGGTCTTTATGACACTGGTTAATTCCGACACTGAGGACGGTGACTTCGATGGCTTCAGTTCACAGGAGGAAGATCAAGTCGGCTCACCGTGATTTTTACAAGTACCGGTATGTTCTTTTACCAGACCTGTTATACTGTGTTGCTATTGTGTTGCTAGTGTGTTGTTACCATGTTGCTACAGTTTTACTGCTGCATCACAGGCACCGTTTGGGAAGAAAGTTATATTATTATTATTGTTAACATATGTTTACATGTTTTAATGTGGGCACATGCGGCTTATATACAGGTGTGGCTTGTGTATGTACAAAATTGGTTTTCCTCTAAAAATGTAGTGGGTGCGGCTTATAATCAGGTGCGGCTTATAGTGCGGAAATTACGGTACACATTGTGAATTTCTGAAAGTCTCGCTAGCTTAATGCTAACTCATTATGGAATACACCAAAGATGGGCTAATGAATAGCATCTAAGGTACGCTTTCATCAACAAATATTTAAACAAAAATGCTACAATACGTGTCCATTTTAAGTTGCTTTTATTTCCAAGCATAATTGCTAACTACGAGCAGGAAAATGACCACTTTTGGTTAGAAATTAGTACAACTTGGAAGAAAATCAGCGTCAGCGTTATGATTGTGTTCCAGTTTGGAGGCTAATCATACTTCTTGGGCAAGGATTTGTCAACCTGGAACTGATTGACAGGCCATACCATAAAAAAAAAAAAAACTCAATTCATTTAGTTTGAGGATTACTCAGTCTTTAGCAGATGATATATGTTAGGTTGTGGGTGACTAATGCCAGAACTATCAGCACTTCTGTCCGATCACTCGATGATGATTAAGCGACAAGGACAAGGGATTACAGTAATCAAACCTGAGAATGCTTGCATCTGCTGGAATGCCAGTAGACATCTGACACATCCTCGACAACGAAAAGCGCCAGAGTCAGACTGACATTCGGACCAAGGCCAGCATCGGGAAACAAGTATATTGAGTAAATAAGATGCCTCCTTTCCATTAGTAGCAGGACTGCGGCCCATCCAGTCATTTCACTGTTAATTATGTGGTCTATTTGAGGATTAGAGGAGTGAAACCATGACAAACACGAGATCCACAGAGTGGGCCTCCCCAATTTAAATACCAATAGCACTAAAACAAACCTAGCCCCTTAGAGCGAGTGCTGTGTGCTCTTCTTTTTATATTGTTGCCTTCTAATCCAAATACTAGATAGAGACTCGTCAGTTCCATTCTTTTATTCGTTATTCAGTCGAACCTTCACAGCCAAATGCCACTAAACTGGTTTTGTGGAAATAATCTGGGTCAAAACCTCAACTAAACTACAATTACCATACTGATGTCAGCCATGTCCCTTCTAACGAAGTTATACACGTTCTAAATGCACTTAACAGAAATAGAAAGACTACTTTAGTCTAAAGTCTAGTAACCTTAAGGTAAAACATGTTGTGGACGATCAACCCAATTGAGAACTTTTGAGGCATCCTTATGCAAATGGTCTATGAGGGTAGGCGAGGCAGTTCACAAATGTCACAAATCAGAGAAAACCAGAATTCGCATCATCATTTGTAACGTGGCGTATACTGTGTACTATTGTCTTTGTGGGGGTGGGGGGACACTTTGAAATTGGGCAACTTGGAAGTCAGCCAACAGTGGTGTTCTGTGGCACTCCAGAAAATTGCAGGGAATAATAGTCTCAAGATAATGTCCACAAGGATTAGATCTAAAGCCAAGAAGAAACACTTGAACAGAAATAAGAGGGAGGAATGTAGCTGCCGTGACAAAGTACTTGCTGTGGTTGGTAGGCTATTATTGGGGAATGCGCTCACTGAGGCCCTGACTTGGTGTCACAGCAGCGACACAAAAATGCTATTATCATTCAGTGAAAATGGCAAGTGAAATGAATCAACTGGCCGTTTGACTAATTACGAGTGAAGACTCCCAAGACCAATACGACACGCGTGGCCACTCCACACAAAGCAATTGTTCATACTAAGAGAAATTGGACTGATAACTTGGAGAACACTTAACCTAATACCTTAAATTGGGGAGCAATGAGGCCATTTCTGGGTGATGGTGAGCTGTGCTGCAAAACCGCTGCGCCTCAGCATGCAGCCTCTGGAGCCCCCCCGTCCAATTTTCTCACAGCACAGTTTCGGTCCAAGGACTGCACTAACAAGCCAGAGCTCAACACTCATCAGGAAAAGGGAAAGCATTCACAGGAAGCTTGGAAAAATGGAGGTGAGGTGGTGCAGCCCTCAAGTTGGACAATAATTAATCTTCCTATCGATCTGGCTCGAGGACTTCTGCTGGGACAAGCTTGGAGAGGATGACTAAGAACCCGTGCTTCGCTTCAACTTTCACAGATTAGGTTGGATGAAATGGATTGAGTTGTTTCGACTACATTCATGCACATACACACCACACCATTGATTTATTACGTTGTTTTGACTTCAATGACAAATAAACTGCTTGGAAAAGAGCAACTTCAACTGAATTGAATGACTGTTCTCGTGTCAATATCACGCCCTTGTGAATTGGAAATTCAGTCAAACACAACATAACAAAACCTACATCAAATTTAAGCCTTGAGCCTGATTAACTCCTGTCTTTAAACTGACAACAGTGAATCACAACACACCAAATCAAAACCCAACAAACGTTCTCGCCGAGCTTGACACATCACAAGTTTTTCCAATTGGTGATAAGAGGCAGCGCGATTACCTAGTGGTTCGTACGTCTGCCTCAGAGTTCAGAATCTTGCTCCCAACCTTCCTATTAGGATGTTCTCCATGTGCTTTGCATGATCTTGAGCTCAATTGAACCCACCCACATCTCTGGACACTGGACATTAGGTGTAAGCAGCTTCATTTAGGCTTCACTTTTTTGGTTTTCGCTCGGAGATTTGTTCACTCTGACCAAAGGAATCGGTCACTATCAGAGCAATTGCACCAGAGGTCTTTTTAAATTAACCAAATGTGACGCATACTCAAAACACTTCAACACGATACGGTTCATGTCCTGTGAACCTTGAGCAGGCTTTGATTTCCATGCCGCAGGGTATTTTCTATTGCTGCTGGATACTTACAGCGAAAGTACCGTATTTTCCGCATTATAGGGCACACCGAAAAGTCTTGCATTTTCAAGCTCATGGTGCGCCTTAAAATCCGGTGCGCCTTGTGTATGGTCATTACGGTTGTATGTCGACCTCAAGATGGCTTCTTGCTGGAGACACGCTTCCAATGTTATAACATGCTGTTGGTTCAGTGAACTGTGTCGCTGCTTTATTAAATACGTTTTTGTTGCGGCTCCGAAAAAAAGAGCTGTGGTGGTGTTTTTTTTAAAACGCACACTTTATTAAGATATCCTTTATTTGTCCCACACTGGGGAAATTTACAGTCTACAGCAGCAAGATTGTGGGTTGAAAGAAGAAAGGAGAAAAACAAAGTGTTTGCATTCACAAAATAAATGTTACAGTTTCAATGTACACCATTCAATTAAGTGCAATATAAATATAGATAAGGTGGCTGTGCTATTTACAATTGTTTTTCACATCATTTTATTTTTTAATCATTTATTTATTTATTTATATTTTTTATTCAGCAGCCTGACAGCAGTTGGTAGGAACGAGCGGTGGTATCTCTCCTTCTTGCAGTGCGGGTGTAACAGTCTCTGGCTGAAGGAGCTACCTAGTGCTGTCAGGGCGGGCTGGAGGGGGTGGGAGGGACTCCCATCATAGCTTTTAGCTTAGCTAGCATTTATTTAACCATTTATTAATGGTTTTCACAGTCTCAACAAATACAGTTACGTCTTTGTCCGTCTCCGTGCTGTACATGGAGCAACTAACATATATACAACAATAAAGCAATAATCAGTAACAAAGATGGTAGTAGGCACCAAACAGTAAAACTAAGATCAAATTTACTGACATCTGATCGTTCTGTTGCAGCCACGCTCAAGGAAATGCCAAAATAAATTCTGCCGGGGGGGGCCATAGAATTTATTTAGTGATGTTCTGTTTTGATACATTACTGTATTTTCAATGTTTGTAGTTTCATTGAAGTAATCATTAATTAAAGTTTTTGGGAGGTGGTCATGAACGCTTCTGGAGTCGAACAAAAAAAGAGAAGACACGGAGACAGACAAAGACGTACCTGTAGCTCCATCTAGTGGATGCATTGTACATTGCGCCTTATAGTACAGTGCGTGCAATATATGAAAAATAAATAAATATAGGCCATTCATTGAAAGTGCGCCTCATAATCCAGTGCGCCGTTTAGTGCGGAAAATACAGTAGTGTTTCATTTGTAGTATATTTCCCGCTGTTGGCAAATTCACATTATCATAGATATCTGCACCAACTGCACAACGGTCATGGTGTTGTATTGCACCACTGATCACTTTATCTCTGCTCGATGAGTCTGCACATTGCCGCTCAGCTGTCATAGGGTGGTACGACTGCACAATGGTGCCCTTACATTACTGAAAGTCTTTTGATACTTACCCATCGTGTCTTTGTTTATCGTAGTTGCTTGTTATTGTAATACTAGTGTAGCCTATACTACTGGAGACACATTCCTTGTATGTTTCTGATTGATGATTCTGATTCTGATTTTTTTCAGGGGGGGCTATCCTCTGTTATTTGCTTAAAAGTTCTCTGTTTTTGTGCTATAGCCAAAGCAATGAAAGTATTGCTTCACCGTCATCTTGGTGCCAAGGAACTATGTTGAAGTGAGTTTAAGAGCTTCATTTAGACTAAAGCAGCGTTCTGTCGCCCTCTTATGAGAGCTCTACGCCAAAAAGCAATACTGAGATGAGCTAGTGAGCTACATTTAGACTAATGCATTGCTTTGCTGCCATCTTGTAGCACCTTAGTGCCAAAGAACCAGATTGAAGTGAGTTGAGGAGTTTCATTTTCACCTCAATGACTCATGGACTTTTGCGATCCCAGGCAGAGCTCGGCCTCTGTGAATCCTCGTATTATTGTCATTTGTTGAATATGGTCATTCTCACATTGACAATAAAGAGCAATATGTTATGATGAAGGATTGCCATCACTAACGGGGTCTCAATTGTAAGGGGCCAAAACATCCTTACAAATATCCTGTCATATGATGATGGCAATGGACAAAAGGAGACACTCCCATGCGCCAATTTCTCATTACCAACAAAAGCCTCCTGTGACAAAATGCACGCAAGTCTCTGAAATATGACCCATCCAGCCCAGTGCCACTGCAAATCCGGAGCCACAGTTGATTTGTAAATCCAATTACCTCGCTGTCTGTAATGGCTGCGTTCAGTGCCATGATGTTAATTCAGCTGTTGTCTGTGTGTGTCCTTAAGGCCACAGGCTCGCCGATGACTGGCATTCAGCCTGTAGGGCAGATCATTGAAAGAACTGCGTTGAAGTGAACGGCGGCCAAAGGGAAGTGGAAGTGGTGTGGGGCTGTGAATGAATAAACACTGCAATGTGAAACATGGAAATGTGCTGGGGGAAAATATTCCTAGCAAGTGAGATGAACCACACAAATTGTGATTCTTATATCTATTTTTTATTGAACATTTTCTCAGTCAAATGTAAAAGTAGTCCGGATTTAGACTCAAAGGTTCTGGATGGAACTTAGTTTTTAAGCTAAAATTAGAAGCCGATTAAACTTTTACTAAATCATTACATGATTTCATTTAATTTTAATTGCATTTTTTCATACAATGGAACCTCCAAGTCAAATACCCCAACACTCGGCAAAATCGAGTTTGACCAAAACTGTCATCACCAACTTTTTATAACGGTTTAAATGTGGAACAGACTACTTCTAATTCCATTATTTCCACACAACAGTGTTCCAAAATGGCTTAGGTTTGACGTTCGATGTTCAACTCGAACAGCAAATTATTTGCTTATTGACATTATGTAGCATACCTTGCCTATCTCTGCACTTGTGCACTATAATTAATCTGATCAGTTCAAAGGAGCGAGCCAAGACCAGTATGACATTAAAGATTTAGTTGCAAGAATAACATGAATGCTCTATGTGTATAATGCACTTCCTAATGCACTGGGCTTGAGTAAATTTCCCTTCACGCAGTAAGTACATAGTCCCTTCTCCATGCTTTGAACTATGATGAGAAAATAAAACCAGGTGCAGTGGTGCGTTGCGATGCAAGTGACCAAATTTATTAGGTTTTCGAGATATTAGCTATCACTTGTAATGTCTTATTTGGCGGATTTGATCAATGATGTCGTTGATCGATCAGCAAATTAAGAGATTACAGCCGATCACCGATTTTGCACAAAGTGCAAATCACCTACTAATCCAATCAAGGTGTTCAGGTGTGTGTAAAGTCTTAACTAAGGCTGATTTTACTGTCACCAGGTAGTCGAGGTGCGCACACCAGGAGGAGGAGAACAATGTCTGAATTGGAAGGGGAAAAAAAGCAGCAACATTTCTCAAATTTCTTATCCTCAATTATGTAATTACTCTATGCTTTTAGAAAGTACAATATTATATGGTGCCATTTTTCTTATTGAACATTACAGTTGGGTTTTTTTTTGCATAGTCAAGAACAGATTAATGACATTTGCATTCATTTCAGTGGGGAGAGTTTTGAATGTGTTCACACAATGAATTAAAATTGAAGGTTTTCTGAAGGTATGACTGTACACCGACTGTATACTGTCTGAGGCATTGGATAGGAAGAAAATGTGTGTTGTTCTGGAACTGGACAGAATGAAGTCATCTAACAGTGTCAAGATGAGCAATACTATCCTCCAAAGAAAGACTTTCCACAATTTGAACTAGGGCAACACAGTGGTGGTAAGCATGACAAGAAACTCTGAATCTGGGGCAACTGCGCCTTTTGTTGTGGAATTTGCAAATTGTTCTGGCGCTTGCTTTGCTTTCGGAAAACTAGGCATTACCTTCCGCATGACAAAAGGTATAGGAAATGCATGAGAATTAAAAGTGCAGGACCATTACAGACGATTACGCATCATTCCTTCAAAGCCACCAGGCAGAACATTGTCAGGTTGGTAAGTTGAACGAAAAGTTGACATCAGACGGCATTCTAGTGCTCCAAAGTACAGCTGTAATTTCAAACAACACTTAAATTGCATCCCCATTCCAAACCAGCACTGGATCATCTCCTCCTAAGTACTTTCCAAAGAAAGCGGCACGGAGGGGGGAGGACGTAACACTGGCTAACTGTAAGATTTGCTGAGCGTTACGTGAGCAAAACCTCATTGCTATGAACATGCAAGTGGCACAGGGCTTCTTTTGAGCTTGAACCTTCCAGAGCTTATTTATCTCACCCCATAGCTATGAAGGTTTCTGCACATTGACAGTGTCATGATATTGTTTGTGGAATTATTAAAAAAAAAAAAACGTTTCCACAGAATGTGTCAGGCGAAAGGTTACCTCCCATGTTCCTTCCTCCCGAAGGTCAAACAGATGGTTCCAAATATGAGTGGATGTGTTTGAACAGACAAACTTAACGAGCCAAATGTTCGACGTACCAAGTGTATGGGGGTATCTGAGGTTTAAGGAAGTCGATCATGTAAGTGAAAGCCACTTTCAACTACCATCACCGTCTCTTCGGCTGTGTGTTCTTCTTTCTCTTACTTTGTGTTTCTTTTTCATCTTTTTGTGGAGCACACTGCTGCCATGCTGTTTCACAACTGGAGGTGGAACCCCAAAAAAACGGAGCGAACTATTTGAAATAGCAGTCTTTTTGGGTAAGGGCTCTGTGACAAAGTGAAAAAACGATAGCATGCTATACAGTCTGAAAATCAAAGCAAGCAATTTTGCCAAAAACAAACTAAACGTAGAGCTCATTCTGATCAAGGTTATGTTACAACTGTGAAACAGTTGTGACTCTTTCATCAAACTCTTTCCAAATAAAAGATAACAACCCTTTTTATTGTGTCCGCGGCCTTTTTAAGACATCTCAACGACAGATTTGAGGTTCAAGTGACAATTTTAAAAAAAGGAAGAAGGAAATTTGGGAAAATTTAATTTCAGATGGTTTTAAGGATCAGCAGACACCCTGTATTTATGGGCCTTGAAGGCCGTAATGCAAAATAAAATGGCCCCCTGCCGCTGTTTTGGTCTGAAACTACCCCAAAAACCAAACAGCATACACAACCACCCTCCTCTGTTAAGAATGCTGTCTTTGTTACAGCCACAGCCATTCATTCCCATACCATTTGGTTTCCATGTCTTGTTTTCCGCCTGATCCATTTCTTCAGCCCACTGTAAAAGCGACGGAAATCTGCCTGCTCTCGGTCTCAGTTGCAGCAGACTGATGGCTGCTCTCCAAACAAGCAAAATCTCCAGACTCCCCATGTTCTCCGGTCCAGCCCGCAGAATCACAGTGTCTGCTTTCGCAATTCTCTCCATGGAAGAAATGTTGAGTATATTACCCCTTTGGTGGGAGGGGTGGGGGGGCTTGTCCTTCAAGCCAGAAGGATCTAGTTGTATATTATGACAACGATTTCCCAAGGTATCAGAAGCATGTTCCATAAAATGCCTTTCATGAATCTGTTATGTTTTACAGAAGAAATTCCATTCAGACAACAGAATTAAACCGATAAAATTGTAATCAAGAGTTTGACTTGAATTTTCTGTGGAAATTTGCATTAAACGTCAAACCACAAATATTGTGATCAAACGTATTGGACTTTTTTTATTTTTTTACTCTACTTATTCCAGATTATTTTTATTTCTATTGTGCAAGTTGGTGTTTATCATCTGTAGCTGGATAGATGCACTATCACATCAATTATATTTAGAGGTGTCAAATTATCGCCTTAATTGCGATTAATTAATTACATCACATTTAGCGTGTTATTTTTTTTAACCGCATTAATCTACATTTTAATCTCTGCCTTTATTGTTTCTGTAGGTGGGTTGCCTTTTTCTAATAGCCCTTCTTATGTGTTGGCTTCCTGTGTTTGAGTTGTTGAGGGTGGAGAAACAACTGTCAGTCACAGTCTGAAGCGGACATTGATTGGCTGCCATTATGTTGGCGCTTGTTTAGCCGAAGCTGATAGGCCCATTGGAGTTGGGCGGGCTTAGTAAGCAGCGGTGAGGAATAGACAGGTGAAAATGGAGCAGCATGTGAGAGTTCTCTCCAAGAATGCCCTGACAAAAACAATTTATATGTTGTGCCTAATTTGTAAGAAGGAGTTTGCTTACCACTGAAGAAGCTAAAATTTAGACTCCCACATCAATGCAAAGCACCCAGTCGCGAGTGCAGCCACAGCTAACATTAGCACCAAAAGGAGTTAGCAAGGATACATAGCAAAGCTCTTCGGCAAACTAAAGAACTCGAGAACACACCACGTACGAGGCATAGTTGATGTGTCCTCTGTAGACTACTAGAAGTGATTGATGTTTATTTCAGCACTTTTAGTTTGTCATGATGAACAGTGTTATTTCTGAAGTGCTAACTCGCAGCACTGTGATTTAAGGGTCTGTTTTATTTATTGTTCATTATCTTAAGCAAGTTCAGTGTTAAGTATTTGTATTGCTCAGAAAATTGTTCTTACTCTTTTTGATATGTTAACCTAAGCACTTTTTAAGGACCTGATGTTCTATTTTATTTGTACTTTGGAGATTTACAAAAACGGTTGCAGGTAGGACTTTAACTCGTCTCAAATACAGCAGAAAGTAAATGGCTAGGACAGCATCTGTCCAAGTCTGCTGAAAAACATTAAAATACTTTATAATGCCACTTTTTCTTTTACCTTTTGATTTGCCTCAATAATGTAACAAATTTAAAATGAAAATACGGATTTTCTCAGAAATGTTTAAATGAGATTAAAATATAGATTAATTAGATTAATTACACACCTAATTAATTAATCAATTTTTTAATCGCTTGACAGCACTAATTATATTATTACTTAGCCAAGCATATGAAAGTGCATGAGCCAACCATGTTGTGGACTTTTTGAAAAAAATCAATTCTTGTTCTGTTAATTTCTATAGTTCAAGGCAGTGGTTATAACCGGTCACTCTGTGTATTTCTATAGTGTAAATTGGCGGTTACTGTATCATCAATAACAACACACACACACACACACCAGTTTTATCAACTCTATTTTGGGCTTTATGATCTCATCTGAACACTTTCTTGCAAATAAATACATATCAAAAATAAACAACTACAAATCAATAACCGTGTGGAGGAACCACATTAATTATAGGACAAGCCAAGCACATAAAAGTGCTCATGGCAGCCATGCTGTATACTTTTTTTGCCACGGGATTACTCCTTATTTCTATTGTGCAAGGCGCCGTTTATCAACAATAACTGACAAGAGGAGATATCACATATGTTCATGATTAAACATACAATGGACTTGACCAGATTATTTCTAGAGCGTGTTACAATAATTGCACGGCGTATCTATATGAGATGACTGCCCGTATTTCCAACAAGTGTTTATTCCTAAAATGGAAGATGACGATTATCTTAACTTGCTAGAAACAATTGCGTCCTAGTAATTTGATGGCACATGAATGTCGCACACAAGTATGTGCTTGACCAATTTCAGTGGGCCACAGCCCACTTCTTCCAAGCCTGCCAGAGAAGAAGAAATGCAAACTTGAGCACTCAACCGCGCACTCACACTTGCCAAACATACCTGACTTTTGGTGTCAAGTGGGCTGAAGCGCAGCTCAGATTGCCTGGTGAGAGAACACTGTTAGACACCTCATTAGAAAGCGCAAGGAGTGAGCTGGTTGTAAAAGCCAGAGCCAGGTCTGGTGTATTTCAAAGGTGTGGTGCTTTGAACACCAGACACCTGGGTGTAATAATTACCCATTATGAGGAATGCAGCAATACTGATAAATGTCCACTCTAATGCCAACAATACGGGCAATGTCTAGTTGTTATATTTAAAGTCAAAAACTAGGCTCAAACGGTGATTAAAAACTCAGTGGGTCCATTCATCACCCAAGATTAAAGCATTAAAGAATTATTTGTAGCAGTGGCAAGCACCGGTGACTTCCCCATTGTACATCAGCGGTGTCCTGAATCCCCGCGGTGATCCATCATAGTATTTCTTGTCCAACTGCTTTGGTTAAAGTTGCTAGCATACGATAGCACAAAACATCTCTTGAGAATGGAACCCTGCCAGGTACACAAAAAAAAAATGTTACTACCAAAGTAGGACACACACTGGGAAGCGCAGATACAAGTACGTGCCTGCACAATGGATGATAGCAAGTACAACACTATCCTAAGCACAAAGTGACTCATTGATAAGACGCTATGCTGCTGTTCTTGTGTGAAGTTGTTTTTTTATTTTTTTTTTAGATGAAATTTGATTGATTTGAGCGAAGATTCACAGTTCTCCATTTAGGACGACTTCTGCGAGATATATTCGGTTCGATAAAGAAAAAAAAAACCAAATAAACTTAGAATTGTACTGTACATCCATTCTTCCCTTACATACCTGCCACATTCATTCATGTTTTGAAGGGCCCTTTTAGTTTACAACCCATAAAAGTTGATCGCCACCCACAAGTGAGCAGAAGGAAGATTTATTAGTAGTCAAACATGAGGAATGTCATCCTCTGTGCTCTATCCGTAGCACACTGAACGCTGAAGTCTGATACAGCAAAATCCAAACCATGTGTATTCACACACTATTAATATGCAGGAGGTGTCGTGATTTAGAAGCTACGAAGTATTCATTTACAGCTAAATGTGAAGAATTGTTTTTGTAAAAACAATCTTGTGAACTAGATCGCAGTGGTTTGCATAAAGTGTGGTGACTCTTATCGCAATGCTTAGCATAAAATGTGGCTACTCTAAATCAATGCCTCATAAATGCCAAATTACCCAAACAGCACTGCCTTTAACTGGATTTTCCCATTCAGAACAAGTCACATCCGTACCTTGAGAATCAGTCACAATCCATCATGGACTGCTTTTTAGCTACTGCAACAAGATAACGCAAAAGTGTTTATCTTCCCATAGAGCACCATTTCGTCAAACAGCCCAAACAAAAATGCTATAAATCTTATCCATTACATAAAATTCCCCATCCAGACAAACTGGATTTGGAATAATTCGCTGCAGTTAGAACTGTCACCATCATAAAACTTTAATTAATAGTTCATGTAATGTCTTAAAGGAGAAGTCAAGCAAATGTAATAACTTTCCGGTAGTTCAACATTAAACAAATGCTTTCTTTTCAGGAAAGGGAAACATGACTAGCTTTCTTTTTAGGAAATAAAGGATACAGATAAGTACAACAGTAACAGTTTCGCCAGTCTGAATTGTTCTATAAAGACCCTTTTATTGACATTTATTTTGGCTTTGGCGACATTTTAAGAGCCCGAGGGAGCTTACATCGATTCTGCCTGCCGTTGTGTTTATACAACGATGCCAGGACATCTGCTCGGGAAAAGCTAAGCTACACTGGATTAATAAAACACTAGTATCCACCGCATCACATTACATGATTGCCACTGCATTTAATTAATAGAATTTGTTCAGTTACTTTTGAAAAATTCTGGTGAGCTTTTGCAGGCCAACAAAAATGAATGTTGTGGAGGGCCGAATGTGGCCCTCGGACCTTGGGTTTGGGACTGGCCTTTTTCGGGGGAGTTGGTGGTAAAATGTCGGACACTTGTAACCCAATGAACGATATAATCCGCTGTCTTCAGAACACTTTACTGTGCTGGGCTCAAAGGGACTGTCAGAAAGGTTTAACTCAGCAGGCAAGGAAAGCGGCCGACACCTCACCTCACCGCTTCACAGAATCAGGCTGACGGCTGACTATGTCTCTTGCGGAGCTCCTCAACTTGCGGGGTCCTTAGCTCCAATTTCAAGGTTCCCTGCCTGGTTGCTTATCAGGAAAACGATTAAGGCATGAAGAGTTTGAGCTGTATCACCGATACACTTCGCAGTTCTTGTCAGCGCGCTGCCAAGCTCTCTTAGCGACTCAGATTCCATATGGCAGGTTGAAAAGAGCTGCCACAAACCAGCTCGCTGATCCTCAGAGGGATCTTCCAACTCCGGCTATTATACTTTGTCTACCATTTGATGTTGGTGAGACATCGGCACGGCCTGTGTTATTCATTAGAAAACAATTGTACAGCAGACTTGCTGTGGGGCATATCCAAGTGAGCAATAGGTACAGAAATAAACAGCAATCATTACTTTGCATTAGCATGCTAAGGAGATTCAAGAGTGGTGAGGCAAAAAGAAAACAATCAAATTATTACCTAAACAGCCTTTGACTGCTGGCGTGTGAAGGGAAGTGGAGTCCATAGCTCACTTGCTACCTCACATAGATTGTTATAACGTATCCGGGATTGATGAGAAAATGCGCTTCTGTGCATCAGTGGTGCCATTTCAGCAAATAGAAAAAGTCCTCTGTAGGTGCACCAAGTCATGAATGTCTACCTATGATGAATTCAAATCACAGACACTGAACTGAGTCATGATTTTTCCAGCAACTTGGCGAATCGCATCCACATCAAACGTCTTATTTATGCGACTGAGGCATTGAGACAAACTGCAGATCCTGCATGAGTCAACACCAAACTGCTGACCACGGACTCAGCTTGAGGTAAACTGCTTAATTAGAAAAACACATTGGACTAGTTTCCATCATATTGTTGCTGTCCAAATGGAAAACTCGTATCTTCACTTTATTTGACCAGATTCACATTCCCTGTGTTGTCTTCGACCTCCCGGAAAAAGTGAGTGGCTAAACAGCCAACATTAATAATAGTCGCTGTATTCCTATTCAGCGTCTGTACAGTCCTTCAAAACACATACATCCATTTTGATCACAAATCGCCTTTAACATCAAAAACCTGGGTAAAAACAAAAAGCTGGTTTACCCTTGAGGCTTATTTTCAGCAGAGTATACTTGGTTTCAACGTCAATTAACCAATGTGAAGAGGTTTTAATGATGGCGAGTGACACTGTCAAGTCAAATTACTAGTAGTTCATGGAGAATTTTTCATCTGTCCGTTCTGTCCATGATGTGACACCACATGTATTTGTTTTATTTTTTGGGTACAGCATCTGCTGGTCTCTTCACATGGTGCCAAAACAATTAAAATGCCATTGACGTTTTCACAGTAATGAAGTAAGACTGCCTGTGATTAGCTGGTGACCAGTACAGGTTAAGTACTTCAGCTGGACCACCGGCCTTAGGTTGCCCACCCCAGCTTTAAAACAAGTGATGTCAACTCGTTGAGATAACCACGATAGTTGTTGTCTTCATGTCGGTTGCTTTCATAATTCCTCTGGACAGCCACAACTGACAGACTATACTTTAGAAAACACAAGTCGTCAGGAATCAACCCATTACAATGTGCACATTTTCCCAAAGCTGTCAAGTCTCCTGACATTGCAGGCTACAGCCAGTCATCCGCTCTGCATTCAGTACTCATTTGTTCTGCGGCGCTATCGTCCTCTGCCAGAGATGAAATATTTAAGCGCTCCCTCTCAAGCAAGCACAGTGCAACTTTTAAAAAGCAACAACCCCCTTCCACTCGCTCCCTCTTACCATTAAAGGCCAGCTAATAGATGCTGATTGATCAAACCGTATAGAGGGTCTTATGCCTTTTGCTCTTCCTGTCGGTCGCACAAAGGCACTCAGAGAAATCATTTATTTGAGAGGTAGTGAAGAAGAGAGACTTCTTGGCAGAAACAGCATTAAACTCAACATGGAGCTTTGATTACTTTGAAAGGAGAGAGGCATGCTGCCAAAAGCACTACAGTCAACCATACTCACGTCAATTTAAGGTGTAACTAATGTACATATCTTAAAACTCCAAGTAAGTGGTTTTGCATCACGGTTTGGCAAGTCAGAATTTGCATTTTGTGCCCCATCAAAACACAGTGAATAGCAAACCGGAGAACCAGAAGGTTTTCCAATAGATGAGCTGCTGAGACACTCCTAAAAAGCTTCGCTGTGGACATACTCACGTCACCAACACGTGAGTAGTCAGAGGTCGAGGCAAGCTCAGTGCTATTTACGCGGCATCAGCAAGCTAGCAATGAGTGGCTCGGCTGGTTAACTCGTGTGGCTAAACACTTTGCGGAGTTGCTATTAAAAAGTATTTGGACTCTGGAGAGAAAATCCAACTTGCTAAACACAACCGGAAACCAGAAAGAAATTAAGTTCCGTTATGGTGTACGTCAGCCAGAACGAGTGATCAATAAATGTACATTAATACAGTATCAAATATTTATACTAGTATTGATATTAGTTTTTCACAACAGTCCTGAGTTTTGATTTTGACGTCTGCACAATAAAGGTTGTCAACATTACACTATGAACTGAAATGTGTATTTGTGTTTGAAAAGGCCCCACCAATTTTTTTTTCAAGACATGAAATACAGTTTACTCCTATTTACAACATGAATTTAAGAAATACATACAGTTGAATATGTTAAAAAAGTAAATCAATTGTTCAGTTGTTATATTGTCATATTTTTATTCATAAAACAATGGTCTTTAGGTCCCTTGGATTAACCTAAAAATAATACCATAATTTCTGCACTATAGAGCGCACCTGATTATAAGCCGCACCCACGACATTTTTAGAGGAAAACCAATTTTGTACATACACAAGCCGCACCTGTATATAAGCCGCATGTGCCCACATTAAAACATGTAAACATATTTACAAAGAAAGACGGTACACAGAGAGAGTTTTCAAAGTTTTAATAATATAACTTAACAATAATAATAATATAACTTTCTTCCCAAACGGTGCCTGTGATGCAGCAGTCTTAATCTTACCTTTTCTACTCGAGCGCCCCTGGCGGCCGTTAGAAAAATTACATAAATTGGCCGCATCACTGTATAAGCCGCAGGGTTGAAAGTTTGGGGAAAAAAGTAGCGGCTTATAGTCCGGAATTTACGGTAATTAAAAATTGCTCCTCAAAACAGCAAAATAGTTACTCCACAAATGAAGTTATTGATTCACAAAATTGCTCCGGGGACAAAACCAGTATTTCGACCCAGGATAGCCATTGAAGGACAGTAGAATAGGCCCAACAGACCTTCCATATTTGTCGGCCAACAATACTGTCGGTCATGTGGGGCAGATGACGAAAATTGATAAGTTTTATCACTCGCACAACATTGCAGGGAAGCACGTTTCAAGCCATTTCTGCAAATAACGGCAATAAAGTCAATTGTGCACTTTGATTACACTGAAAAAAGCAACACAACAGTAAACCAAGTGAGTGAAATTTAAGCTGTAGTTCAAGCAAAGATTGATAAAAGGAGTGGTGTGACACAGCATGACACTCATCCAAACCAACAACAGTCTGGAGTCAATTAACTTCGAAATTAGAAACACAGGAACCCCTTTTCAGACCACGACTACTGCGAGTAACAGCAATAAACCAAAGTGTGAACTTTGATTACAATGAAAAGATAGAATCTCAGTGCCAATACAATAAGTCAAACGACAACAATGCTGTGAGACAGATTGATGAGCACCAAAGGCACAAACACAGACAGGATGTTCATTCAAGAAGTCACAATCAGATCAGTTTTATTGTAATTTTTTTCACGACACCACAGATAACCTGAACACTGATAGGGCAATGGGATGTCTGACATACATTACCTCCAAAAGCATAACCGTGAATCACTTTTCAAGCGATTTCTATGAGTCACAGCAAAAAACCACTGCATCAGTTATGATTTCATAAAAATGAGTGGCATGTTGTAAAAAAGTGAAAAATGTTCTATTGTTAGCCAATAAAATTTCCAGCAAGATGGCGGCGCGCACAGGTGCAGCGGCTCTATGCTCTCCAGTTTGGTGCTTACTTTATCTACTTATTTCTTGGTTATTTTTTGAGGTTTGCGCAACCGCTCTTACCTATAGTCGTCAAGAACTTATTGACCTAGGTCGGAGATGCAATCTGTCCATTACCGGCGGTTTTCATCACAAATTCAACATCCCGGAAGGCATAGCGAGACCACCGGGCTCTCCGTGGATTACCAGCCCATTCAGGAAGCGGAGAAGGCGGCGAGAAAGGAAGCAAAAGCGAGGCTGCCGGTCGGGCTCAAATGCTAGGCTAAGGAAACAACCTTACAGGCCAGCATTGCCGAGTCTCTTCCTGTCCAACGCCAGATCCATCACCCACAAAATCGACGAACTGGAATTACAGTTGGCCACAAACAGCTTTGTGCGGAACTGCAGCGTTATTTTTATTACGGAGACCTGGCTTCACCCGCTGATCCCCGACGCGGCAGTCGAGCTAGCAGGCCGCACGCTTCACCGGCAGGACAGAAACAGCGACTCCGGTAAGAGCAGAGGTGGGGGACTTTGTGTTTACGTGCACAACGAGTGGTGTAGCAACAACAGGATCATCGACACGCATTGCTCACCTGACTTAGAGGTTCTGGCAGTTTTGTGCAGACCCTTTTATCTTCCGAGGGAGTTTACGGTTGTTATTGTGCTCGCCGTCTATATCCCACCCGATGCTAACGTTAGCACGGCCCTTAGCGTCTTGACCGCCAGTATAAACAAACTGCAGCTTGCTCACCCGGATGGAGTCTGTATTATCGCAGGCGATTTCAACCAAGCGTGCTTAAAGACTGTGCTTCCTAAATTCACGCAGTATGTGAAGTTCGCCACTAGAGGTGACAATACGTTGGACCGTGTTTATTCCAACATTAAACAGGCTTACAGAGCGACTCCCCTCCCACATCTCGCTGGATCTGATCATCTCTGCCTTTCCCTCATCCCCACTTACACTCCTCTGCTGAAGAAGATGAAACCACAGAAAAAAACAATAAAAACTTGGCCTGAGGGAGCCCTCTCTCAGCTACAGGACTGCTTCTCAAGGACTGAATGGGATTTATTCTACAACCACAACCTGCAGGAGTACACTGACACCGTACTCTCCTACATCAAAAACTGCATTGACACAGTCACGGTCAACAGAAAGGTCAGGGTTTCTCCAAACCAGAAACCCTGGATGAACAGAGAAGTCTATTCTCTTCTAAAGAACCGCAACACCGCCTTCAGGTCAGGGGACAGGGCCCTGTACAGCGCAGCCAGGTCAGACCTGAAAAGAGGCATCAGGGAGGCCAAAGCGGCCTATAAGAGAAAAATAGAGGACCACTTTGTTGCGAATGACCCCAGGAAGATGTGGCGGGAATAAATCACATCACAAACTACAAAAACAGAAACAAGGTGAATGCTCGGACTGATGCCTCACTGGCAGAGGAACTTAACAACTTCTTTGCCCGCTTTGAAGCAGCCAGAACCCCAGCAGACACTCCACAAACACCTCCCCAGAACTTCCACACTGACACTTCTGGAGCACGAAGTGAGACGTGTGCTAAAATCTGTGGACCCCAGGAAGGCGGCTGGCCCGGACGGCGTACCTGGCAAGGTACTAAGGGCATGTGCGGACCAACTGGCTGGAGTTTTCACCAGGATTTTCAACCAGTCTCTGTCACAGGCCATCATCCCATCCTGCCTCAAAACCTCCACCATCATCCCCGTCCTCAAAAATCATTAGCCGACAGTATAAATGACTACAGGCCTGTTGCACTTACGCCTGTAGTCATGAAATGCTTTGAAAGACTGATATCACAGCACATCAGAGCCTGCCTGCCTCCTACTCTAGACCCTTACCAGTTTGCCTACAGAGCAAACCGGTCCACCGAAGACGCTATAAACATAGCACTTCACACCGCGCTGAGTCACCTGGAGCACCCGGGAAACTACGTGAGAATGCTCTTCCTGGACTTCAGCTCAGCCTTCAACCACATCATCCCGGATATCCTGGTCCAAAAATTGACTCACCTGGGCATCTCCACTTCCATCTGCCAGTGGGTTAAAAATTTCCTAACGGACCGCCCACAATCCGTCAAACTGCGGACGATACGACCGTGGTCGGACTCATCTCAGGGGGGAATGAGTCTGACTATAGAGACGAGGTGAACCGACTGACAGCGTGGTGTTCAGAAAACAACCTGCCACTGAACACCACAAAAACAAAAGAGATCATACTGGACTTCAGGAAGAGACGAGCAGACCCAGCGCCGCTTTACATTCATGGAGAATGTGTGGAAAGGGTGAGCTCCACTCGGTTCTTGGGTGTGCAGCTCTCTGCGGACCTATCCTGGACGGCCAACACCATGGTGGTAGTGAAGAAAGCCCAGCAGCGACTCCACTTCCTGAGGGTGCTCAGGAGGAACAACCTGGAGGAGAAGCTGCTGGTGATGTTCTACAGAGCTACCATCGAGAGCACCCTAACGTATTGCATTACAGCATGGTATGCGAAGTGCTCAGCAGCAGACAGGAAAGCGCTGCAGAGGGTGATTAACATGGCCCAGAAGGTCACAGGCTGCTCTCTGCCCAGCCTGGAGGACATTGCCAGCTCACGGTACCTCAGCAGAGCTGCCAACATCATCAAGGATGCATCCCACCCCTGCAATCACCTGTTTGTTATGTTACCCTCAGGCCGGCGTTATAGATCACACAAACCCGAACAAGCAGATTCAGAGACAGTTTTTCCCCAGAGCTATTACTGCAATAAACAATCACAGAATATAATAAACCACTGCATCTAAACCCATACTCACCTACCTCACTTAGGCAATAAATGAGCCAGTCATTTCAAGTGCAATATGTGTCCTGCGTGCGAGAAAAGCCTCAGTCCACACTACCTCTATTGTTGCTGTTGTTGTTGTTGTTTGAATATTGTATTTATAAACCGTCATTTTATTTTATTATTTATTGATTTTATCCTATTTTATTCTCTTTTTATTTATAAAAATGCACTAAGGAGTAGCACCCAAATTTCGTTGTATGCTATACAATGACAATAAAGGCGATTCTGATCTGATTCTGATTCTAAAACAATTCCAAGACTAGACCTCACACCGTTTTAGCTCAACACTGCTGTGGTACATCTGCCGTAGATAAACTCCCAAAAGGTATAAACACAAGTGAAATGTATATTCACAACTAGAAGGGAATCACTTTTCTGAGAAATCTCGGGTACATCAAGTCAAAAAGTATAAAAACTAGAACCACTTAACCACATTTCTATGAGTCTCTGCAATGAATCCAAGTGGGAGCTTTGTCCAACGGCAGACCAAGAAAGAAGTCAAAAATGTCTACAGAGGGACAGCAAGACAATTTCATCAGAACTTGCTATGGGATGTTTAAGGCCGATTAATTCCAAAAGGTATAAGCACAGCCAACATTTTCATTCAAGAGGTAGCCAAGCACAGATAGCAGGGGATGCACTTTTTCCCCAAAACGCTCATCGGCCAACAACGCTGCAGGAAGTCTAGTAAAGTATAAACACAGGAAGATGAACACAGTTGAGCAGGTTAATGGGAGCACTTCAAAACAGTAAGGCCGCTAATTAGATCCGGTGAGGCCACACAACACAAACAAAAATCGGGGCGATCCATGCATAGGAAATATGAGTCAGACATTTGAGCATCACAATGCAACCAGGCAACATCTAATACCAGGTGTCAAAAACAAACCCGTACCATGGATCTACACTTCATGCATTAGCCAAGACTGCAATGTCAATCAAGAGAATACTGTAGTGCACACACAAAAAACAGGATCATCATAACATAACGCATCTGCTAAACAGCCGATAGAACACAACAAAACACTAAGAAATAAAGAAAGACAAGCTGTTAGAGGACCCACATGGCGATCACAGATCACAGCGACCAAACGTGCCCAGAAGCGGTGCAGTCGGAGTGGCTACCCCCGCATAAGTCACCTGGGGGCTACACTGGAACAAAAACCATTGAAAAGTTGTCAACGTGTACCTGTGTACTGCAACAGAAACATTGTCCAAAGCGTCTCCGAGATGCGATTTTGTTTTCCACCCCTCTTTTTGTATGCGGTCGTCCCCTTGCTGTCAATAAATCCCGGGATGGAGACGCGATTCGTCGTCCCCTCTTCGCTCCGGTCCGCGCTGCTCCGCAGGCTGGGCTGCAATGACAGCAGAGCAGCCACACCGCACACAGAAAGATACTTCTTTTTATTTTTTCATCCCGTCCTCTCTCTCTCTTTCTCTCTCTCTCGTCTTTAAACGCACGTCCCGCCCTCACGACAACGACGTGCTTCGGTTCCAGTTCGTCCACATCCACGGGTGGGGGGTGGAGAGAGCGTGAGCGAGTGCAGGACAAGACGCCGGCGACAGAGAGGCTCTTAAAGCGGCTGAAGAGAATGATGCACGGAAGCCCTCCCCCTCAAAGACTGAACTCTCTGGATAGGATGTGTGTGCGTGTATGCGTGTACGTGTACGCGCGCGTAAGAGAGCGCGAGACGGAGAGGGAGAGAGAGAGATTCGCATACGTCCATCCGGCGAGAAGACGCTAGCGTGAAAAACAAAAACAAAAACAAAAAATAACAACCTCGCTCAATGTGTATGTGTAAAACGGTGAAAAAAGAAAACAAAACCAAAAGACGACATTGTTTTCAAACTTTTAACATGCTATCAAGGGGCAGTCGTACCTCGCGCTGCCAGCTGGGGGATCAGCAGCCTGCGAATGATCACTTCAATGCTGTCAGAGCTGTGTTTCCCAAACATTATGGAGCCAAGGCACATTTTGGGATGAGAAAAATCTCACTGCACTCCACCAAACAAAACAAATCACAACTTACTGGGGCGCATTTAATCATTCTGCCTGTCACTATACGTTTCTAATCACGGATAGACCGACAATGATCCATTACAGTATTGGCAAATAGATCATTTTGGGACCAATTAAGTGGAATTGCATAATTTTCCAAGGCACACCAACTGTAAATCACTGTGTTAGTCTACACAAACTGTGTAGAAATCTAAAGATGACTTTATATTAATGGTTCACCCAAGTTCTTTTTTGAGAGCAAGTACTATGGAGCCAGGACACTGCAATCAAGTTTTGCCATTGGAAAGGAATTTTGTTGTACGCATTGACACCAAAACAATAATGGTCACTTGAAAATAAAATAAAATCACAATGGGAGCTTGATTTATATGTATTAATTTATTCCATGACTAAGCTTGTAACTCAATTTACATGTACTGTTGACAAAATACATTTTCACCATAGAAATTAACTGGAATGCCTTTAATCCATTCTAGTTCTGTTCTGGTTTTTAATGTAAAAAAAACACACAAAAAACAGAATTGTAAATATCGTAAATATACACATACAGTACATATCGCGGGTATTGGGCCAAAACATCATACGTTGCAATTTTGATAAATGTCATACTTTCACACCATGAACGAGTCACCAGTCAGTTGCAGGACAATTTTGACTCCAAAAATATTTTTTTCCCTTTGGAACTATTGGTGCAATCTAACCTCAGCAGCGTTGCAATTCGACGGTTGACCGGCAAGCTCTCATTGCATGGATTTAGCTTCAATATTGACATCACGCAAACAAAGAGTTAAGGTAGCAAAATGCTCCAAGCTTCTAACCCCCCCTGGTATGACCAAACTCACTAGTTCACACGAACACAACCAAAAGGTACAAAGAAATGGTGGTGCATGTATTTATTTTTTTCAACACAAGTTCTTTTTTGCTTACTGTCTGGCTGCTAGATGCTAACATAAACACAATGTAGCTGAAAGCAAAGTGGATAACGACTAGAATGAAAATGTACAGATGCTTGCAAATGAACTATTCAAAATGCCCACACACACACACACACACACACACACACACACACACACACACACACACACACACACACACACACACACACACACACACACACACAAAGGAGAAAAACACTAAACCGTATAAATATTAATGTACAAATGGAGGGTCCACAGTTCAAGTCAAAAAACCTTGGACAAACTGAGAATCAAATTATTCTGCCCTCTGCCACACCAAAAGGTCTGCTACCACTGATGCCATATAGCGCACTCATTTCCAAGGTAAATATACACTTTTGCTGAAGGCCAGAATACTGCTGCAATTTCCACACCTCGCTCCAAAGTGGAAAAGAGCTCCCACTTCAAAAAAGTACAGTTTCACAAACAAATCATGAAATGTGCTTGGCAAACAAAACTGTGTTTCTCTCCACCAAAGTGATCGCCGGTTAAAACGGCAAGAAATATGGGTTGGAGATTGCAACGTAGACAAAGGAAAAAAAAGTGACCTCAAGTCTCCAATAGTTGATACCATGTTGTTCCCTCTGTTTTGATAGAGATAATTATACATTGAATGTTAAATGTGAGCCTGTTTCATAATTGGGTCCTCGCTTACATAGAACAAAGACCGATAGTGTTGTAGAAACAGCCATACCTTCAGAAAATGCGACATGATGCCGTTGCGAGTGCAGATGCTAACTAAAATAGCATAAACTGTACCCGAATGAAGCATAACACTTAATGACTAAAATGAAAATAACAGGATGTAAGCATGCCGAGAAACTGTTTTCTCCCCATTAAGTGTCTGTCAGAGGTCTTTAAATGGGGAGTAATTTGACTTTATTTTATTATTATTCAGTCTTTTTTTTTTTTACATATATGAGAGATAAGAATGTTACACAACATTTTAGCCTGCTATATAAAGGTTTTATGATGGCGAGAGTACAAGAACAAATGCATTCATTTTGCAACACTCCCTCAGGGGTGAATACAGTTAAGAACTCGCAAGTCAACAGAGACACCTAAGGGATCATATGTTCCACTTTGTAATGTGTAAAATCAAAAGAAATATGTTTGCCTTTCAGTTCCACAGCGGCAAAGTTGATATTCACATAACGCCAGCAGCCGGTTGAGTATGATCTCGAAGGCTACTTTTGAAAAATGTCCAAGGGGAAGTGAGGGTCAAACCAACAATCCCCCTTGCTCGAGACGGTAAAGCTAAACCCTTCAGTCATGCCCCCAAACGTCTTATTGAATATAAATATTTCATTTGAGCCGCACGCTTTTTTTAAATAGACACACTCACGGGATAGGCTGAATCAAAGCAAGGGTTGTCAGGCTCATTTCATGCAATTTTATGCAGAGAATGCCTGGAAACGCTTCAGAGCTATCACGACAACGTAAGGAACACATCTGACACATTTGGACGACATCTTTTGCCTTTGCAATATTTTTGACAGACAAGGGTGCATTCTTTGTCTAACACGCCCTCTTAAATGGATTAACTGAGGGGGAAGAAAGGAAACATGGAACACACATCGCTGCATCGTTGTGGTATCTACCAAATGGAACACAAACAAATCACAAAAAAAGTTGATTAACTTCCCAGTTGTTCTAATTTAACAACAATTTTTCAAGAAATAAACAAATCCATTACTTCCAGATTTCAAAGCGCCATGAGACCTTATCGAGGCAGTGAAATTAACTGACAGAGCTGTAAAAAAAAAATAAAAAATGAAACTATGTTGTGAAAAGAGGGTGCTGTGGTTCTCTAATATGTTGAGACCCAAACTCGTACCATTTTTTTTTGGGGGGGGGGGGGGTGATTTTGGAGGTTCCACTGTATCTGCATAGTGAGGTGGGAAAAAAAAACGCAACACCGACAACTGCCTGTGCATGTTTTAATCTGGGAAAAAAAGTTGTCATAAATAAACTGACTGTTTTTCAGGGGGAACAAAAATTCAATTACCCTTGTCAGGCGGCGGTAATGAATAACAGCCTGTGCATGCACTCATTCAATTCCCGGGGCCCTCAGGAATGACGTCTGGATTTCCTTTTGACAACGGCGCTTCTGTGCGGCCTGTTAAGTGTAGCAAAAGCAGTCCAATACAACACTAATTTGACTCAGAAGATGAAAGCTTGCTTTGAGGTTCATCTGTGGGTGCTTGGACTGGTTACACGCTGCACTCCGTACTATCCTTTTTTTTTTTTTTTTGTCAAATACAGTGCCTGCCTTGTGGGGAGGATACGTCATCGTGGCTGAGCAATAAACAACAACAAAAGAAAAGCAGCAGTAGATCAAGTGATATACTGTATTGTAAACAGTACAGTGACATTTCCAAATACAAACATTTTAAAAGTCACACATTGGGAAAGGGAACAAACTGGTCATGAAAAATATACCTCCAAAGAACCACAAGGGACATATAATGGAAATTTACTTTTTAATTCCGCCAGTTCCAGTGGCGGTTGCGGTGTTACTGGCCTTTGCTTCCGATAATGGACCAGTGGTGGCTTTGCACAGGCACCATTCATTTGTAATATGAAGAGAGGGGTAACCTCTTTTTCTGTAGAGCTCCACAAGTATCCAATGACGGCACAGAAAAATGACTCGCTGTCTTGCTGTTGGCTTAACAAATGTGCTTAAAGTGGCTATGTCGCAAATGTTGAGTAGCCATTTGCTTTGTGGCATGCCCTAGCTCCACGCTGGTCATTAGGGTAATGAAAGACGTGTTTGGTGTTTACATGAGACTGAACGACAAAGCCAGCAATTTCGGTGCAATGCATGCTGTATTTTTTTTATTCATCCTTTGTGTTTTTTAACCAATGGGGGAAAAATTAATTACTGTGTGTGTCCTATGACTCCACACTAATTTGTGTGACGCCACCACATAATATGAGTGATGGCAAAAAGAAGAAATGGAAGCTTCACTGTGAGAAAAGGACATGAGTCATTGTACTGGCTGCTCAGTAAAATTGGGCTATATGTAAAGTATCTTTTACAGAGTTTCCATGGAATAGTCACATCACAGTAACAGAAGATTGAACATTTATCCGCCTTTTCACTTTCACACAGAATGCAGCAAAGCAAGCTTTCTGCAATCAGGTAATTAAATCACTGCCAGCATTTGATGTGATGTATAAAATACGACCGGACAAGGACAAGTGCTTTCAACCAGCAGCGGCAAAGGTGAGTATCAAGTCTTTACGTTGTCACATCCCATACTGCCTTTCCGGCATTGCCTTCCACACAGGAAAAATCATGGCTCTGATGCTACATTTGCGAGCCGAAAATTGGCGGGTAGACTTTGTAGACCTTTCACACTGCAACGTGCAGTATAACGTCAACCAACCAGATTCATTTTGCATGTGCTGTTATCGTGCAATGGCACGAATCAATGCTGCAGAGGCTGGCGGCACATGAATTGGCAGGCGTATAACAAAATGAAAATGTTTAACTTTGGTGGCATCACTTGACGATATCTCAGCGCATTGAATAAGAGAAATTGTGCCGAAGCAATTTCTGAGTGACAACCACAAAAAACTTTATTTTAGTGTAGTACATACACTGAAAACTCCCAGTACCGTATTTTCACGACCATAAGGCGCCATTAAAAGTCTTACATTTTCTCAAAAGTGGACAAGACGCCTTATAATGCGGAGCGTCTAGTGTATGAGCCGAGTTCCAAATCCTGACTGAGAGCTGACACGCTGTTTATATAGAGAAAAGGCGGAAGTGGGCGTGAACAGGCATGCGGGGAAAGCAGCCAGCCAATCAGTGAAGGGTAGGCGTGTAAGTGGCCCGCGAGTGTGACCAGGCGTGCGGGAAAGCAGCCGGCCAATCAGTGAAGGGTGGGCGTGTAAGTGGCCGCGAGTGAGGACGTGAGAGAAGCCAGCCTTGCGGGAAAGCAGCCGGCCAATCAGTGAAGGGTGGGCGTGCCACATGGCAATGAGAGTGACGAGAGGGAAGCCGGCGGTTTTTATGGACTACCGGTACTTGCACAATTGTTCAATTCGGATACAGAAGATGAGGACTTTGATGGATTTCTGGGTGATGATTGATCGAAAAACGTGAGTACATTGTAAGATGTCGAAATAAAGTACAACCGATCTCAGTTTTGCTTCCGTTGCCTTTTTAAAAACGTGTTTTTCGCATTTCTTAGCATGCTACGCTATGCTTCAAGCTAACGTGTTTTTAGCGTGCGTGCATGCATGCCGTATGTTTAAACTGGCGTATGTTTAAACTGGCGTATGTTTTACCACTCCTGGCTGCACCCAATAATACAGTGCGTTTTGTGTATGTGTAAAATACAGAAATAGCACCCGTTACTGAGACTGCGCCCTACAACACGGTGCGCCGAATGGTCGTTAAAATACGGTAATCTTAAAACCCTCTCAGGGCAGGTGTTGCAGATTTGCAACAACCAAGTATCAGATTTTTCCTGTTACGAAGACTTAATTTGAGCCTCTCGTACACAGGACAAAATACCGTATTGTGACTATTTGAATATAGCAGGTTGATTGAAAATGACAGTAAGGTGTCAATTTAGCATGTCAAACAATAATAATGTTATCTTGAAACAGACTATAGCGCGCACGCACACACACACACACACACACACACACACACACACACACACACACACACACACACACACACACACACACACACACACACACACACACACATACATACACACACACACTTTTCTGGGATTAATAACTCTTGCTCCGACGTATTATAAACAAAGCCTGGGCTTTTTACTCCAGGAGTGACAAATACATATTGCCCAGTTGCAGTCTACTTTACCAAATTCGCAGGAAGAGGCACCAGGCTAAATATGGGCATGTTTGTGGTGTGCTGCCGTCTTCCTTGAGCCGTTCTGCATCCTATCACGCAGTGGACGCCTTACAACTAAATGATGAGGACTCAAATTGTTACTCCATTGTAACTTATTTGAACACGTTTATGAGTGTTAACAAAGCATGACGCATGAGGTGGATTGCTTTCACCAAGCCTCCCTCTCGACTTCCTTTTACACATCGCCTCTGCAATGTGTCATCAAAGGGTAAGTTGTTTTATCCTATTTGAGTTTTATAAAGCGGACAGCATATTTTTGACATTTTAAGCATGTGAACAGTTAAGAGGGCTGACGCACTGTACTTTACACTTTAAAGCAGAAACATATATATATATATATATATATATATATATATATATATATATATATATATATATATATATATATATATATATATATATATCCATCCATTTTCCAAACCGCTTGATCCTCACTAGGGTCGCGGGGGTGCTGGCGCCTATCCCAGCTGTCTTCGGGCAGTAGGCGGGGACACCTGAATCGGTTGCCAGCCAATCGCAGGGCACACAGAGACGAACAACCAACCACGCTCACATTCACACCTAGGGACAATTTAGAGTGTTCAATCAGCCTGCAATGCATGTTTTGGAATGTGGGAGGAAACCGGAGTGCCCGGAGAAAACCCACGCAAGCCCGGGAGAACATGCAAACTCCACACAGGGAGGCCGGAGCTGGAATTGAACCCGGCACCTCTGCACTGTGAAGTCGACGTGCTAACCACTGGACTACCGGGCAGCCCTATATATATATATATATATATATATATATATATATATATATATATATATATATATATATATATATATATATACCGTATTTTAACGACCATTCGGCGCACCGTGTTGTACTTGTCTCAGTAACGGGTGCTTTTTCTGTATTTTACACATACACAAAACGCACTGTATTATTGGGCGCAGCCAGGGGTGGTAAAACATACGCCAGTTTAAACATACGGCATGCATGCACGCACGCTAAAAACACGTTAGCTTGAAGCATAGCGTAGCATGCTAAGACATGCTAAAAACACGTTTTTAAAAAGGCAACGGAAGCAAAACTGAGATCGGTTGTACTTTATTTAGCCATCTTACAATGTACTCACGTTTTTCAATCAATCATCACCCAGAAATCCATCAAAGTCCTCATCTTCTGTGTCCGAATTGAACAATCCATCAAAAACGCCGGGTTCCCTCTCGTTGTCAGAGTCACTCTCATTGCCGTGTGGATCCACAGAAATTGTGCCGGCTTTGCCAAAAGCTCGAACAACAGTGCAAGCAGACACGTTTGTCCAAGCAGCCACAATTCATTCGCAAATAGTGGCGTAACTAGCCCGGCGCTGCCTCCCACTCTTCGTAAAGCTGTGTTTGCCATCGATCATCCATTGTTCCCATGCCGCTCGCAACTTCACTTTGAACGCCCGGTTGATGCCGATGTCCAGCGGTTGGAGTTCTTTCGTCAAGCCTCCGGGAATGACGGCAAGTTAAGAGTTCATTTGCTTGACTTGGTTTTTCACCGCTGCTCTGAGATGGGCACGCATGGAGTCGCAAATCAAGAGTGACGGCGAGGCATGGAAAAAGCCATCCGGTCTCTTTACATACACCTCACTTAGCCACTCTCTCATCTTCTCTTCGTCCAGTTTCGTCAGTTTGAATGGAGCTTCGTAAGCGTGTCTCTTTGTTGTATTCATTTTCGGGGGTTCTTAGAAACCAAAACCGAAGTTGTTTTGCAATAACGCACAAACTCACACTATATACAGGTACTGGCACCTGCCTTTCGCATCCACTTACACGCCCACCATTCACTGATTGGCTGGCTGCTTTCCCCGCATGCCTGTTCACGCCCACTTCCGCCTTTTCTCTATATAAACAGCGTGTCGGCTCTCAGTCAGGATTTGGAACTCGGCTCATACACTAGACGCTCCGCATTATAAGGCGTCCTGTCCACTTGGGAGAAAATTTAAGACTTTTTATTGCGCCTTATGGTCGTGAAAATACGGTATATATATACAGTTGACCCACTTGGATCTCATCTGGTGCTTAACCCATTTGTTGCCTTAACGGGGAATGCTGAGTGGATGAATAATTCAGAAAGAATTACTGCATATTACATGGAAGCACGGCCTCATCTGTGAGTGCCGTGCTGACGAGTGAAAGGGAAGCCTCTTTCTTAACTAGGATGTACTTTTATTCATTTCCTTCCCTCCAAGATTTCTTTTTTGTCCCTGCCTTTTGAAGAGTCCTTTGCCAAATCACACAGCCCACATTTAACGTATTAAGTGTGGAGTACAGTATCAATATGCCCTTTCCAGTGGAAGAAGGCAGGGGCTAATTTGGAAACCTTCTGCTGGTTCGAAACAGAGTGCAATGGTATTTGTCGTCCGTTTTCAGATCGATGACTGCTGTGTTTGTTGCTCAGGTGAAAAATTACATTTGTTCCCCTTGGAGTCATGGAGAAATGCACATCTGTTCCATTTTGACCTCTTTTATCCTAAATCTTTCCTTACGTAATTACCGACCCTTGCCTCGTCGCGTCCCCCGCATATTGACGAATGGCGGATAGAAGATCATCCAGACAGGGAAAAGGTTGAGGTGACTCCGTGGCTTAAGTCACATCTCATTAAACAGGCTTCGCAGTGTCCGGCACGCAGGCCCGCCGGGGTGAAATTTAATGAGTTGTGGCACAATAACAAGGCGCCATAAAATGGAACTGCAGCTAATGTGTTTTGAACTGCGGCACCGTGTTTGGCACACTTTTTGTGATGTGAGAGACCAGGGAGTTGCTCCAGCTCTTTGTGACAGCAGGATCTCTGTCCTGGAAACAGGATTACGCAAAATCCTAAAAGGAGGCCCTCCCTTCCTAGAGAGGCTGCCCCTTAGCCTGAATATTGAGGCAAATGGCTCTCAAGCAAGAGTGCAAAACAACTATAAACCTACGCTGCCTCAGAAGTCAGAGGCATTGATATGTACAGCACAATTACTGCGTTGTGGAAAACTGTTTATTGTCACCGTATGACCAAGCTGCATTCAAATGTTGCCATACAAACAACATGCAGCTGTGTGATTTGGCCATGCCACAAACCAGTTGTTTCAGTCGAATCCAGGAAGCTTGTGGGGGGTTCACATATTGAATATTTTCTCATTGGAAAAAAATTGAAACAGAAACAACCGATTCCAGAGTCAAACTGCCAACGCCTTAAAATCTTGAATAAAAAATTATTTCCTCCATTTATGCCATTTAGGATTGCGAGGAGCTCGAGCCTGTTACAGCTGTACTGTACAGTGCCGTGAAAAAGTATTTGCCCCCTTCCAGATTTCTGTGTTCTTTGCAATTTATCACACACAAAGGTTTCAGCTCATCCAACCAAATTGAATATCACACAGAGACAACCCAAGGAAATACAAAATACAGTTTCTAAATGGCCATTTGATTTAGACCAAAAAAAAAAAGAATCCAAACCTACCTGTCCCTATGTGAAAAAGTAATCCCCCCAACCCCCTGATCATAATAATGGTAATCCCCCCAACCCCCTGATCATAATAATGGGTTGTGCCACCCTGGCAGCAAAAACTATCATCACTGTGAAGGAATTCTGGCCAATTCTTCTTTGCAGAAGGGGTTTTCTAGCATGAACTGCCCATTTAAAGTCACACTACAGCATCTCAATTGGATTCAAATCCGGACTTCGACTTGGCCACTCCAAAACCTTAAACTTTGTTGGTTTTTGTTTTTGTTTTTTTAAAGCCATTCTGAGGTGGACTTTCTGTATTCATTTATAATACAATACTTCTACAACCGCTGCAGGTATAACAGAGCGCTTTACAGAACAGTTAAAATACAGGGTCAGGCAAAATGATCCGACACATTTGCAGGTTAAATAAAAGGCAAATAAAGAGACAAAAATGTGTTTTTATTTTCGAAAAGTAAACATAATGCCATTCTGTTTCATTATGTTTTAAAAATTAAGTGGAGTTCTGGCGGTGTGAGATCCGCCGATTGATTTTCGTTTCAATGCAGATCCAGTAGTTGGTAACCGATAACAAGATCATGTTTTGAGCTCAGTAGTTGGTAACCGATAACAAGATCATGTTTTGAGCTGTTATGGGATCATGTCTACCAAGATTGAAGCGCAAACGGAATGCTCGTTGTTTTGCAGTTACAGATTCGTTTGTTTTGATAAACGTTTCCACAATGAAATTGCGATGCTCACCAGTCCAATTCATGGCAACAACTGAAAAAGAAACAAAAAACAATCGCATTATAAAGAAACAAAGCAAAATGGCATTGTATGAAAAAAAAATGGCATTATATGTACTTGTGGAAAATTAAAACATGTTTTTGTTTCTTTACTTTATTTGCCTTTTATTTAACCTACAAATGTATCAGATCATTGTGCCTGACACTACTACGTCCAAGAAATCAGAATATTGACCGTCGGCTTTTGAGAAAATTGAATGTTTTTAGGTACGCCTTATAGTGTGGAAAATACAGTACCTATACTATTGAGATATATTTTCAATAATCACAAGATCATATTTTATTTCTATTTTTAAAAAAAACAGCAAGTCATTGGGTTTTGCAAAGTCTTTCAACTATTACAAAGAAGCCTCTTTTTTCATTTCAATTACATGCATGCTCTACATACAAGAGTTCAATGATCTTAAAGCTTTGAAACGATGTTCTGTACAGTCTTTATGCGTTATCATACAGTCTATGGATCACAATCACTGCTGAATGTTCACTCCCCATCAGCATGACAATGATATCAGATTCGATCATAGAATTTGAATGGTCAGGCGCTCGCTCCACGACCGACACCCCAGCCTTAACTCCATGACACCCTGGGACTGAAACCACCCACCTGCACTCAAGTCAAGCGCATGAACCACTAATTCATAGTACATGATTATTAGTTGACTGCCCTTAGTAAGAAAGCATTTTGCCATACTCGAGCATAGCATAGCACAGCACATCATAGAATAGCGTAGCATATACCCATGGCTCCACTTACCTCTGCATGTGACTGCATCCCAACTAGCAGAAAGAAAATCACAGAAATGGAAGGAAGAATCACCAGACTATCAAATCCAGGAAGCCGAAAGACAAATGGATAGCATCATCTTCGGCCCAGCTCACTCCAACATCACCAATCACCACATCACTTCACTCTGTCTTCTTACCGCTGCTCCTGCTTTTCCTGCGCCTGCTATTCCTGCACCTGCTATTCCTGCACCTGCTATTCCTGCACCTCCTATTCCTGCTCTGGTTACCGTCAAGGATGACTCCTGGTCACGGCTCGAGGCAAGGCCAAAAACATTTGTCGGCTCCACTTCATCCCACCACGAACCTTGATCTCTTGTCGGCTCTGGCAGCAGGAGAGGAAATCGCTCATGAAATACACATCTGCATTGCAACATCCATCAGGAAAACAAATACAGTATCCTGGACATGCACAATTTCCCTCTCCTGTGCGTAGACTCCCATTCTCTGCTTTCATCTCCCCCACATGAGCCCTGCAACCGCTCCCTCCTCTGTTCATCCCTGAGCCCTCTCTATGCCCAAGACCCGCCGCGCCACGCCGGTCTTCACACCAGCACCGCACCAAGTCCCCACTCCTCTTTCCGTGCGCTCTTCATCGCCAGGCACAAATTCCATAACTCCTCCCTGTCCACGAGCTCTGTCCCCCGTGCCCTGAAACTCACCTCAGTTACACCTGTCTTTTAAAAAACAGCCTCGACCCCGATAAATTACTATCGTCCCAGTTCTAATCTCCCCTTTCTGTCATAAATAGTTGAACGAACTGTCACCTCACAACTGAAAACCCACCTGAACTCCAATAACCTATACGAACCATTTCAATCCGTCTTCAGATCCCATCACAGCGGAGAAACGGCCTTTCTTAAAGTCAGCAATGACCTCTTCCTCTACTCTGACACCCACTCCGTCAACATTCTCATCTTACTTGACCTCAGTGCTGCTTTTGATACCATCAATCATTCCACCCGTCTTGAGTCCTCCCTTAACATCACCAGCACTGCTCTCTCCTGGTTAAAATCATACCTCACCAACCGCCACCAGTTCATAAGCATTAATAAATCTCAGTCTGGCACATCCCCAGTCCCCCAAGGTGTCCCCCAAGGCTCGGTGCTTGGCCCCCTTCTCTTTATCCTTAACATGCTTCCCCTTAGTCACATCATACGCTACCATGGTCTCAATTTCCACTGCTTCGCCGATGACACCCAGCTATACATCTTCACCAAATCCATCATGGCTGCCACTCATTCTACCATCATCAACTGCCTTAATAGACATAAAAAAAATGGATGCAGACCAACCTCCCGACCAACCTCCTCAAAATCAATAGCAACAAATCAGAAATCCTCATCATCGGCCTGAAATCCCTTCACACATCCTGCCCTGATTTCTCACTTTCCATTGACAGCTCTACCATTCCCGCATCTACCATATCCGTAACCTTGGCGTCATCTTTGATTAGTCACTCTCATTTAGAACCCACATCACCAAAACCGCTTTCTTTCACCTTAAAAATATCACCCTCTCTCTCCCCTTCAGCTGCTAAAACACTCATTCACGCCTTTATCACCTCAAGACTCGCTGACTGCAATAGCATACTTCATGGCTTGCCCACCAAAACCCTCAACAAACGTCAATACATCTAAAATTCTGCTTCCCATCTTCTCACCCATTCCCGCGCTAGAGACCACATCACTCCAGTCCTCAGACAACTACACTGGCTCCTCATCCAACAACAAATCCAGTTTAAAATTCCTCTCATCACCTTCAAGACCCTTTGTGACCTTGCCCCCTCCTACTTCACTGACCTCCTTCACCACCACACCCTTACCTGCCATTTTAGACCTGCCCATGCCAACCTACTCACCCCTCACATCCAAACCAAGCACCGGACCTGGGGAGACAGAGCCTTCTCTATAGCCGCCAACCTTCTTTGTTGGTATTATTTAAATATATAATACATATATAATATTTGTTTAAATGTCCAGTTATCTATTAAGTGATTGTTCATTGTTCTTGTAGTCCAGTATGCCGTATGACACTGGCATGCAAACACGAGTTTAAAACATTTACACAACGATACTATCCAATTAAAAACATTCTTAAACTTCAAATGTTCATGGATCATGAAAATTGAGTCAAATGTTGAATGTACGCATCACTAATGGCAAGTTTAATCCTCACAAAACAGGCTTGTGATGCAAAATTGTTTTTCTAAATTCAAGGAATAATTTATAAAGACACATGCTCAATAGCTTTGCACAGACTGACCTGAAATGAATCTAAAATCCTCATGCCTTCAGCAGCAGAGGAAAGCAAACTGACAGGCGGCTAATTAAACCTGACCCAGTGAAGGCAAACAGTGGAGAAAGTGTGCGGCATAAAAGTGAGAAGAAAGCAGCAGGCTGCAAGAGAGCGAGCCGAGAAGGCTAGCAGGGAGGAGGAGAGGAGGAAAGGCCAAGCATCAGGCTGAGCGCTCGTTCTCGCCACCATATTGCGCTACGTAAGAGTAATGGGAGAGGACACAGTCATCTAGCAATGAGCAACAAAAAGGGCGCCTTGAAAGCTTCCCTTCTCATTTTTTCTAATCCGTCACACTGTCTGAGACCACCTTTTCTTGGAAAACATCAAGCACTGCATTGTCGTTTTTTTTTTCTGATGAGGATCACCTTAACACTTTACTAAATCCCGTTTGCACTCAAATTATTTAGTATTTTGTATTAAATGCAGAGCGGTGATTCAATCGCAAAACAAATCTGTTCTGACACTGTTTGTTTTGAACAGCCAAGTAGGCCCGATTAGCAAATCAGTACTGCCCCCGCCCCCGCCCCAAAAAAACAAAATAAACCCATACACTGTTCCCTCACTATTCACGAGGGATAGGCACTGGGCCCTGCAAACATAATCCACAAGCCTCCAAAAAGGTTTATCATTTCCTCTAGATGCCACAAAATGGCGTCAAAGCATTGCTCTTGTCCATAGAAAGCTCTTACACTCACTTCAATGCAGTTTCTTGGAACCGAGGTGCCACAAATTGGTGGCAAATAATGAAGCTCCTCAACTTACTGCAACATAGATCTTGGGCACCAAAATGCTACCAGATGGCTGCAAACCCCTCTTTATGGTGAAATGAAGCTCCTCAACTTGCTTCAACATAGTTCCTTGGCACCAAGACGTCAATTAGAAAGGGTGTCCATGAAGCACCGTTTACCACTACAGTATTCGCCGCACTTTTGGTCACTTTAGTTTTGCTCGATATCCAAATTAGTTTTTTCTGTCTTCTTTCGATTAGAATGTTTTGGGGTGAAAGGTTGAAAAACTCTTTGTAGCAAACTTTGCTAACAAAAGCTTTAAACCAGAGCGGCACGGTGTGTTTTACCTCAGCATACCCGCTACTCTGTCAACACGGCACCCCCGCTGCCCATGAAAAAGCTTCAGTTTTCATGCAGAACTAACCCTGAGAACAAACACGCACCGTGGCCTCTTACTTGTGGCTGTGCTCGCACTGTAGTCTTTGTACATGGCTGGGTCACAGTTGTCTTGTGTGATTTCAGCTTCTTTGGCCTGTTTCTGAAAGAAAGCAAAGCTTCTGATGAGCAGCCGTTTGTTCATTTCATAAAAGACGGAAAAGATATTCTCGTACATCACAACTCCGCAATGCCGTGCGCTCGCTATGCAGTCATCCAAGGACGCTCGAGTGTCACAATAAACGGGCTTTGTCTTGACTAGCTTCACAAGGAAAAAATAAAGAGGATTTAATTCTTCGACTCCTCCGTAAAACACGACCCTCCGAGGGTCCCAGTGACGGCGCTATTAGCACTCCAACTGGGGGATCAGCACAGGGAACACACAAAAACGCTGGCACAAGAATACTGTAATGCATTTCATTCCACCGAGAGGGCCGCTGAAGGGTGATATGATGACCGCAGTAATTGGCTTTCTCCGACAATGATAATCTGCATCAGTCACACCCTGCCAACACAGCTCTCGGACCACTAAGAAGGTCACACTTCTCCCCAAACCTCACCCAAGTATGCGCAAAGCGGCCCTACAGCTGGTAACACTGACTGGGAGGTTCTTTATGCTTTCCAAAAAATCTCAGACCATCCCCAAAGATTTCCTTTGCACACTGCTTTATCTCTTCACCCAAAGCATATTTTTAATATTCCACTGGATTAACAATTTGATATTGTAGACTTTGGTACCAAGTTAATAACCGTGTGTTCTGATACTCATGAATGAATTGCACAGTCAACCCCAGTATAGTCGCAGTACGGCATTCGCAAATCTGCTCATTTTTTTAGGAGGAACAACATCACTCACGGATTTCCGTCTTTCGGGTCAGGGCTAGCTGTACTCAAACATTTGCAAGACCTCAGTTTGTTTGGTTATTTTTCTAAAATATGCTGTTTTCGACAAAAAAAACTAAAATATTGGCTTTTTACAAAAGTTTGTGTTCAGCCTCCTCAACAAGCCAAAACACCATCTTGATTCAAACGGTCTCGTCTTAACGGCTCCTAGAAATGGAACTTGACATAGTCTGAATATGAAAAGTGTACGCTGGACTTAATACCGTTATACACTGAAATCAGTACCAAGGACAAATATAAAACCTGTACGTGTGTGTTACATTTACTGTATTATGAAGAGTGCACAATTACATTTGAAAGTAAAATTTAAGAGCTGTTGAATGTGAGGGAAATTCATTTTAAACAACTAAAATCTACAAAAAAAATTATGAAGGGTGATAAATGGGTGCACATAAATATGTTGGTGAGGTTCCCAGATGAGCACCTCATTTTTTTTTCGAACAGAGCTCATTTTTATGGATGAATGTGAAGGTTTACAGCACTTCTTGCAAAGTCGGGCCTGCGGGTGACATCCGGCCTGTCCACAGTCTCTGTCGCGTTTAGGAAGTCAAATGTCAAGTTATTTTTTTCCCCAGTTTTCAATTTGAATTTGGTAATTACAAGAAGCTATCATGGACGGGGCTATAGAAGTGGTGCCCCAATTTACTGCTTTATACATAGAAAAAAGGAAAGCCATTAAATTAACATAATTTTGTTAGCATGCTGGTGTGGCCCTCTGCAACGGTTTTCAGTTTTTACACCTGGCAGATTTGAAAAATGAATTGCCCATCTTTGACTTGTAATATCAGACCGCGTCCGACCTCTGTGATTTAGCACAGTTAAGGGAAGTAGTCCAGTGCCAAATCCTTTCTACACTTCAGACTGCTTTCGCGTATTTTGACGGACCGTCGAAGATGTGGCGCAACGAGACCAAGATGACGGTCGATGTAATTTTTCTTTTGGGGTCACACCAACTTTATTTTGTTTTGCATGCATACTTGTGTGAATTTACCCAAACGTTTATCTGCATTATTCATCTCGATTAGTGGAATGCAAGCAGACACCCATGTCTTGCTGTGATTAGAGAAACGCTACCTCTGTTTCAACCAGATTTGTCAGAGTCAAGCAGCCCCTATAGTGATGGAGGAGTACGACAGCCCAGCGTAGTAGCCCCAGTAGACCTGTTCATCTTTCCGTCTCTACAGCGGAATCCACAGAACTCCAGAAATAGTGCGGCCTTGGATTAATCATAGCAACATCATAAGAAGTCATTGCGACTTAAGAGGCAGCTCTTGTCTACCTTTTTCTTTAAAGAAACGCTTGCTCCCTTAGCCTGCATACTTATCTATGTGATAAAGGGCCTTATCTCCCACACAGGACCAAAGAAAAGAAAGCTTGCGGTTCTTGCTCAGCCATATTCCCATGGATGCATGACAACTAAGTTGCTCTGTATCATATTCCTTCTCATGCATTTCAACGCAGACTGACTGTAATGTGATGATACATTTTTACATTTCGTACATTCATGGACTCAATAAGCAATATGCTTGAAGGCTTCAGGTTGAAGAAACACGTTTCATCCATCATTATGCCCACAATTACAATTTCTAAAACAGCTCTTTCTTCAGGAATCTGCCAATTTAGTACCGTACAGTAAAACTGTACAGTTAGGTCCAGAACAACAAGAACCAAAACTAGATGGCTGCGATACTAATTGACAGGCAAACACCATCTTTTTTTGTGAAACCTCTCAAATTAAATCTTCTCCAATGTTTTATTTGAAATCTAACTTGTGGTGTAAAAAAACCTCAAACCACCTTGTCCAACTGGGTCTGTCCTGTAACTATACTGTCACAACAGTACAGTCAAGTGCATCTGTGCTGTAGCATATAAAGCCAAACGCTACAATTAGTAGCAGTCATGTGCCTCCTATGTGCATTTCTTCAAGATTAGCTCATCAAATTGTTTGTCATAAATGTCCACCTCCTTGCATTCAACATAGTAAGCTTATCAAGACACATTTTTTATAGTGACCAGAACCAACATTTTCTCTTTTTTTTCTCCCTTTAAGAATAGGGGATATTATAAATCAAGCAACTGGAAAGCAACATGTCGCAAACGATGCTACTCAAAATATATCATATTAAGGACACGGAGGCCAGAGGGGCTGAGCGAGGGCAAAGAGTGCATCCCCCATCGTGTTAGCACAGCTGAAAAATGCTGAGCACAAAAACAATTTTACATAGCTAGAGGATGAATAGAGTACCATTTCTTATCTTGAAATAAGAATATATTGAGAAAAAACTATTTGCAGAAGGTACAGAATTTTTGATGCGACTGCAATGGATTACATCAAGTGCATACAGTACATACAACAAAATAACGAATGCAGACTAGACTACACAATCAGGATTTGGGAGCTAATCAGCAATCAGCAAGTTTTTTATTTTTATTTTTTATTTTTTTTAATTGCTGTAAATGTAAATTAATGACTAAAATGCTCGACTTACAGTCAAAAAAACTTGACTAAATAAACTCCAGATGTGGTTGACTAAATGTTAAAAAAATAAAATAAAAATAAAAAAACAATTAAGCACAACAGAAACAGACAACATTTTTAAATGGCTGATAAAATTGATACTACCTCTCAGCATTACTTGCTTTCAAAGTTCCACTGCCAAAAGTTACAATTGCTAATTTTGGGTTTAGTACTAGATTTGTCATTATATCAACTGAGCATTTCGGGCTGAAAATAAATTTAATAAATACATAAATAAATACAGATGCGACAGCATCAGATGCTAGAGATGCTCACTCTGTTGCTATGCCTTAGCAGTTGAAGTTGCAATTAGACTCCAATGTCCATTTTGCCCCATTAAAAATGAGTCCCCCATACCATGGCCAACGGCCACAGAGGTAAATACAAAACAAAACCGTTTTAAAAATACAATGGACACAAAATACAGTTCTGAGTTGTTTTAAAATCATTAGCAGTTGTTTACATACAGTACGTCAATGAAGTACTGTACTTCAAAGAAGTTATGCTTTTTTCTGTGGTGATGTAGCGATCCACAACACATGCAGTGGGCAGAAATGCAAGCCATATCAATGTTTAGAATTACCAAAGTATATTGTGGATAACATACTAAATCTGTAATTGACGAATCAATTCCTCTTTTGCACATGTGGACAGAAAGAAGGGGTACTGTTATTTTGGACGGACTCTTTGGTGCTAATTGTTGTAATAGAGTGGATTAAAATCAAGTTCCTGCCATTAATGTGTATAATGTTCATTAAGCAAAGTAGGACAAAGAGGTCTGAGTCTGAAAGGTGATTAAAATCAGCCTCCTCCATCTCAAAAAAGTCAAACCTATTATATCTATTAATTACTATTAATGCCCTTGAAATTAGTGGCAACTCTTTGACTGTAGCGTAAAATCAAAATAAATGGCTGTAGATTGGGCTCAGTTCTTGCTGTCAGATGTAATTAAATCAGGTAGGAGAGCACAATACAATGCGCATAATAAAGTACTGCTACTTCAGACAACTCTGTTTTCGATGGTGATCCATCCAAAATGGAAACCTGAAAGTTGATTGCCATCAACTGTAACATTCTCATGTTATGAGCGGGTATGATTCAGATAATCCAGTGTGACCTCTTCAAGACCTGACCAGAGTGCAAGCCCTGCCATGAAACACAGAAGTATCTTCAAAGCAGATTCCTCAGACTTCAGCTAATTACCTCATTTCTCTTCCGACCCCGATAAGCCCTATGAGCTGCTTAGAAGTAAAGTATCTATTCAAAATTTTGCAGAAATAATCGCACGGGATGACTCCTTTTTTTGTGAACACTCAGAAAATCCATCCATCTATTTTCTGTACTGCTTTTCCTCATTAGGCAAGGCAAAGCAAAGCAGCCTTATTTATATTCAGATTCAGATTCAGATTCAGGAAACTTTATTTATCCCCATGGGGTAATTTGGACTTAACAGGCACGCTTTATAGAGCACATTTCCGACACAAGACAACTCAATGTGCTCCACAAAAGCGAAGTCAACACTTAACAAATTTGGAAACAGAATAGTTAACATTCAGAAGCAGAGAAAATAAAAGGAGCTGACCAAAATTACTAAAACAACATACAATGACATCATTTAACCTATTAACAGAAAACATTTAAGTTTAAAAACATTCGCGCCACAGGTGTGCTAGAGCCGATGCAGATAACTTCAGGGGGTCGGCAGCCGACTGCAGAGCGCATAGAAAAACAGCTAAGCGAACCCAACTACCGTAAATGTTAAAACATTTAATACTCTACTTTTTTCTTACAAGTGACAATAGAATACAATACAATATATCCTGATTTATATAGCGCTTTATCACCAGGCATACAGTAAAGCAGTAAGCTCGTCGTGGGCTAGCGCGATCAGCGAATCTGGCTGTCGACATCATCCCTTAGTATTCCTCGCCAAACATATAGTACACAAAAGCACAACACCAATCATATCTCCAAACAAATGTCTTTTTGTTCACAAAAAGCTGCTCTAAACTGGCACAGATTGACAATCCCATGGAAATATCAACATAATGGAAACTTACTTAAAAAAAATATGAACACTAAATACTTGGACACCATCAGTCTTTACTGGTTTAAATAAGTATTTACTTTATGGTATGTTGCAGTGGACATTCGTCTCTTAGTGCCAATTTAGTCGACTCCTCAATACAGACAGCAATGCGGTTCAAGTGAGGTGCTCAGTACTATGACAGTTGGAGGTCCAAAATGTGTATGACATTGGCAGCATATCATTGAAGACATTTTTGGTCAAACTCCAAATTTGACTCACTGTAAAAGGCTTTGCCAATTGAGCTGGCGCTGTATTAGCTTCCTTGTCCTGCAGTGGCTAAAAAGACTTCTGTACTTCTGGCACAATTGACGCATGGATTTTCAAACTCTGTATACATCAGCCAGAGCTATTAAGTGGTCTGCTGGAGTGAAATGACTTGTACTGCTCCCAGAGTACAGCATCAGGCTGAGCAATTCCCTCTTGCTATTATCTCAGGCCACTGTGACAAAGTTAATTTATTGCAAGACAAGCACAAATACAACAAAGTAAAAAAGAAACAAGAAAAAGGATAAACAAAAAAGATGCAGTACAGTTCAGTGTGTCTCTTACCGCTTCTCTTTTCAGCAGCAGTTTTTGTCATTTGATGTCGAAATGCAAATGGCATGTTCTTTTAATTCTTATGCACCGATCTTTGAGCAATTCAGATACTGGAGAGAGTAAAAACTACTGAAGATGCCTGAGCCCAGTCCAATTGGACAGATAAGCATATAGCCCGGAACCAGCTCTATAAATCATGATTTGCTACCAAAAGGATGCCTCTCTAGTCCCCTCCTGCGTTAAATATACATTACTACTGATCCTACCTGAGATTAAATGAATAAATCTTAACTTTATATTCGAGGCCACGGCCTGGATGACTCATCTTAAACACCGTGCAATGCAAGCCTGCCTACCGTGAATAGCCGACATCTTGTGATTATAATAATTATTATTTGAAGGTCGCACAATTTGGAAAGCAAACACAATTTTGTGGAAAAATAAGTCACTAAAGTCATATGTAAAACCCATGTTGCTGTCATCATACTGTGAGTGACTGAAATCTTGCGAGACCGCTCATCATATCTCAGTTGAGCTTGCATCAAACGATTTACTGCAACCACAAAGCACAAAGAAAGGGCCATTAGCCTAAATTGTACCGGTTATTTGCTAACCCTATCACTGTTTGATTCTCCAAAGATGCACTCCTGATACTCGCAGGGAATATACCTAAGTCCGGGACAAAAGGTAAAATTAAACTGGGGCAAACTGTCAAATATTATTAGTCCTTTCCCCATTGTTGTGAGCGGCGGTCGAGGTGTGGTGCTTTTTTGTCTCGGGGCGTCTTATCCGCTATGAGCTGCAGTCTCCATTAGCATGGTGATGGAGACCCGGCCTGCCAACCCAGATAAACCTCCCAGGGCTCCACCAGTAATTTTCCGGTGGCTTCTTTTTTTTTTTTGCTACAAGAAATGGTTGCATGAACACGACAGGTTGGGGATAAGGTTGGATGAATGCAGACAATAAAAGAGACGGCAAACACTCATCAATAATGTTGCTTCGTTCACAAATTGACACACCTGACCATGTTATCGAGGTAAAAATATGTGGAGGTAACGAAACTTGTGTATGATAAAATCCAAGACAGTAGTTTCCTCACCGTGATGATAGCTGCCGGTCCACAACCATCATGTAGACCTGGGGTGTCCGTAGTCGGTCCTGGAGGACTGCTGTCCTGCCTGTTTTCCATTTGTCCCTGCTGCGACACAGCTGATTCAAATGATGAGGATCGGTTTCCTGCTTCAGAGCTTGCTGATGAGCTAATCCTTGGGATCAGGTGTGCTGCAGCAGGGAGCGATGGAAAACAGGTACCACAGCGGCCCACGAGGACTGGAGCTGGACATGTCTGATGTAGGCAAAGCGTAATATTTTCAACTTTAAGGTTTTTGAGGTGGGCGATTGTCAGATTGATACCCGGACAAGTTTAAACAGAAGAACTCGAATCAGGGAAGGTTGTTGGTGCAGCCCAACGGGAGCGGATCTCGCAGAGCAAACGGCTCCACGATCACACTCAAAGACTCTTGTGTTCATCGTCGGTCTTTTATTGTTTACATATGCAAAATACAAGAAAGACACTGCCCCCGATATTTGCATACCATGCCCCCAGTCTGGCCCCTCGGTCGGAGATGTGATTAACTCTTATCAAGCTTTTCCATGAATAAACAAGTCGCAGACTTCGCCGATGACAAATGGTCGTTTGGGCTGCGACCAGTTCCCAGACAGTCTTTTGATGTTCTAAAACACTTCTTTCCTAAACTGTTTACTCCCAAACTGTAAGACGACTGACTCCCTGTGGACTTCATAGAACGTTCGGGCCCCGACACCCTTGCGCACAGACATTTGGGGGGCGCTAAATACACAACACGTCGAGACAGGCCCAAATTAAATGGAACTTTAAACATGATATCCTTTTGTTCGTAGATTCCTCTAACAGTGATCAATTGATACAAAGACTAATTGTTAAATGGACCACTTTGCTCTTTGAAAATGAGTACGATGGAAAGACTAATTCAGATTGACTCACAGACTGAGGAGTCAATCAAAAGCCTTTTTTTAACTGCAGTCAAGTCCCGATAATATTCTTGATTGTTGAACTTGCCAATGTTATAACAGTGAATAGTAAAATTACACTACTTAATCCTTGAAGACGCCTGACAGAAACATAGATCGGGAACAGGAAGTTCTTTACAGACCAACACTGTCAACTGGTCATGAGCTCTTATGCTTTACGCGACATGCTAATTAAGTTAGCATTGGGCATGTTGGATTTAATTTACATTATATTTCATTAATTGAATTGCTGTTAATGAGCAGCAGAGGATCATTTCAGTAAGTTTGGCGTTATTTTTTTTAAACTCTAATTACAATATTACGCCAACAGGTGGCACTGGATCAGAAACAGTTGCTCTTAAAACCATTAAAGAAGAGCCATCATTCATGACATACTTCTAATCCTACTGTAAAGGTGTCAAACATTCCATGATTTTACCATCACTTAATTTTGTGAGATGTCGATTCATATAAGTCCGCAAAAGTAAAGAACCACTGCATAAAAGATGGTAGCTGCTCTACCAGTTAGGTAAAAAAAAAAAAAATGTTTTTTTTTTTAGGGAGGACAGCACTCCACAACAAAGAATGCATGAGGACATTTTAGCACATGAAAAACAAGGGGTTTAAATGCTCTGCCTCTTGACGTGAACGTGTTGATGAAATGTTTCAGGCCAATGCTCCACTATCAAATAACACTTCTAGCTAAATTAAGCTCAATTAACCTTGCCGTTCAACTTGACACACATGCACATTTAGTTACGGTATATTTCATAATGAACAGAGTATTTGTGTTTTATTTTGCATTTAGGCATCTGACGTATGTCAGCATGCATAATGCAAAGAACATTAAACAGGTGAGTTAAAGAACATTTTTGACACGACCTTCCCTTTAAAAAAGTGCTTATGTGAGCCGGCACCTTTGACCACAATTTGACCCTGACTAAGTTTCATTTCGAGCTCTCTTCATACTCTTTGTCATCATTGGTAATGCGAACTGAGTAGAAGTCTCTCCTCCCTTACATGATGATAATTTGAACTCCAACTTTTGTGTTTTTGTTTTTTTTCCACTATATGAACAGAGGGTGTAAGGTGAACAAGAATTATAGATATGTTGAACTCTCATCATCAGCTCTTATTGGGATTAAGAGGGCCTTAACAAAACGACGCCACCTCCGCATCAATATACAAGCATTGTTGTCAGGTCACATGCCCATCTGCTGAGGCCAATGTGAATTGTGGGGACAAAGAGCCGCCACAGCACCTCACCACACAGAGGCCTGGGCCCATTAGACCCCCTAGTACTGCTAGACTGCCAGCCTATTTATACCCGGGACAATAATTAATACAGGGGCTACCAAGAAGCAGCAGAGCCCCGAGAGTTTGGAAAAAGACAGCAACGTTCCCATGGTGAACAGCAAGTCTTTTTCGGACTCTCCCAGAGGAGGGAACTAATGACAGGCTCCACCAACTCGGCATCGGAACATTTACTGCTTGTAAGGTTAACATATCAAATTCATGTTGACCTGCTAAATGCGAGTGAACCGAGTGCCGACAATAACACGGTGGCCTCAGTGCTGCAATGCAGCACTGGCTGGATGGCAGTGCTGTATGAGCCTGTGCTTGCGGGTGTTTTGAAGTTGATATTTGAATGCTAATGCGACTCATGTCATATGTCAATTTTGTGTAGTTTCACAACATCAGACAAATGGATGATCATGGGTATGAAGTGTTCTATCCTTCATGTACAGGTACACTGGAAACTTGAATGCCCATCTAGAATTTCTGGAATTCATAATGCCAAAGCATTGACTGTATGTTTTGCTTTTTCTGTGGCTTGACATTCAACCCGCACCCCAAAGAAAAAAACAAACAAAAAACAAGCAGTTTGTTTTCATGTTTTTTTTTGGTTTTGTTTTGTTTTTGTCTTCAGCTTTTAGATCAAGAAAAACAAAAACGATTCACATATTTTCATGTGCTCTCTGTAACGGCCTAAGCACTGGCTAATGGGAAAAGGAGTCAAGGGTATATTGTTGAATCGATACATCTTGACTGAGAGACTATGTGGTCTTTATATGTCTGGGTGGGTTAGTGGTAGTTACAGGGTGTCTTCACCGCATGAGCATGTACACGAGTGATGTTTTTTGTTTTTAAATCAAATAACCTGTAAGCCATTTATTTTGAAGGGTAATGATGCAGGCTAAGACACGTTTGGAAAAAAAAAAGTGATTTGGGATTGAGGAGTGTCAGTTAACTTTTGTCTTTTTTTGCTATTTGCAACTGGGTTCTGTTATATGAATTCATAATGTTTGCAGGGCCTTTCTACATATACGTGGAATCGGTGGGCCACATCTGCGATGCAACTCAATTCCCCAAAGAATTTTATCATTCATCATTAAAATAAAGACTGAGCTGCATTGTTCAATTTATCGGCATTGTCATTTGGTGGCAGCAATATTTTATTTCAGAGAGTGTTTAACAGTAATGAACAAGTCACCAGTTTGAAATGAACGTGTCACTGGACTAACCCACCCCCCCATAAAAGAGTTCAGGTACTTGCGAAGCATTGTCATAGTCCAATTTATCAGTAAAACAATCACACTTTGGGGGAGGCAGTAATTTATCTGAGAGGAAAACAAAAATATACAGCAGGATGTAGATTGAAATTCCCCTTGAAGGATCATGTGTCAAGTGAGAGACGTATCATTAATTTGGACCAATGTGGGAATAATTGTTTACGTATCATTGCTTTTCATCATTGGCACATCAGTCATCATGCTTGAACTTTAGGAACAAGCAATAGAAGCAGACTGAGTGGAAAACAACACAAAATGGAGATGATACACTTTGATACGGGCTATTGTGTTTATATAGCGCGAGGGTTGAAGTCAGTCCAAAGAGGCTGAGGCTTCACTTTCCCGTCCAAGTGAGGAAATGTGGAGCTGTATTTCAGAAGTGACGACAGGTTATCACAGACAACATCAGCTGGCACAGACACAATTTATGATGGACCGAACGGAGAGATCATTCTCAGGTTTTTTTTTCGTTTAACATGAGCTCACTGTTCAAAAAATATATAAATTTCCCTTTTGTGTTTGAAGTGGCTGGAAATCTCGAATACATGTGATCGCCACGTGTTGGTGTTGCAGTGAGTGCTGAAGTATGTGTAGGCGATCTGAGCCAAGCCGCTATCTAATCATCGGTACTTCTTTTCAATGTACAAGAGAATGGAGGCAGTAATAGGAGCCAAAGCTGTCGTAATTAGCTACCGACGTCACAGAAAGGACAAAAAAAAAAAAGAGAGAAATTGTGACATTTTCATCGCTTGCATTTCAAGTTCTGGTACTCAGATACTGTCAGGAGCAATTTTTGCTTCCCACGCCTCAGAAGATGGGAGCTTCTGTTCATGCTCCCAACGTGTTAGCCCTGCAGTGAACTGGCAATCTGTCCTCGTGAAACCAACTTTTTTTTTCCGGCCAATCTCAGTCTGAATGGGCATGATGTTGCTGAGTTAAGCAGAGAATGAAGAAATCCCAAGGTCAGATGTGGTCTCATTTCAAAACATGTTTTATTTTTTTTCTCCATAGCAAATGATGACTGAAATGATCTGTTGCAGGGTTTGAATGTCAATTCATCTATCTGTCATATTTTGTTACATCCTTACGAGCCACCTACCATCTTGGGATGTAAGGATATCCAAACGTCACAATGCAATAATTATCATGATATTGTGGGGAGGTTGGCAACATTATAAAAAAAGCTCATGAAACTGTCTAAAAAAGTTCATGATATTGCAAATAAATAAATAAAAAGCACAACATTGTGTTTTTCAGAAGCAGTGACGAAGTGGCTCAGCGGCGCAAGGTATCGTCTAAAAGTGATCTCAGCGCCGTGCTGCTTTTAATATCGTAACATGACAAGTTAATAGTGGCACTTTTAATATCAACACATCACAATATTGCTGTTATTGTTACATCCCTTCTAACATCTAGCCTCAAGACTACCAATTTTCCCTGCTTTCAACACGTCAAACTTAGAGGAAGAAAGCGCACTACCTACCAAATCTAACACATTCAGATCCCTTTCAAACAAGCTATTCACCTCACCCATCAGTTGTAATGTCAGTGTTGACGCATGGCGGCATTGTACAGTATTCTAAAGGTAAGGTATTTGAGAAAATTGGGCAAGCACGGTCTGTATAATTTGGAGTAATATTTACTGAATTATATTACATGTGTCAAGCTTAATTGATATTTCCCACCCCCCAAAAAACATCTTTTAGAGTTAGGCGCACATGTCAAAAAATATTGTGCTTTTAGTTCCAAGTTCTTGACAGATGTTCAGAGGAGTCGACACAGATGCAGAAATGGTTCAAAGGATGTTGCTAGCCTCAACAAATTTCACAAAAAAGCAATCAACATCTAGCACACAGAGAGGAAACTTTCTTCCCCTTGTACAGGAATCAAGTGGAAGGGCAAATAACTACCAACAGGGAGGTAGGAAAAGCAGCGGAGTGATGCGCTCGGCACTTGACGGAAAATGGCACCATTATTACGCCGAATTAGAAATTGACGGCAATTTGTCTTGGACTGTAAAACATCCTCACTGGTAACAGGGGGGAGGGGGAGATCATATCCTCTCCACTCCCAACAGATCGCATAAGCAAGCCGAATCTCAAGTTGTCAAATAGCTTTTCCCGGTAATAACCTGGGAGCTTGATGAACATTCCACTCCAAAGTATTTCTCCAGCTCTCAAGTGTTTTGTTGCTGTGTTTTATCGTGTACAGTCAAAGCTGCTCTCGACCGTTCGGGCCGGATTTAAGCAAGTCATAAAGGGGAAATAACCTGAGGTATAGATTTTTTAAGTGTTTGTGTACAAAAACTGCTGCCCACCCATCAGCCAACTTATCAGCCGGTCACAGAATTGTCTGCCTTCTTCCATATGAAAATGGGATGAATCGACGAGGAAGGATGAAATGGGGTTCAAAACCAACGTTCCCTCAAAGCTACGCATGTGGGCAATTGTGCACTGCCCTCATCATCTCGGCACACAGTGAATGTATGCAGCACATGTAAAAAAAAAAAAATCCAACCTGTACAGTATTTACATTTTGTATTTTCATATTCTCCTCATATTAAAGTAATCTGAAAAATGTATTTGGCACGTCGTGTGACAAAGTGGCTACGTCAATAATGTCTGTGCAACACAAGGCCACGATGACGCTTGCGGGCACACACATTACATTTCTACACTGATTCCTACATTTCCACTTCGATTGAATCTTCCACTTCCTACAGTTTCAGTAAAGTGACTGAGGGCGCACACTCAGTTGTTCTACTATCGTTTCAATCATACACGGACACGAACACATTCAAATTCACCACTGATGAGATGCTGAAGGTAACTCGCACCTCGCTCCATTCAAGAAGCTCAAACATGGAGATATTTTACAATCCCCTTAAATGAAGTTCTGTCATGCGTTTCAGAGGTCAGGTGACTAAAAATGTTGGTGTTTTATTAAACAAGACGTTTTCCATTATTTATGAGTGGACAATGCGGGACCATATTTGGCCAAATTGTAATCAGTTAATTATGCTTAAAACGATCCATGTGCAACAATAAAATGTAAACGTTAGGGGTGATTTTATTTGTGCCACAAATCTCGATTAAATAATATGTCTTATTTTGTTATATAAATTTTTAAGTACGGCCTGGTGGTCCAGTTGTTAGCGCGTCAACCTCACAGTGCAGAGGTCGTTGGTTCGCTCCGGCCTTCCTGAGTGGAGTTTGCATGTTCTTGCGTGGGTTTTCTCCAGGTACTCTGGTTTCCTCCCACATTCCAAAACATGCATGGCAGGCTAATTGAACACTCCCTGTCCCTAGGTGTGAGTGTGAGCGCTGATGTCCGTCTCTGTGTGCGCTGCGATTGGCTGGCAACCGGTTCAGGGTGTCCCCCGCCTACTGCCCGAAGATGGCTGGGATAGGCTCCAGCACCCCCCGCGACACTTGTGAGGATAAAGTGGATCAGAAAATGGATGGATGGATGGAAGTTTGTAAGTACTCCATCATTTAACATGTTATGATCTCATGTTTTTGTCAGGCCAGCCACAGACATACATGAATGGACAAGCAATCGGCCCCTCGCGGCCAAAGCCATTTTATGTTGTCAGCTTCTGTTGTTTTTTTTCCGCTGAAAACACAGAAAATAATGTGTAAACGCCACAGAAAATAAATGTTTTCAAGTTAGGCGCTCTTAGCGAGTGGCAATGTAAGATGGCCACTGGCAGCTTTGCCATTGCCTGCGGCGAGTAAGGGGCATTACGAGTCCATTCATAGATATGTCAAAGGATGTTGCTCAAGGTGGTCCAAAGAATGCTTTGCAATTCTGTGTGAATGCTCAGATACATGTAAAATTAGAGGGATCATTTCTCAAAACCCAATTTAAGCACTTCACAGTGGTCTCCTGATGACAGCTTATGGGTCTGAAGTGTAGGGTTGTCCTGGTTGATCGACATGATTGGAAATTGGGGCGGATCACTTACTTTATTGGTATGGGCTGAAAAATATTTTTAAATTTTCATAAATTATTGAGTCAAGAAAAAAATATTTGAGTTCTTTACTTGCTTTGAACAACAGCCATATACAAAGGCATCATCTTTGGATGAAAAAAAAAGTCAGATAATTGAGACAATTTTGATTTGGTCTTTTTTCTTCTTCATTACATTTCAGAAGAATTGGATTTGGAATTGGTATCTGCAGATAATCAAAATCAAGCGACTTGGACTCAGGGGCAAAAAAATGTGATTGGGACATCCCGATGCCACCCTACTTGGTATATTATTGCAAAAGTTCAAAGCATATAATTGTCCAAAATAATAATAATAATACATTTTATTTATAAGCGCCTTTCAAGACACCCAAGGACACTTTACAATAACAAAAAACACAAAACGTGTCTTGCCGAATGGAAATCGGGGGGGATCTTGTGAAATCCCCAATTTATTAAAGCATTGATTAAGAGGTATAGCCTCAAGACTTTCATCCAAAGAATCTACTCTGTAGACTTGCATTTTTGCTTACTTTGGGTTTTTTTTTTCTTTCTAAAAAATGTCGTTTTAAGAGATGGAAAAGGCCACTTGCACCGCAGAAAAATCAAATGAGCTGGGTTCGACCAATTTGCACTTGCACCCAGATGAAGGAACTGGGTCCAGTTGGAGCGATCTATTTGACATTCAGCTTACATCTTCCTCCCCCCTTTAGTTAGTTTGTAGGCAACAGGCAATTTAAAATGACACCACGGCTGCTGAATCCCACAACAGCCTGAGAGGGAAGCGGCAGAGCTTCTGGGAACAGGTGGAATATATTCCAACTAAAAATGGTTGTTTTCTCCCTTGTCCTTCACTTTAACAAAGGACAGTTTTGACTTGATCTGCTTTGGGAATTTCATTTACACAAAAGAATCCAGTCTTAACTGCATGGCAAGGTACTTGTGTGGGCAGGCGAATGTCATTAGGAATGTGAAAAGCCACTCCACGAGCAGCAAACCTCACAAAATGACCTTCAAGAAAATGACTCAATGTGATTCCCTTCTTCTCAACCGTGGAGGAATATTGACTATTTGTGTCCCAGCGTCTGGTTTTGCAACAAGCGTTACTGTCAGAGAGGTTCGCTTGGGCAGTTGAACAAACAGACTCAGGAAGAGTCTTTGCTGCCGTCAGGAGGCGCAGTTTTCTATGAAGCCACTCCGTGTGTGCTTCTCAACTGACACCTGACCTCTGCAGCCTCTGCCGGCTTTTTATTGATCATGTATGCAAATTACAAGTGATATATCAGGAAAAACACTCCCTTCTTCATTTACATGTCACGCCTCTCAGCCCAGCCCACTGATACGCCCCTCAGAGGCCAAAACATCTCTCGGTACAAACAATTGATACCTTGTTAATTCAATAGGTATATTTCGCATGAATTGAGACACTAACAACATACTCAAGGACATCTTATCGTGCTGCCCACCCAAAGTTGAACCTTCCTGTTTGTACTATGAGTTAACAAGGCCTCAGCTCAAGTTGGCCCTTTTTCTGTGTGCTCTGAAGCTGTATGAACACACGCGTTCGAGGTCAATCAAGCATACAACAAAATGAAACTTTTAAACATGCTAACTTTGAGTTTGTCTATACACTATCAGTTACTCAACTCTGGGGGCCCCTGTGGCCATCCATCCACCCATTTTCTGATCCGCTTTATCCTCACAAGGGTCGCGGGGCGTGCTGGAGCCTATCCCAGCTGTCTTCGGGCAGTAGGCGGCGGACACCCTGAATCAGTTGCCAGCCAAGCGCAGGGCACACAGAGACGAACAACCATCCACGCTCACACTCACACTTAGGGACAGTTTGGAGTGTTCAATCAGCCTGCCATGCATGTTTTTGGAATGTGTGAGGAAACAGGAGTACCCGGAGAAAACCCACGCAGGCCCGGGGAGAACATGCAAACTCCACACAGGGAGGCCGGAGCTAGAATTGAACCTGGTACCTCTGCACTGTGAGGTCGACGCGCTAACCACTGGACCACCGGGCCCCCCCCCCCTCCCTCCATAGCCAACTGCCCCCATAGCCAATGGTGCTATATTTAAAATGTAATAGGTACCTGTGGCGACAAAAGACAAGTGTGACATTTCTGTCGCTCAAATGTAGTGGGCAGTCAGTGAACGGAGCTTCAATCGTTGCCAACAAGCTTTCAAAATATCCTCTTCTTTATTAATGCATGCATCGTGTGCTTGTGGCGGTCTATGCATTCCCTGACAATCACGTCATGGTTTTGTAGTTCAATAAAAAGAATACAGCACAGCATACTGAAGGTGGAGCCTCACACCACAATAAAGGGTCCCAGTTTTTCACTTTGTCAGTAACATATGGCGCTCAATCACTTGGTGTGCAGCAAAGGCGGCTACTGTAATTGTATTCATGATCTACTCCATTCAAGTTAGGCTGTGTCTTTTAGCCAACCACAACATACATCCTCCACTTTTTATGACACTGCACTGTGCTCCCCTACTATATTGTGCTTAATTGTTTTCTATACGGTATGTTTTTGGTTTTTTTTTGGGGGGGGGTGATACTCATCTGTGGTTGATGGTTGAGGTTGATCTAAATTGTCCTAAATTGTGCGCGTGAATTGTTGTTCGTCTCTGTGTGCGCTGCATTTGGCTGGCAACCAGGTCAGGGTGTCCCCCGCCTACTGCCCGAACACAGCTGGGATAGGCTCCAGCACGCCCCGCGACCCTTGTGAGGATAAAGCGGATCAGAAAATGGATGGATGGATGAATATACTACAATATCATCTCTGTAGCATTGAAATAGTCCAAGAATATTTCCAGCATGGAGATGGAGTGTGAATATTAATGCGATGATCAAGTCCCCGGAGCCACATAATGATATCCAAGATCAGCTTCCCATTTTCAGAATTGGGGAATTTCACATCGTGGTACAAAGCACATACTAACGCATGAACTCCTTGGCATTGTTTTTCCATCTCACTTTTGTCAGCAAAGGCCTTTAAATGCTGTTTCTATTTGCTGGAATGATGAGCAGATATTGTTGATGTAATTGCAGAGCATGTCAGTGAGGAAAAACGGCAGAGGCGGAGGAGAGCAGTAGTCCGTGGAGACAAGTCTTAAGAGGAGTCCACATAGAATCCGATCAACCCCAAAGAGACAAGCCTTCCAGGGGTGATCACTAATTAGAATGAATAAATGAAGCTCTGTAGGCGACCTCAAGTTTCAGGCTACAGTAGAAGATTGGCAGACCATCATAAACTGCCAACACTTTAATAAAAAGGATGTTCTGAAAAATTGTACATCATTTGAAATAATATCTAGTAGCTACATGTTTTAGGCAAATCCTTATGATAGAAAAATATTCTATACATCCATCAATTTTCTATCTATCTATCAAATGATAGATAGATAGATAGATAGATAGATAGATAGATAGATAGATAGATAGATAGATAGATAGATAGATAGATAGATAGATAGATAGATAGATAGATAGATAGATAGATAGATAGATAGATAGATAGATAGATATAATTTTTTTTTTTAAATGGGCAGCAGTGGAGCGGAAATGCGTCCCAGCTGATGTATTTGAGTCCATCTGATGTTTCAGCAGTTGAAGCATTGAGTAGAGAAGACTTGTACTTTAGCATCTATTCACCAAGTGGTTGGCTGCTGTATTGCTGTGTTATTTGTGCGCAGTGTTTTATGGTTTTACATTACATTATTGGTTGATTTCATTTTTGTGACCGGTGTCGTAAAAAGGATTTTATTTGACATTGCAGGGTACACAGTTCGTGGTGGAGGGACCAAATGCTGTAATCCAATGTGATTATACAATACGTGGACTCCATAAAGAGGTGCCGCTGTCTTTCATCATTCACCTGATCAGCTGTCACAATACATCAAATGTCCGTCCACATTTCTGAAAGACCGACAACCACCATAATATTTGTCCCCCCGAAACCCTTCAACAAAGAAACTATTAACTCTATGAATTGATGAGAGTGTTAAAGGTATTGAAAGTCCAGCGCAGTAGCAGATTTGGTGTCGTCTTTATTAATGTGGAAAAGGAGTGCGGCTCTCTCTAGGTCGGCGGCACTAAGAAAGTAAATTGATCAGAAGGTCAGGCCAGATGGAATTCAGATCCTTTCATGTGTCGTGTCACTCGAAATTCTCCTCCTCACAGTTGTCTATCCTTTCTCTGCTGAGGCCAAGACCAGCGTCACAAACAATGAAGTTTGAATTATTTTGACAACAGTTGCTACGTCGGGATTTGAAGTATCCAAACGTTTCAATTTGACATATTCAGAACATGATAATGTTACGTTGGGGAGGGATGAGGGACAGTGGGCGCTATAAATTATTCAGATGTATGTGACAATATAACGTTATGCATTTGCCAAAAAATTCATGCTTTTCATTGTCTTTTGGTTGTTTGATTGCTGACAGGATTACGCCAACACAAGGCAAGAAAATAGTACATATAATTCTGTTGCATTTATTGTAATTCATTCGCTGCGTCTTTGCGTTGCTCTGAATTATCTGTTAAAACTGGGATACTTCAAGGACTTGTAGTCCTTAGACAGAATGATCCTCTATACACACTTGTGATTTTCCCTGCATTGCTGTTGATGTTTGCAAGAATTTACATTACCGGTAATTTTGATTGGACATAATTTGAATGATTGATTCAATGGTATAATCCAGATCAGCTTCGGCAGCAATGTGCAGAATGCGGCAGCCCCAAGAGTTTAAAAGGTCTTGTGTGGGTTCTTTCCATGTATGTACTCTACCTTCCTTCTATGGTCCATAAAAATTATGAAACACATGCTACAGACACCTGCAGGATGTAGTGTGAGCACTTCAATCACTAGTGTTGATTTCCAAGCCGTGCGGTTTACAGCACTTCTAAATCATACAGTGTAGGCACAGCTTTAGTGTCTGTCCAGTGATTGACAGATCATCTCTCAAGGGTTTACTTTTCCCGTCTCGGCTGGAATAGGCAACAGATTTCTCAGTGACCCTGAACACTATAAATGCTCTAGACAAAAGATAGATGGATGTACTACTCGATAGTGACAAGGGAGTCTGACAAGATTGCCTTGTCTAGTGTGTCTAACCGCATTTTGAACATTGAACTAATTTGTATGTGACTAACTCGACACCTGCAAGGGACACACACCAAATTTTAAAACGTGAGTGACCATGAACAAAGTGACGGGGGAAAAAAAGGAGATTATACAATATTGCGACGAAAAAGTCTCCGCCCACCAACCAGATGTCTGTCGCAATACAAAGATAGACAGCAAATGTATTTTTCTCCTTGTGATTTTTATTTGGATGAATAACTTTTGAGAGACGTGAATCAAACACTCAACGCAAACAGTTTGCCGGCCTCGGCCAAAACCTCAGATTGGAAATTTCATAATTTATCCCACAAATCTATGCCAGAAAGCAGAGTGTTGAAAATGGCGTGCTCTTTGCCGATGCAATATTAACCAAAAAGTGATGATTTTGGAGGTACAAGGATTCAGCCCGATGCCAGCGAGTTGCTCCTCTGTTTGTGTCCAGCAACAAAACGATCTTGTTCTATTTCATGTCACGATCACGGAGTGAGTGGCTTGGTCGAACTCTGACCGTTTTCAGAACAGATTTGCAAGACAGGGACAATTCAGACAGATTATCAGTATGTGTGTACCCCGCTTTATTTGGCTTGGTGAAGGAGACATTGTTTTTCATTAAAATCCTCATAATCATCAAAAACAGTCACAGCCTTCAATGACAGCCAACTCATTAACGCCAGTTAATGTGATGAAGCATGGACTCAACTCAACGCTTTGACTTTAATCAGCAAGCAATCACACATGATCATTTTATAATTTCATGCTGTTTATAATTCTAATATTTTTCCGTAAATATTAAATGTACTCAGAAGAAGCATTTTTGGGGGCCCTGGCAGATGAATTCAAGTTTTTACAGTGCTTCATCTGATTCCAGCGTTTCCTCTGATGCGGGAAAAGTGGTCAAATCCTTTCACACATTTATCCAGATGTCTCACCCACTGCAGCCATCCTGGTTTTAGGGCTTGGAGTCTTTTCAAACTCCTTGGCAGCAACTCAGAAGCTATCTTTCATCAAAAAGTCACAGTGACAGCACCGAGGGTGCATCTAGCCAGTGGGGGAGGGGTGGTGCCGGATGACGTTTCAGTGTTTCACTTGTGTAGTTGCTCATAAAGCGCTATTGTTTTTGTGGCTTTGAGAAGAATCATCCTAACCAAATCAGAGTGTGCGGAAAACGTGACAACCTCCTGCAACAGAGATCTCATTCAAACGGCGTCCACACGTTGTTTTGACTGGCGGTTAAATAGCTGCCACACAATGAGACAATGATCCAGTTGACAAAACAAAAGCGAAAATCCGATGACAACTAAAGCACAGCCTTGAGAAGTCATTTGCCAAATAGCACAGCACTGAGCACGGCCTCACATGTGTTAATGTAATAACATCATTTCAGAGGCAGTAACTCACGCTGCTATCTTTCCCGAGAACATTACAATAAATAAACGTCTGAAATCTAACATTGGGTCTACGATCATTTTTTTCCCCCCACTGAGATTCACAGTGATGTACACCCCCACATATATTTGTCAATGTGATTGCAGTTTCCTAAATTACTGGGCTATGAAATTAATTTAGTTCACACCTATCGGAGCTATCACATATGATTAGAGTCTACTGGGATAAGGTGGCAAGGTTGCTACTGAATGCCACATTGTGGAAAAGACAACCCCAGGGGATGGATGTTTCAGCAGTGTTTCGGTCAGACCAAATTGCTATGTAATCACAAGAACAAGGGGCTGGTTGACCAATATTGAACGTGTCACTGGAAAGTTGCAAAATGAGATCGACCTCAATTCGCTTTGGACAAGCAATTGTCTCATGAAGACAAAAAGGCTTAAAGTGTGTTTGGACCAGTTCTTCAGAAGTTAATATATTGACTGGGTAACGAGCTATCTCCACAGATCCTCAACTGTGGTATTGTGCGAGCGGACTTTGAGCAGGTTATACAATAAAACAAGTTTTAAATGCTTCAGTGTAAAAAAACAAATTGAAAAAAACCCCCAACAACTTTCATATCAGCGCAGCCTGTGGCACGCAATCTTATAGAACAGCAGTTTCGATCTCAAACTGACACTACGCTATAAACAAAACAAAAAAACAAAGATACATCTTCTTCACAACCTAGTTATTCACGCACGAGACAACATATCCCACAGGGTAAGGCTTGGCAAGACAGCCTTTTTTAATTGTTGTTGCACTTTTCTACATTACTGGACTCTGGAAAACAATAAAGAGCAATTTACTGATATTTTTTTTTATATTAGTATTGTTGTGTGTAATTGATTGTTGATTAATGTCTTGAAACAATTGAGGCAAAATGGACTCCAGCAGAGTTTCTGCGTCACAGTCTGCCTCAATTAGTTTGCTGAGAGAACACAGCGTCAGCTATAACTGTAATTCAGAAATAATAAAAATAACTTTTCAATGTGTCGAATCCAACTCCTCAAACTTTGTTTGTTTCACTTTGTATAAACACCTTGCTTCACTCGGAAATCACCATCCAGGCACCGCCTGCCTTTTCTTATCCGGCATCACCCCACCTGCCCAAAAACCCAGGAGGCTCAATAAAACATTGCATAGTGAGAAATGTCACCTTTCCTCACCAGCATGGAGGGCAGAAATAATTTTGTTGTGTACAATACAAATATTCTCAATGCCGTCCCAAATGAAAAAAAAGCCTAATTTAGCAAAACGCCTCAAGCGCCAAAGTTTAGTCGGATGGATTGAACCAGAGAAAGGATGCAGGAAAGTCATCATTTTGGCTGGCAAAATTGGTTTAACACAGCCTTATCCAAGACACTCAATATCCAGATGGAGTTTCTGCACCACGTCGCCAGCACAAGGGGCTTCAGACGGAAGTTGATTATTTCCTAAATGATGGAATGCAATTAATGTCCAATCATGTTTTGCTTTTACTTTGTTTTTGTTTGCAATGCCGCTACATAACAAAAACACTTTTCTAATTGTGCCACACATATTTAATTGGAACAAGAAAAAGGAGTCAATTGAGCAGCGGCTCAAGAGCACGCTGGCATGGGTAGACTTCATACACAAAGTCACGGAAGCACACAACTGGTGCATCATTCAAGCAAGCGGATTCCTGAAGCAATACCTGCTGACCTGACAAATCTTGATATCGCTATTACATGACGTAAATAAAGCTCAAGTGGAAGGATGTATGTCTGTTGTATCTCAAGTTCATTAAAATGATTGATTGAAAACATTCTTCGGATAAAAGGATACAATTTGTGGTTCATATGATGACGTTAGTAGCTTGTTGACAGTGTGTTCTAATTCAAGTAGTGGAACTACAGTACACTGACAGAGCACTAGCAACAGGCTCACTGCTTGTTTCAGCACAAAATGAAACCCTGCCAGCCCAAATACATATATACCCATGTCTTTATCGTTGTTATTACGTTTATTTTAGTCGACCATTATACAGAGAACATTTACGACCCACATAGATGAGGGAACAAGCACAACACGAGTAGCAAAACTTGTGCGTAATGGATGGCCCAGCCAAAAGAAATGTTGATTACTGCCAAGAGTGCATTCATAGCAAAGACGTTGACATGCTACAAGCTGTCAAAATATAAATCATGGCTTTTCCAAGAGACTCTCATCATCGCAAACGACTTATCTTTAGTTGGTCACTTACTACACATTACATACATGGCTGATCAGCAGTCAATTCCTTTAGCCGAATGCAATTCGGAACTTTGGACGGCAACTTGGGAAGTGTGACTAGATTGAGGTTCTCGGTGAATACTTATACTATACTTTATACCATACTTCATACTTTATACTACATGTACGCAATTTCCCGGCAGCCAAAGCAGCCCCATTTGCACTGACGGATTTTGGCATTTTTTTCTCGTTCGTATTCAAGCTTGGTCGGTTTTCTCACTATCTTGGTATTTGCAGTAGCCCATGGGAGGGAGGAGCTGCTGAGTCTCTGAAGCCTTAGAACCGCACTAAAGTTCGGACCGCGTTTTCCCACAAATGCCCATACGTTCTCTCCTGGGCTGTCATTTTCTAAAGGTGTACATCACGTTTCTCACATTCTAATCAAGGGTTGACGTGCTGGTTCTCACTTTCTCCCAGGGCTTTCGACATACAAGCTCCCCTGTCTGGCAAGACTTTAGGCCTAGAAAAAAAAAGTAGTGTGTTTCCGGTAACCCGACCGACCGAGAATTTCTACCTCGAAAAAAAACTTTACGGTCGGCATTTTTTTTCAAACCTTCTACATTTTTGTGTAATAATAATAATAATCGTACATTTCATTTATACGCACCTTTCAAAACACTCAAGGACGCTTTACAATCAAAACAAGAACAATAAAACCACAGACAAAATTGTAAATAATAAAAGGAAAGATGAATTTAGAGCGTTTACATTGGTGCAAACTCTCGCGATATTCACGTTGCGTTGTTTGCCCTGTCGTCTGTCAACAACATTGAATCATGGCGGCGGCCACGATCTCCGACAACAGTTTAAACCGCGTTTTGTGTGTTGCAGTCGCATGCTCGCACTATAATATTAAGAAAATAGCATCCACTGCTGTATCGAAAAGATTCAACGAACTATTTGACGAACACCACGGGCCGTCTAGGACGCGGGACGCAGAGGTAACGAGATGGCTGTAACACCCAGCCACTGGGTACCCAACTCTCACGCCGCCTTTGGCGGCGAGCGGGGGTTTCAATCAGTGGCGATTGCTCTCGGACTGCAAGGGAAGCTCGGCTTCCCCTAAAATGTCAAAGAATAAGTGATCAAATATATGAATGTAAATTTCATTGTGTGTACATGTCATTGACTAAATATGCGCTACAGCGTGCTCAACTTTTGTTCCGAATCAGCTTCTTCTTACTGGTTACGACGCGACTCCCTTCTCATTCATCCCGCAGCTTCGCTGCGCTTTAAACAGTAGTGAGTTCAGGGTAGGTTGTCCCAATGCGTTGAACGGAGACGAGTCATTGGATACAAGCTGGTTTTTGTCCTGCCCACGAATGCTCGTCTCTCTGGGACTGGATGGCAGTGGGAGGGTACCGGACGCCAGGCTTTTCTGCATCAGATGGATGATCTGTCTGAGGCTGTGTGCCAGTTCGATTGACATTGAAATGAGCCAGTCACCGAGCTTTTAGTGTAGACATCCGTCGCGAGCAATTTTTTTACTCGCATTCTGTTCCAAGTTGAGCTGGAGACTTCTCCTAATCATTTCAGCGACACTCTTTGTTGTAAACAAACAACTAGCGACAAATTAATCTTTTATTTCTGGTGGGTTTTATTGTAGTTCCTATAGTTGTAGGACACTAATTAAGTACGGGGAAAAGACGCCTTGTTGGTATGACAGGGTCACAGATCATTTTCTTGAAAAGGAACGGAGCTAGAGTAGAATTCACGTATAAATAAACGGTCACATTTTATGATGTCGACCAAAATTTAGCTTCCCCTCTTTGACAGACGAGCATCCGGCACTGGTTTCAATGTCTCCTTGTTTTATGGTTATTTTGTTTACGTTTTTGATGGGGGAGGGAGGGAGAAAACCGTCCGACCTACCGACCCTATGCTGAAATTTCATGTTACCGGAAACACACTACTTATTTTTCTACGCCTTATACAAAGACAGCGCATACCATGTTAGACTGTAGAATAGCAGACCAGGATTCGCCAGCATATGCCCTCGCTTGCTGAGAGAACCGTGATAAAATGGGAAAGGACAATGAAATTTGTCCAAGCTTCCACAGCATTCGCAGCCCGTTATGTTTGCCCATTCCCATCCCCCCACATTGTCTCAGTTCTATCCCGTTTCATCCACAGGGGGGCTGAAACGTAATTTCCACGGCTGCCGTGAATACAGCATGAATGTAGCATTAGGTGTCCCAGACAAAAAAAATTAAAAAATCAGAGTAAATCTCAAAATGACAATATTCACTGTGAAACTAAACTACCCATCTATTTTCCAAACCGCGTATCCTCACAAAGAGGTCCTCGGGCGGCAGGTGGGGTACACCCTGAACAGGTCGCCAGCCAATCTAAAATGAAACTATAATAAAGTCTAACTACTACACCTCACAGTCACGTATATGAGTCAACAGAAAACTATTTGCAGAATGACGCCATCATCTAATTTTCTAGGTATCGCGTAAAGGTACTTGTACATTAAGCATATTTACATATCAATGTCTGCTTTGTGAACTTCATGTGCAAGTAATTGTATTTAATTAATTGCACTGTTCATCTCACTGGTACAATACTGGGGTGAAAATAAAGAAAACAGACAAACAAGACATATTTTGGTAGTGTTCGCTCATGAAGGTGACACTATGTGATAACAATAGTGTCCTAACCTTGTGCTAAAACACCTCATTGTTGAAAGCATGCGTATAAATGACCTTTTCAGCAACTAGTCAAAATAGACACGTGTCAATGTACCGTGACCTCCACAGCAGCCTGAGTCACATTCAGATCACACAGTGGGAATTGTGGCCATGCACCTGTCTGTTTGAATGAATGAAAGGTGAAAGGCAGGCCAAATGAGGGCTCAGTCGAAATCAGCCGATGAAAGATTAACATTTTTAGACGACATCTACATTATCGGCCTTCTGATAACAGGTATGCTGCTGTTTGGTGTTAGCAGTTTCCTGATCTATCGCAAATTCAACCGACGGGAGCGGCTCTATTGGAAGTGAAGAGGCTGCCGGTCTAAGGATGGCATAGTGCGGATGTCCAACACTCAGACTCAGACCGTGCTCAACCACAAACTGTTGCGGTTTTGGAGCGTCACTGCAAGATGGACAACAACTTGGAGAAACTGGAATCCGTGCTCAAATAGTGAAAGAAACACACACACAACCAGACAATCACTCGCGCAAACACTCCCTTGTATCACCGCCTTCATTGTTTATGTCTCGTGACCTGTTGTAACTGTCATAGGCTTGTGCAGGAGTTTTTTGCCTAACTCAAATTATCCTCAAAATGAGGATAATTCGAGCTTGGGTTTTTTTCTCCCCCTCTCCCTCCCTTGTGGTTTCTTTCTGACTTCCGGGTTGAGTGAACGCTGGCGCGTTTGGCTGCCGCTGCTCAACCCGTATTGTGTTTTATTGTTTTTGTTATTGCAGTGTCCTTGTGTGTCTTGCAAGGCGCTAATAAATAAAATGTATTATTATTATTATTATTTTGCAACAGACGGCCCGCTCTTGACAAAATTATTGACAAAAAGAGGCCATATTGACCAGTGACGATATGCTATTTCGAATAAATTGCCTGTAGAAAGACAACAATGGCCACTTTTTATTGATACCGTCAGTTACTTCTCAATTAACTTCTGAATTTTTGCTCAGGACAGTTTGTTAAATGGCTTTCATAGTCCAAAGTGTATTCCCGCTGACCTAGGTTTAGCAGTGATTTTATCCACACATTGGGAATTTTGGGCACTGGGATTGTGCTCTAAAGCTGCAAATAGTTGTCAAGATTGGAAGATGTTTAACAAAAGGGTTGTATTGATATAATTTTTTTTAATAGGACATTTTCCCCAAGAGGAAGCACTTATTTTCACATGGTCTGCAAATATATATATATATTTTTTTCGTTATTTCTATTATTTCTTTAATAGCTCAGGCAGGTTAATGCTGGGGGAAGAAACTAAACAGAAAACATTTGGTATTAGGAGAAATCTGCTTCTATGTCTATTAATTCGAGTATTATATTTTGTACCACCCAAAATATTTGAAACCACTCATAGTGCAGTGCAGTTGAACACAACTACAACAGCAAAACAAACTGTTGAATTCATTCTTTTCTGACAGGCCATCCATTTTCTATGGCAATTGGCATCATGCAAAACGCTAAAGATTTGAGATCAACTATGGGCGATAGGGAGGGTACACCATGTACTGGTTGTCAGCCTACCGTATGGCACATGTGGGAAAATAAAACGGTGACTTCATCCCACATTTCAAAAACATGCAAGTGCGGTTCACGGAGGACTCAAACCAGGGGTGTCAAACTTATTTCACATTGTGGGCCACATACGGCCTCGGTGGGCCGGACCATTAAAATTGTACCATACTCTGCTATAAATAAACAAAATAATATGTCTTTCTTTTGTTTTCGTCTAAAGAAGCACAAGAACATGAGGAAAATGTTGAAATTTATTCAACATATCTTTTACAAAACATTTCATGAAGCACCTTAGATTTCCTTAGACAAATGTGCAATTTACTTTTATTAGGCTTAGAAAAAAAAGGCGAGAGAGGCGGCGAGAGAGTTGGGTACCCAGCGGCTGGGTGTTACAGCCATCTCGTTACCTCTGCGTCCCGCGTCCTAAACGGCCCGCGGTGCTCGTCAAATAGTTCGCTGAATCTTTTTGATACATCAATGGATGCTATTTTCTTAATATTATGGTGCGAGCATGCGACTGCAACACACAAAACGCGGTTTAAACTGTTGTCGGAGATCGTGGCCGCCGCCATGATTCAATGTTGTTGACAGACGACAGGGCAAACGACGCACACGCTCAACGTGAATATCGCGAGAGTTTGCACCGACGTAAACCCTCTAAATTCATCTTTCCTTTTATTATTTATAAATTTGTCTGTGGCTTTATTGTTCTTGTTTTGATTGTAAAGCATCCTTGAGTGTTTTGAAAGGCGCTTATAAATTAGATGTATTATTATTATTATTATTATCATTATTATTATTATTATTATTATTATTACACAAAAATGTAGAAGGTTGTTTGAAAAAAAATGCCGAACGTAAAGTTTTTTTTCGAGTTATAGAAATTCTCGGTCGGTCGGGTTACCGGAAACACACTACTTTTTGTTCTACGCCTTATTCACATATATGCATTGCAACTGATCCCACTGATTGTACAAAGGCACAAAACTTAAACAATTGGTATTGAAAAATATTGTCATGCATTTTAAGATTAAACGAGATTTAGAAAGAAACACATTTTTAAACCATTGACAAATGTGCATACAAAATCTAAATTTAATCCCTGCCTACACCTTAGAAACTAAAGAGAGTGCTATTAAATGTGTAAAGAATAAAGTATTCACATGTTATTGATAGCGTCTGCTGTGTTGGGTATGTCTCAGTGACAGACTGAGACTGCTTTTGTCTTCTTCTCTGATCAAAAGAATGTTGCCTTATAATCTGATCAAAACAGTGTGTCCCCTCGCTGATACTCCATGAATTGCAACTTATTAAAAATATTCATTCCATGTCTTTTATGCATTTTTGTCCTTTTTGAATTATCCTGTAGGCCTGATCGAACCTCCTTGGGAGCCGGTTCCAGCTCGCAGGCCGTATGTTTGACATTGACATTCACACCGATGGATAGTTTAGACTCTATCCATTGGTGTGAATGTGAGTGTTTGGTTGTTCCTTCACGTGGCTTGTTATTGGCTGGCGACCACTCCGCAGCGTACACTGCCTCTCACCCAAAGTCAGCAGTAATAGGCTTCAGTTTACCCACCTCCTTGAGGAGAACAAGAGATATAGAATATGGCCGAATGGATTGATGGAAACCGTAAAAATCATAAACAAAGACGGCTGATAAACATTTGAACGACTCATGCAGTCCAAGCATTTTGCAGACGGTCCCGAACGTGATCTCACTTTGTTTTTGTTCCGCAAACTCATTAAGGATTTCAAAGCATTTTATTGTTAGACAGCTAAGATTTAAAGGTAAGGAGAAATGCACTATTGCGATACTTCATGCTATTTATAATGACTGAATTCAGCGGCGCCGTTCCTGAACCCTCGCTGAGTGACTTAAGATGCAACGACAAGGAATACTATTTTTGAACGAAAGTGAACACAAAAACGCCAGCAGTGTTATTTGCAGTATATAATGCACCCTGTACTTAGATGAAACTGTAAACATTATGGTGAACTTCCATAACAACTGCAAGTGTACGAGAAGCTAATCACGTAGCACTAGATTGACGTGCAAAGAGAATAAGTTTGAAAGTACCTGGCGGCGAATGGCGCCGTATTTGATGCTATCTGATCCGTGATGACTCCTCAGAAGTATCCATGCGAGGGCTGAACGTTATTTTTTACTCGATCTCTTATTAATATTTATTTGTAAGGGTATCCAAGGCAAAGCGTCCAGTTAGCAATCATTCATGTGTCAACAGCGGCGGAAGGAAATACGGCAACGAGAGGTGAACACGTGCGTCTGTTGACGTTCTTCTATTCCGTTTACTTTCAAAATAAGAAAATACCTATTAATTTTCAAAGTAAGAGTGTAGGTATATTTTGCACGGCTGGGCAAACTTTGTGATAGTAGATGTGATAATGTTAAATTATTTTTTATCGTACAAATATCTTCAACTTAATACTACTAATAAATGTATCAACCAACAAATATTTCATAAAAATAAAAACAAACATGTTCACAATGTAAATGTAATAATGTTTTTACATGTTTTAATATTAATAATAAATCAATTAATCAAACAAACACCATGCTAAATAATTAACGTTAAATTGTTTTGTATTGCTATATTTTCTTATGTATTATTTACAATATATCAAATAATCAATTACTTTATTTTTAAAAAGAGACAGCTATCCATTTTCAAAACAGCTTATCCTGTACAGGGTCACAGGGTTTCTGGAGCCGATCCCAACTGGTGGACTGGTCGCCATTCAGTCGCAGGGCACACTTAGAGACAAACAACCATTCACACCATCACTGAGTGGGAGCTGTTTCCACGTTTCTCACTGGCAGGTCAAGCGAGTCTACCACGATATTAGCAGTGACTTTAAAAAGACACATGGTTTTGTGAAATGGTTTATTTCACTCATATTATTTCCAAATCCTTTTTTTCATTCATTCATTCATCTTCTTAACCGCTTTATCCTCACTAGGGTCGCGGGAGAGCTGGAGCCTATCCCAGCTGTCTTCGGGCTAGGCGGGGGACACCCCGAATTGGATGCCAGCCAATCGCAGGGCACACAGAGACGAACAACCATACACACCCTCACTCACACCTAGGGACAGGTGTGAGTGATCAATCAGCCTGCCATGCATGTTTTTTTTGGAATGTGGGAGGAAACCGGAGTACCCGGAGAAAACCCACGCAGGCCCGAGGAGAACATACAAACTCCACACAGGCCGGAGATGGAATCGAACCCAGTACCTCTGCACTGTGAAGTCGACGTGCTAACCACTGGACTACCGGGCCGCCACTATTTACAAATCAATTAGCTAATTATCTAGTAAAGTAAATACAAAAATGAATATGTGCAGTTCTTGATTTCCCAATGTTTTATTTTATTATTACAACTACATCAGTTACTTTTTATTTTATTTATTTATTTTATTTTATGTTATTTTTTACAGGTTTGTCTTATAGTTGTGTTTCACAGTATTTTGGGTAATTTTGTTGAGTATGGGAAAAGTCTTCGGTCAAATAAAATTTGTACCATTGTTCCAATATGTATGATATAAAATTAATCTTTTCCAGACTCCCACCATCATACCTGCAGTATCTCTCTGCTTGTGTGGGTTTTATTTAGGTACTCTGGCTTTCTCCCACATTCTAAAAGCATGCAAGTCGGTCGGGTTCATTAAAAAATCTAAAATGTCCATAAATGTGAATAGTTGTTGTCCACATGTGTCCTGTGATTGGCTTGTGACTAGTTCATTGTGTACCCTCTCGCCCAAAGTCAGCTGACCTGCCACCCTATTGAGGACAAAACTATTGAGGAGAATCAGCAAAAGTAGTGTGTGTGGGGGGGATAAAAAAACAAAACAAAACAAAAAACTAAACTGATCTAGTACATAATGAGGAATTAATATTCTCCAATGCGCTATTATCCTAGTTAGTGTGTCTCTCTCTGTTGGTGGGGGAACGTCCTATTACCTGATTCACAGCAGGTTTCCCCAAATTAGATGCTTGACGCAACATGAGACTCAAGTTGTATCACATGCTTGTGTTTTGCTTGCTTCTTTTTCAGACTTTTTCAACAAAAGCACATTAGTGCGATACTGTACATGATACTTCATGAAAACCGCTGCTGATGGTTCCTTATTTTTTGTTTAGGCGCCGTCAGCATTTTCACAAGGCATGTCAGCATGTTACCTAAGACATTAGGGAAAGGATTTTGTGGCTACTGGGTGAGAAAAAAAAACAAAAACCGATTGGACTGGGCATTGTTTCTGATGTGATGACAATTCCCTTTTGGAAGCTGTAACAGGAAAAATGTGAACATTTAATGCATGAGAGAGAGGACAAGCACTTTCAGAGAAACGAGAGATACAGTTTGCCAAAGATACAGTTGGAATACAATCAGGCTCGCGGCTGCAAAGAAATGCCTGCCCATTTTCGGTGCAAAACTATAAGAGACAGTTATCTTTTCCCTTTGACACAACTACAGTAGAAGATGTTTTCTCTGTTTTCTAATCCTGCTGGTAAGAGAGACACAAAGAGGCAGGAGCAGTGTTTATGTGCAACACTAAATACCTACATTTTGTTTAAAAAATATTTTTTGAACAAAGTATTTGTGGTAATGGCTGTAAAGACATTTTTCTTTCAAGAACAGAGCAGCATGAAATTTGCTTCATGATTTTCTAGCTTCAAAGGACACATAAGAGCAGAATAGAAATGATCAGAAAGCGGGCAAGTGCGGAGGTGTCCAGCCTGCCGTCAAGCCGCATATGACACGTTTCCATATATAGCCAATGCAGTCTACTTAAAGTGCATATTCACCCCCCAACAAACATGCAAAACACATAATGGTGTTTTGGTCTTCGGTACTGACCCAGTGACTGATATGTTTGTTATTATTACTCATTCGTCAGCAAAATAGGCGTCCATCAGTGCCAGATTGACAGACCTCTGAAGATCACGCAGGTAAAAGGTGCAAAATAATGTTCATGTAGCCAAAATAAATTGAAAATACACAAAACGTATTTTATCCACTGCACGACTGTCCGTGTTTTATGTCATGTGTTGTGTTCGTTATTTTACTTTATGTTCGTGTTTTATGTTGTGTGTTGTGTTTATTATTTTACTTTATGTTAACTGTTTTGTTAAGCGCTTTGTTACAGCTGCCGCTGTTGTGAAAGCGCTATATAAATCAGCATGTATTGTATTGTATTGTATTGTAAAAGTAATTTTTCCAAGCCTATGAACAGAACCATGTTGGTGGAGCTTGTCGATAGGCTGGTCTTCAGCCCCGAGGCAAGTTGAGTCCTGGGGCAATGGATTTGCTTGGTCACATTCAACATGGTCACATGTTGTAAAAGTACAAGTGCACACGAATAAAAGTTGGCTGCATTTAGCCTTTCTATGAAAATAGTAATCTCTCTGGCTCACCTCTGGATTTGTATCAGTCACATCTCATTAAAGGCTCAGTAATTTTATTTCAGTTTTTATTGTAGATGACAGTGTTTAACTTTTTTTAACACTTGTATTCTTGTATCTGAAATATATTTAATGTACAGTGAGTAAAGGTTTAACAATGGACGATTACATCTGTTCACATTACTTCCTCAAGTTTGTCCCAACTTGTTCCTCTTCCTAATTTCAGAAAAAAATGTGTCTAATTGAGCAACTATAAATCATAACTGTTCCTTGGCGTGAATATAGCAAAACACATGTTTCCCTAAAGTGTGCCAAAAGTGAAAGTGTAGTGAACCTCATGATCGTAAGCATGTTTCCAAACTTATGTCAAAGCAGGTTTCGGCCACACAGCCTGGAGGGGAAAACGGAGATGAGCTCCAAACTGTAAGTTGCTGTGGACCAGGGAAAACATGTCAGTCAATTCAATATCAGCCCTTCTGCAGGCATCCAATATACTTGTTTGCTGTCCGCCAGTCTCTTTCACCACAACGACCTCATTTGATAATCCACTCTTTTGCTTCCCAAGTACCGGTATTTTTTTTTTTCAAGTGCACACTGTGAGGATTTGTGCATTGCATTCAAGTGTCAAAACCACATGAATCTCATCACGTCGTTGGTGATCCGAATTAGGCAGGTATGGTAGCATAGCAACCACTTATAATAGGTGGCTTTGATTAGGTATTGGACTCAGCGCCAAGTATTCTAGAGGGATGACTATCGCTCCTAGAAAAAAGAAAACAAAAGTACTTTGATTAGTTTTGCAAAGTGTCTGAGTGGAAGAATTTTCAAAAAGTAATTTTGGATAAATTCAATAAAGTCATAATTTAATAGTAGAATAACCTTTTTTAAGGGAATCAAGTCAAGAAAAAAAAGCATAATGAATATTTCATAAAAGTGACTACTGTTTCCAACAGGAAAAAAAAAACCTGACACAAAACGTTTGTATTTAAAAAAAAATCCTTCATGGATAAAAAAAAATAAGCTTCAAATTTTAAGACTTTTAAAAAAAAACTTCATTCTTATTACTTTTTTCCCACAGCACAGGCAACAAACCAGTACAAATCCAATGAAGACAACATACGGTATATATACAATTAAAGGAATCATGTCATATTTTTCCAAATAAAAAATATGCTGTATGAATAAAACTACGAGCGGCACAGTGCTTGACTGGTTAGCATGTCTGTCTCACAGTGCAGAGGATTAGGGTTCGATTACAGCTACGCCCTTCCTATGTGAAGTTTGCATGTTCTCCCCGTGCCTGCGTGGGTTTTCTCCAGGTACTCTGTATTTCTCCCAAATTCCAAAAACATGCGTGGCAGGTTAATGGAACACTTTAAATTGTCCCATGGTGTGAGTGTGAGCGCGGATGGTTGTTTGTCTATGTGTGCCGAGTGATTGGCTGGCAACCAGTTCAGGGTGCCCCCCCACCTACTGCCCGAAGACGGCTGGGATAGATTCCAGCACGCCCGCGACCCTAGTGAGCATTAAGTGGTTTCAGATAATGGGACGGATCTGGATGGATGGATGCATAATAAAGCCGCCACTTTGTTCAGAAGATAAAAAGTAATAATCCTTTATATCTGGGGTATACATTTACTTTTATTCACAGGTCATCTGGTTTCATTATACTGTAAATCTGATTGTGAATACAGTACCGGTAATTGACAAGTTGAATAATTGTGAAATATATCATTTAGTGGCCCAGAAGCCGATCATATGTATGAAACTCACGCGGTCGTGTATGGCAGCTGATCAAACCATTTGATTCCATCTTCAATATTCACAAGCACATTCGCAGCGACGGCTGCATCTTTTGGCAGGTGACTATTCATCTGCCAGGAATCAGGATTTCCTGCTTTGCATACAAGACAACAACCGCGTGAAATTGGCAGTAATTAAAATAAGATAAAAAATATGGGCTGATGAAACCATTTGATTTATTCATTTACATTCATATTTGGGTGGGGACGAACGGTTGCCAGGCAAACTTGGCATCCTCCTGTTTTGTTGACTTCCACATTACTTATAGTTAAGGCAATACTATAAAGTGTACTTAATGTTTCTCTCAAACAGATGAAGAGTGAATGCAGTAGTTTTTGACCCAATTGTAGCTTTCATCTGCCAGTGATAATATTTCTTTTTTTATCCATAGTGACTATGTTTGAACATAATGAAGCAGGCATATACTGTGCTACTGTAAAATTAGTGAATGTGCGGCATCCAAGTCCCAGATCATAGGATTATGACTGTCTTTAGGCGATGTGGGTAATCGTGAATGATGTGCTGATAAATGCGAACATGGGAATGAGATTTTTTTTTCAAACAACAAAAGTACACCAAAGCCAAAAGAGCTGGTACTAAAAAAACAATGAGACCAATGGCGAACATCGTGTTTCGTCATCCGTCCATCCATTTTCCGATCCGTTTTATCCTCACAAAGGTCGCGGGGGGGTGCCAGAACCGATCCCAGCCATCTTCAGGCAGTAGGCGGGGTACAGCCTGAACCGGTTGCCAGCCAATCGCAGGCATTGTGTTTCCGTATGCTCCATTTTGCCCAAACATGGAAAGAAAATTGGAAAGCATCACCATGCTAAATGGAAGCCAATGTTCGAAGAAGCATTTTAAGTGTAAATGAAGAAACTGACACTCGCTTGAACAATTTTTGTGTGTGTGGGGGGGGATACACTCATCCCAATGGAGCCCTGCCTCCAAGTACAGTGTATCCCCATATATACGCAATTGTTTTTGGCAAACTGTCTTGTTCTTCATAGATATCCCGCTTATTCATGTTTTTTCAGAAGTTTTTTTTTTTCATGGCAATTATAATAAGTATTTGCGAATTTTCCCGTGTATTGATTACAAGTGTGAATGGTTGTTTGTCTGTGTGTGCACCGTGTTTGGCTGGCAACCAGAGTGTACCCCACCTACTGCCCAAAGACAGCTGGGATAGGCTCCAGCATGCCCGCGACTCTTGTGAGGATACGCACTGACAAAGTACAAACAGAAATCGCTGGTCACAAGGAACCAGGAAAAACAATGCATAAAAAATGCGCTTGCAAAAGGCAAGATACTAAAGAAGAGCGAGAATAAACAAACAAACTGTCAAGAAGCCAATAAACACCAAGCCAAAGACTGAGAGCAATAAGAAAAAATAAAAATGTTTACAAGCTAGAATCGATAATTAACAAGAGGGACGATAGAAGCTATCGAGAGTTCGAGAAAACAACACTTGAAGCACAACACAGAGCAAGGTCAATAATCCAACAGAGAGTAGCAGAAGCACGAGTCCTTAAATACATAGCCAATGATTATATGGAACAGGTGCGTCATTTGGAGGGAAACGCCCTTCACTCCAGCTGGGGGTAAAAACAAAACAGACAGATATGACGCAAACAGCTATCATACTGTATTGTGTGCACATTGAACGCTCAACTAAGAAAAGTCATTTGATTTTACAGTACAGGGAGTGTATGAATTGACTGCGGCATGGCTCCAGTTGTTCATGTCACTGCACAGCCTTCGCGTCTCATTCCCATCACTCGCAGCTCCCTTTGAACGCTCGCCTCAGGGCCGACGTCAGGCAGGAGAAAGCATCACGGGCGCGGCGCCCATTCAACACTTCCTTCTCCAGGAACGTCTTCGTTCCGTGCACGTAAGACAAGAATTTTGTGGAGGCGTGCACAGGGTTCAAAACACAGGAAAATCACAGCACAAACGTTAACCACAACAACAACAATAATAATATGTATCAAAAATGATCAGGGATGAGTGCAAGATGAAGTTATGATGCGACTTGCATTAGTTTCAACTCCCACCAAACTGAAATTCCCCATGCACAGTGGAAAAATGATCTTCTGCAACATCACAATAATTCAATCCAGATTCTGAGTTGAAGAACAAGACCTTACTTAAGGTTATATGTACTATATATGATGGATGCGCATCTCTCCAATAAACGATGATTCAGGAATACGTATCTTAATATATGGGGGTGTGATGAGATCCAAGGACGGCTCGATTTTCATGTGTCATGATTTGATTCAATTTGGTTCAGTGGGATGACGATTTGATTCAAATTGGTACGTCTCAGTTCGAGAGGGTATGAAGCAATCAGTTTCTTGTTCTTATTTTGTAGGGTACGTACATATGAATTAATTTCGACTGTCGATATGTCATTTCCCCCCTAAAAAAAGGACGATTCAATATTTATAAATCCAAATTGATTTCCTGATCCAAATATATTATCCCAATTATGCCCCTATACATATATATTTACAGAGAGAGAGAGAGAGAGAGAGAGAGAGAGAGAGAGAGAGAGAGAGAGAGAGAGAGAGAGAGAGAGATCAGTCCTAATCAAAAGGTTGCAAACGCCCTCTAATGCAGTTTTTTTTGTTATTGTTTGTTTTTTAATGTCCTGAATTCTAGATGAATACTTAAGTCATCAACATTATGAAGAAATATTGATGCAATTATGTGGTGAACCAAAAAATATTCATCAAAAGAAAATCTGTTTTATAATTTTGATTCTCCAGGTCACAGCTATACAGTGGGGCCAATAAGTATTGGGCAACTTAAAAAATTGCAAGATTTGCATTAAAAAAGATAAGAGAGGGTTGTAATTTTAATCGTTGGTACACCCTCAGCGTGAGATTCAAAATGTAAGAAAAAATACATTTCTATTACATAAATCAGTGTTTGCAACGTGGGTTCAAATGGTACAAAACTGTTTTTTGTTATTTATGGAGGGTTTTGACAATGCTGTGTGACAGTGAGAGATAATGGCTAGGATGGAAATATCACATATTCTGTCGATTAACCATCCTATTGTGTGTGTGTGTGTGTGTGTGTGCGTGCATGTGGAAGGGTGGGGGATATTTTCCCAACCATTGTAAATAGGGCTTCTAATATATCCTCTTGTCTGCATGTGTGCGGATTTGTCCTTTGTCCAACGCCAACAAAGAGAAACAAATAGGAGCGCAATATATAAATCTGAATTAAATGTATCAAGTTTTCCTTTGAAGACGCCAACGTCTGAACGTTATGGGAAGTGAGTGTTCTGTACAGTGCGTATTTCTATACCGCGCGTGTGGGCAGTCTTCATACTGATTGTGCCAGCACGCATTCCGGCAAAAGATTGTTTCCTTATATCCTTTGTCATGAGCCTGCAGCGCAATGGAACACAGTTTGTTGCGTCTGTGACCAGAAAACACAAGTGGACACAACAACAGGTTCAGACTATGAATTCGATTTACACTCTCTGAACGCATGCATAAAAAAAAAACAATGATAAAGTTGTCTTATTGCCGCATTCACTGACTGCACTTGGATGTGCAGTGCCAGCATAATATCCTAGGACTTCATATAAATGCGAGGGGGTGGGGGTTATCTGCAGCATGCAGGCAATTATTGTCTTACTGTGCATTTCGGCGTCTGTTCTGTTCTCGCGTGAATTTTTGTAGTTGCACTCGTAAGCTTTCATTTTACTGAATATTTTTTTTCTGGGGGGGCATGACTCATCTGTGACAAATCTTGCAAGTTAAAAGAAGACGATAAGCAAGTTTTGTGCTCATCTGACTTGTTATTCATTATTCATACTTAAATTGTTCAGAAAATGAGATTACTTCAATCTCGTTGTGAAATAAGTACACTCGTCATTTGTAAATGAGTACTGTACATACTCCAAAGATTAAATGTGCAAATGAGAAAATGTTCGGGAAGAAAACAAAGACCATCTTTTCATAGCAGTGAAACCTGAAGTACTTTTTGGCTGTTGGAAATTATGGTAATAGAATCTTGATAATACAGCCTTGCTAGAGCCATGTTTTTTATTTTTATTTTTTAAAATATGTTTTGTATTTGCGATTGGTTGGCTACCGGTTCAGGGTGTCCCCCGCTTACTGCCCGAAGACGGCTGGGATAGGCTCCAGCACCCCCCGCGACCCTTGTGAAGATAAAGCGGATCGGAAAATGAATGAATGAATGAATGAATGAATGTTTTGTATTTATAACAAGCATACAAGTGTAAAAGAAGAAAAAAAATAGCTGTAAAAACAACCTTGGTTTCAATTAATTTTGACACATGGTCGCTTTGAATGTGAGTTACTGCAGGTTTGATTCCACAGAAGATTACATTTTGCAAATGCAGACCAAGACAGACTCTTGCATGATTCTCAAGTTCCAAGTGGAGTTCTTGTAGGCTGAAATGTCAACATTTATACCACTCCTACACACTTTAAACACCTTTAAACAGCAATACACAGTTACATTTATTAAAACACATATTTAAATGTGTTTGGACCCCCCCCCCCCCCCCCAAAAAAAACAATTGCAAGTATAAAATGCATAGTAAACATTGTGGTTATTGTGGTGTCTGTTCAATACATGCATGTGCCTTTAAGAGGCGGGGCCTGGTGGGGTGCCATGTGACATCATCGGGTCTGTGTGTGGCTGTGCTGTGAGCTGTGGTTGACAGCAATTCTTGCATGCGTATGCTCATTGTATGTGTGAGTTTTACTGTTGTCCCAGAATTGAATGAACGGCTGTCGCCTAGGCGACTGTGGCTCTTCTTTCCCCCATTCCAGGGCATTTACAGTAAGCACACTGACTGTAAAAACTCATAAATTAGGGTCGATAAAAAAAACCCAGCAGATTTCCATGATATAGCGGGAATTTTCATGACAGATGTTTATCAATTTCATTGCTCACGTTCATTTCTCACCATTGTGAGAGGTGTTGGACAACAGAGTGCCGTTTATTACCAGCATTGATCCAGATTGTTTTGTGCCCTTTAACTGCTGCTGATCCTACATCCGGTGTTTCCAATCAGTGAAGACGCCTCGTTGACCCTTGAGGGCGTCTGCAAAGATCACAAGGAATGCAGTGGATTGAATCAATATGCATTTTACATCCTTATTTCCTACAAAAACGTCAGTTGCTTAATGAATGTGGCCACTTGTGGATCAGACATTTGCACCAAAATATCGTCCGTCTGCAAAGGCTGCTAGATGATTCCATTAACACATTCGCGATCCCTGGATAGAAGCTTTTTATGGGATAAAGACAAAGTTACAAAACACGAGCCGCTGAGAAGGAGATAATTGCTCGTGTGAAAGAATGCCAGAGGAAAGTTTCACTGGGTTGCGCTTGTCACAAATAAAAGGTACATCAGTGTAACTTTTAAAGGTAGAATGTCTGATTAGCAGCGGGTGCCCTTTAAATCATGGGTGGAGAACCTTTTACCTATCAGGAGCCATTTCAAGCCATAATGAATTGATGAAAAAAGATCCATCCATCCACTTTCTGTAGGGCTTGTCCTAATGGGGGTCGTGGGAGGGCTGGCGCCTTTCCCAGATGATTTAAGGTGAGATGAAACCATTTTTTTTGTCCAAACTTCGAAACGTTTTGTCTTGAACACAATATCGAAAGGTAGGTTTGGCACAAACACAGCTCAGGGCCGGTATGGGACTCATTTTCAATACTGGGGCTGCATTTTAGATGATTAGCGCCCCTGCGCTTGCACACACACAAAAAAACAAACAAACAAAAAAAAACAGGCGCAATTTCATTTTAGACCCAGGGCAAGTCTAATCTAGCGTGACAAAAACTATGACAGCATTTTAGACAACATAAAAGGAGGTCAATTATGTGGCGCAGAAGGTGTTATCATGATCCTGTCCTGTTTGTTTTTTCAGTCTCTGGCGGAACTGGAGTGTGTTCCCTCCAGAGCCACACCTGCCTCTAAACATCATTATTTTTCTGCCTTTCAAAGCTGAGCTACGTTGACAACTGGCTGTTGGATTATTCACCCTAGCTCACAACTTTATTTCCAAGTGACTGTTTATCCAAGACATTTTCGACTTTTTGCCTCAGAGCCTAAAGCCTTGTATTTCATCATTCTAGTTTGATTTTTGACCAGCGAGAAGACTTGAACTCCAGAGGAAGGTGTCAGGATATGGGGGGAAAAAACAAGTTACGACTCTTATTTACTTATTACAAATAGGGTTTGTGACCTAGACGGGCATCTCCTGGTGGAGGTTAAGCATATTACTGCTCCGACTCAGTTAAGACAATCAGACGACCATTGAGAACAAAGGAGCTTTTTCATCATGCCATCCCATGCAGCATCGATTGGATTGACATGGCTGGAACTATAACCTGGACTCTTCCGGAACCGTAATAGGTGTAAGAGGTTTTTAGTGGATTTGATCGAGGTGCAGACAGATTCAGTGCTCTGTGGACGTGTGTGGTGGATGTCATCCATTTCATTCATAAACATGATACCTGCGTGGGACAATCCCTCAGAATCATTGTAGAAATCAATTCACTGAACTAAATATAGTTAACATCTTAACAGCACCGCCCTGACGGCACATCACCACTGATTTCTGTGTATTCTGCGAACAAATATAGAGCATCCTCAGGCCATGCTGACACACAAATAACGAAGAATCAGCTTCTGAAGAAAAAAATAAATAAACATCTTTACCGAAGATGCACAACATATTGAAACTATCGTAATTCATACAAACACTCATAATTTTAATAGTAATAATTTAAATCAAGTATTTGCTAATAAATTGATTAATGTCCTAAATAACTGTGAGAGTGTTCAAGTGCCTGTCTGTGCTGACTGTACAAATGACTCTGCCGCCGTCTGTCTCCGCAGCTGTCACTCATTGCTAACCGTGTACCTGGAAAAGCCATCAAATTGCTCACATTTGTTGGTTAATCCAAGGGTTTAAAGTTGCTGGCTCGATCAAGTACATACACACACTACAACACAGCATTTCCTGACATTTAAAAATGACAAACGACCCTTGCAAAGATCCTACACGCGTCACCACTGGCTTGAATGTGTCATAACTATGATTGGCATGGATTTCAGTTTCTTTGCTGTGCTATATTTATTCCTGACTATCTACTCCAACAACTTGTAGATAGTTAGTTTTTTCCCAGCATGCTTTTTGCCATTACAAGTAACGCTTGTGCCTCTATTATATCTCTTTAACATCTAATTTTGGACAGACAAGGTGTAATATAGGTGCAGTGGTGTTTTTTCATGTATTATATTATTGTTAGTTTTGGTATTAAATTATTGCAACTTGGCGACAACCTTGCTAACAAAGTTAGTGCGCTCAGTCCTATACTGTAAAATATAATGGACTGCATTAGTGTTACATAGTATACCTGTATGAAGAGGCAATAATAAATTTAAGTTTCACCCAGGCACATCATTTACTGACTCCCAAATGGATCGGCAGGCTGGAGGAAATTAATGTGCAGGATGGATTATCGGCTCGTATATGCAAAGCAGATTAGCCCACCAAGAAATTGACAGATAATCCAAATTACCAAATTACTGGCAGTGCTCATCATCACCACAACCTCACACCTGCAGTGGCAGGGTCATGCTTTGGGGCATGCAAATTGTTGTCACAGAAATCTGTTATTTGAACAGGGGTAATGACGTACATTTTTAGGGTGGCTTACAAAAATATTAAATGTACCTTTTAAAAATGGAATGTGTCTCGCTTTTGATTATCATTGAGGCCTACGACAGAAAATATTTAATATTAATCATGATGATGGTAATTGGAACTTGGGAACGCCAGCAGTGGTGCATTTTGGGTTTATCATTGGAGGAATTAAGCAAAATATCCTGAACTTTTTGTCAATCAGAAAGTACATGTTTATTTTCGATTCACTCGTTTGAATAGAACTACAAAAATAAAGTTTCCCACAATATTCAGATTTATCGAGATGCACCGGCATTGCTTATCATTGAGGAAAAAAACACATGCGATTTGTTTATTTGAAAATTCTACAGTGACGTCATGCGCTGCAAGCGCAGACTCGGGTAGCCGCATCTCACGCTTACCCCGGTGACGTAATCGGTGGCCGAACGAGAAAAGGTCTGCGGGGGGCACGTTTCCCACTCGCTTGTGACGTCACCTTTTGTCGCTTCGCTACCGGAGGCTTTATAAAAAGGAGATAAAAGAACATGTATGGTCAGGTGGAGAGGACGTGTCTGTTAGAAGTGCGCTATGTCCGGGTCTGTGTATTTGGTGTTTCTGCGGATCACTTAAACGTGAATCGGACCCTTTTCTTCTTCTTTTTACTTCTTTTATTGGACCGATGTAGGGGTGGGCAACGATGGAGGAGCTCATTAAACCGGAAGCCATCGTGGAAGCCGTGAAGGCGCGCGTCAGCCAGATCTCCGCCCCTCAGAGAGCCCTACTAGTGGCCGGCACGCCCGACTCCGAAACCAAGGCCATCCTGGTGGACACCATCACTGAGGTGATCCAAAAGATTACGTCAGACGTGGTAAAGCACCTGCAGCCGGTCTTCATCGAGCACCTGCGGGGTCACGCGTCCCAGGCGCAGGTCAACATGGCGATTGACAGGTGCAGCCCAAGGCTCAGCGAATGCATCACGGAGACCTTCTCGGCTGCATTGGACAGTCCGCCGCAGAAGTGCGAGGGTGTCATGGAGCTCACCTCCCTCATGGAGTCCGAAGTCAAGCACCGGGTCAACTCTGCCTTGTCGGTGGCCAAAAGCACAACCGAATGGCCCTCGGAGCCCACCCTCCTCATCCGAGGCACCATGTCCAGTGTGGCCAACCTGGCCTCCATCTTCCGCAAGGCCGTGGAATACTTCCGGCACGTGTTCGCGCGGGCTCGAACCCCACGCCAGTTGCTATGCGGGAGCTCCGACATGAAGGTAAACGAGATGACAGACTCCGTGAGGCGGATCCTTCTCAAGTGGTCCAACCCGAAGGAGGCGAAGGCGCCCGATGTGGTGGACCCGGTCATGTTGGAGGACGCGCACTTAGCGGCGGTCGATATCACCAGAACCATCACCCAGGACACTTACGGCGGTTCCGGGGATGCGTGCGTGCGCGGCGAGGCCCGCATCACACGCTTCAACCTAAACTGGAAGCTGATTTTAAAGAAAGTGAAGAACTTCTTCAAGACCCTTGAGAGGCAATCCGGAGTCGCCGGCAAGAGAATGCAGCGCCTCCGTTTCTTCCGCTTCGCTCGCATGCAATTCGCGCGCATGCTCGGATCACTCAAGAGCTCCTTCAAGAACCGGGACGCCTGCTTGGTGTCGCTCACGCCGGACCGCCGGTCCCGGAACGACGACAGCAGCAGCAGCCCGACCGTCGTGGGCAGCGACGGCCCCAAGTTGCCGGAGCTCCGGCCAGCCTACCGGACCAGCACGCTGGCTGTCCGGCAGTCCCAGCACCCGGTCTTCGACTTCGACTCCATCCAGGAGAGCGTAGATAAATTATACAACGAATTCAGCCAGATGGATGTTCCCGACCGGGCCGGTAAAGTCAAGCGGTACATTGACGAGAAGATCGGGAGCTTCTCCGAGGGCCTCACGTCCCAGTTGTATGCCTACGTCATGTCTTGTCAGAATGACGTGTACGAGGTGCCTTCTAGCCGCCCGAGGACACCCTTAATGGACACGGTCCTCTGGGGCCGACGGGGTAAGATGGTGGTTGCAATATCCGGGCGCTGTCAAAGTTGGAAAATATTCCATGGGAATTCCGAGAACCTATGGCAGTTTATCATATAGCGAAAATCCGCGAGTAATTCAGACATTTTGAGACCTACAAATCATTTTGAATGGAGTTTAACTTTAAGGGGGGTCTAGCCTTCATCTCATGTTGCGGGCCAAATTGACCCACTGTCAGGAAAAAGAGCGTTTTCTTTCTTTACTTTGTATTTTTTTTTTGTTACTATGCAGCCAAAGATAATTATCTCAATTTTCCATCCCCCTTGCAGATGTTCAAATATTCAACTCATCTTATTACTTTAAACAATGCAGTATTGTGGGTCTCGTCTTCCCAAAAAGACTATTAAATATTGTATGCCATGATAACACTGATCACACCTGACTGCAACAAGGTGTGCTTAAGTGTACGAATATATATATATATACACACACACACACACACACACACATACATATATAAAGGCTAAAAAAACACCCAACGATGAAAAAAAAAACTAAAGAAATAACAAATTTGGAATTTACAACACCAAACTTTGAACTTTGGCACTGAACAGGAAACTTTATTATAGTTGATGAAAACAGAGCATAAATTGATAACTACCACATTTCAAGATGGATACAAAGGTTAATTATGCATGTTCTGCCATCTAGTGCAAGAGCATTGAATTGCTGTGCCTGTCACTGTACGTCGCTGTCATGCAGTCGGTGGTTGAACAGTTGGAATACGGACCAGTGAAGTGAAATTGGCTAATTTCATGCGTCAAAGTAAAGTAAGCATGTGACAAAACACTGATGACGTGGTGACCATTTTCTGCCAGATCGCTGTTGCGTATCTGCTGATTTAGTCTTGGCGGAGGGCTAAAAAAAACCAAAACGCTTTTCATTGGGTGGTACGTACAATGAATTCATTAGTATTTGCTGCCAAACACATAGTGTACTGTAGTTGCGAAACAGTCACCTGTATTATTATTTTTCAAATCAGTTGTCGCTTGATATTCTTTGTCATTTTTCCACAAAATACAAGAACCACTATGCAAAGGTAAAATTACTTACTTGAGATTTGAATGTGGCGGCCCGGTAGTCCAGTGGTTAGCACGTCGACTTCACAGTGCAGAGGTACCGGGTTCAATTCCAGCTCCGGCCTCCCTGTGTGGAGTTTGCATGTTCTCCCCGGGCCTGCGTGGGTTTTCTCCGGGTGCTCCGGTTTCCTCCCGCAATCCAAAAACATGTATGGCAGGCTGCTTGAACACTCTGAATTGTCCATAGGTGTGAGTGTGGGTGTGGATGGTTGTTTGTCTCTGTGTGCCCTGCGATTGGTTGGCAACCGATTCAGGGTGTCCCCTGCCTACTGCCCGAAGACAGCTGGGATTGGCTCCAGCACCCCCCGCGACCCTAGTGAGGATAAAGCGGTTTGGAAAATGAATGGATGAATGAATGAAAGGATATTTGAATGTGATCGTGTCAACTTTCAGGCCATTCTATTGTCCATGAAAGTTGTACACTATCACTACTCACACAGTCACGGTGACCTGAAGTATGTTTGTGGGTAATTAAATCCATCTTTGAAAATGTTTTCTATTTTCTTGACATCCCAAACTTCTACAGCAGTTTGGGATCATTTGACAATGAATCAAGCCTTGATAATTTAATTTCGGCAGCATAGCTGTTAGTGGTAAACATGATTGTCTTATCGTGAAGTGGGGTTTTCATGCTCTCCCTGCGCTAGTTTTTTTTTTCTGGATACTCCCAACATCCGTCCACATTCAAAGATACATCTGACATCTTTACACATTCTAAGATACATTCTATAACATAGTACGTAAATGACTTTTAGAATCACTCAAAGAGGAAGTCAACCCCCAAATTATCTTGACAGTTATATATAGTGGCCACTAATCTAAACACAGCATTCTGATTTATGCCGATGAACAAAAACAGGTGGATTTTTACGCTTTACTCATATTTCACAAACGCAATATTAATCAGAATGCCGTGTTGATACTAGTGGGGCTGCATACAACAATTGAGGTTGATGTCCCCTTTATTGGATCATTTTACAACACACCAATGCGTTGCAGCATGCTGCATTTATATTACCCTCAATTTTCAGTTTACTCCTATGGAAAGTTTCCAACTTGGACACATTCACAAAGGCCCCATCTTAAATATTCATGGACATTTACCAGAAATTTCCCACCCATTTGCAACCCTAGGGAAGATCCACTGGGATGGTCAGATCTTCTCTCCGGAGGTACTGTACGCCATGACTGAGGATGCCGTGTGGAGGTTCCTGCAGCAGCTCTTCCTCTGGCTGGAGATGGAACCCGCCAACGAGGAGACATATGCGGACGAGGTGTCCGGCGCTCTCACGGACATCAACCAGCTGGTGGAGAAAGCCATGACCCCGCAAACCACCGCCAGTGAAGAACTCCCACCAGAGGAACAAGTGGTCCCCAAGCTGGATTTGGAACAGTCCTCGGAGGCCTCCGCGTCGACGCTGCGCACCACTACCCCGGAGGTCCGAACCCGCACACCGAAGCTGCGCACTACCACGCCTGACTTGCGCACCGGCACCACGCCGGACTTGCGCACCGGCACCACACCAGATGTGGGCACCACCAGCGACGAGGTGCTGTCCGAGCCGGAGTCCGACAATATCCCGGCGTTGCAGGAGAAGCTGACGCGCCTTCTGGTGTACACGCTGGTCACACAGCTGGACCAGAGGCTGCAGCGCAAGCGCAAGACCGGTGTGCGCATAGATGCCCTCGTCCTCGTCATCGAGCGGCTCCTCTACCGGGCCCTGGAGGAGATCAGCCCCCGCCACATCGAGGACATCCGGACCTTGGCCAGCATGGACCAGGTGGTCACGCCAGTGGTGAAGGACCTCATGGTAGAGTTCGGCACCCCGCACAGACTGGTAGAGGCCGTATTTTCGGACGACCCCATGTTTGACGACGCCGTCTTCCGGCACCTCAAGATCCATATCAGCGCCCTCAAAGATCCACCCAAGCGGGCTAACATCTTCTCTATTGTGATCAAAGCTTTGACCATGCTGCGCTTCATGGGGAGCTCCATTTGACGTCACTTCCAGATGTGGAAGTCCCTACAGTATATGCTGCACCTGTGTGACAGGTTCAAAAGAGACATTCTGCTCCTCCGCTATACCCTAACAGGCAATTGGCATTGGGTACACCTGGACGGTCTTGTGATTCAAGACAATGCGCAGTTCTGATTGACACTGTCAGAGGTGATAACTTCTATTTATTATAGTGAAAGGTTGGTGCAATGCATCATTGATAATACTTAATTTAGCTACATTAGTGTCAAAATATTCGACAAAGCCACAGTTTAGTGCAGTAATAAATATTTTAAATATAACATTCAGATTATATTACTCATAAGAATATGGATGTATCATCTTGTTGACCAAAAATTACTGAGCCGTAAAGTTTCAACATGCTCAATTTATGTCCTTCACAGAAGAATCCACTTACTCCATATAACCACTCAGGTCTCATTATGGCACTCCAATGCAAGAGTTGTCCCTTTTATATATATATTACTGTAGTTGACACCACTGTCAACTACAGTGATAAACATTTCTGACAGTGTCAATTAAATCAGCATATGAGTATTTAGCATCTAATGTTTCAGATCAAGATTTTACAAAATATATTATTAAAAACTGCACAAATACACAAAAACTGCCTGCAATGTTAACACTATCAGGTTGTTTTTTTTTTTAACGGCATAAAATGTCGCCAGGTGTGCAGTAATGTCCCTGCAGGTGCTATACAAGTGACGGTGCTATGAATGCCGGGTATAAAGTGGGTCTGTGAGCCTACTGCGCAGCTAAACCTTGAGGGTATTTGAGTTACTTTTGAACTACAACCCATGTGGTTGCGGCAGGAATGAATGGCAAATTAAAATGATTTTTTTTTCTTAATTTTTAAACTGTAGAGCTCACCTTGCTACACCTGCACAACAAGATTGGTATAATCTATTTTGTCTTTCTAATAATAACCCAGTTCTACACAACGGATAACTGTAGCCACAGTCAAAATTACATTGACATTGTTAAGCTAGGTTGTCCTGATCCAATGACGTAATTTCAAGATGTGATTTCTTGATTTCTCAAGGTAGCAAATAAAGCTATGCAATATGAGGATGGATAGTGAAGTATGAAGTAAACATCCGCTGTATGATATATCCCTTTATTGTTTATATTGTTATTTTGATATGTAGGGTTCGGTTGCTCCACCAATTCAAGAACAACAGTCGCTTTTCCATTTTGCCGTCATTCTTCAACCTGCAGGCATGACCAATCTCCACTAGCTAAATTCAACAGCTGCACCCGTGTAACAGTTGGTTTGAATGTAAATCGATTCGTCATTCCTGGAGAGTGGGGCGGGAGGATGACATGCGACTTACTGTTTTGCACTGTGCAAAAGTACGTTCAGTTAACCTCACTAATCCAGAGCCTTCAGGCCTTTTTGCATTTCACTTGGGTTTTTTTGGAGTGTTTGTGGGGCAGTGCGAAAGGTCAACAGCGCAAGCTTGCCCCTATTTGGAAGTGCTTGCTTAGCAGACAATGAGGCTTTTCCCACTGGTTGGTCTATTGCTGATAGCACTCTGACATCAGTCATCCAATCCCTCTCCTATTGCATACACTTTTCCGACATCATTGCGACGGCACGTAAATCGGCCACCTTGCACGTTGCGACTCCATGCGGTGCATAGCTAAGTGTAGTAAGAAAAGGTCTAAGAGTAGCACCAGCCGGTCGTCCGGCAGCCTGAGCTTTTAATGCACTTGAATCTCAATCAGGGGCACTGTGGAAACATGGTTTTGAATTTGAGTCCAGATGACCATGTCACACATGGGGTTCAAGATGAACGAGTTCCCTACTTTTTAGGGTCAAGAGTGATTTCTGGCCTACATTTTGGATGCTACACTTGTATGAAACATGAATGGTTAATGTAATTAGCAACGCTACGACATTACCAATACTCCTTTTACAGCCCTGCTAGAGAAGCATGTACATTTTGTACACAGCACCAATACAATACATCATTGCTAATACTACTACTTTCACAACAACAGTGTACATTCCTTCACAACACACGACCAGATTTGTTGAATATTTTTCCACTGAATATTTGTTCTATTCATTGTTTTGTATTTTTTCCTGTTCAAAATATTTATAAATAAATGGAGAAAGAATAAGAGATAAGAGAAACATATTTGGGATATACAGTACTTATCGGATATACAATTTTGGAATAGCAACAGCTTAGTTTTCTATTGCATAATATAACGTTTTGTGTTGTGGTTAAATGGAGCAGACAACAGGCCGAAAAAAAATCCATATGCATATGAGAGCTGGGATTTCCCAAAATGTTTGGTTTATTCAAGCTGTAACTTATTAAGCCTAGCTGGAGGGCATGAATGAACCATAAAAACGAGGCCGCATGTTGTCATGCGTATTTTCATTCTAATTCTGCGTTCGTGTCTGGGTTAGGTTCTCAGCGACACACAAGACTACATTACCCAATGACTGTCAAAACAACCGCTATACTTATTGTTACATGGACAGGAAGCAGCTGGAGTAAATGACACAGGTAGCAGCAGATGACAAATTTCAGGTAATTTTAGTCGTGTGTGTGTGTGTGTGGGGGGCGCTGTTGTAACTAGTGGATAGTGTAAATGCTATCAGGCCAGGAATAATGCCTGTAGTTTGTAAATATTTAAATTTGGAAAGCAACAACATTGTAACCATAACTTGTAATGTTTGTAAATAGTGTTTTGCGTGGAGCCAAATTCATGTTGTTCATTTCAATACGATACTAGTTGGTCTATGCTCTGGCCTATGGACTAATTTTATTTGTGAGTGAATGTGAAGCTACCTCTTCGAAGTGCAGTTCACTACTCTGGTTTGACTTCCTCTACAAGGTTGCACTCTGTGAAATTGACTAATTCACCTTTTGACGAGATCTTTATTTTGTTACTGCACTTTGTGGAATTTATATATTTTTTAAATTGTATTTTGTGTATTTCACACAGGACAATGAAATGTATGGAAACGTGTTTGCAGTGTTGTTTGTGCTGCACCATTGATGTGTTTTAAAAAGATTTCATTTCGGAACTGGTTTGTACCACTGCTGCACTAGTCTTGTAGCCATATAAAAATGTACCATATTGACTTATGTTTATTCTAATAAAAGACAATTCAGACTTGGATACAATCTTTTTTTTTTCATCTTAATGCATAGCCAAGATAACAGATCGGGACTCTGTATTGGCAGATATTCAAAATCATGTGACTTTGATGGGAAAAAAAATGTGATCAAGACAGGCTGTAATTAATATTTTCTGACAGTTTCAATCAAAATGGGGTTTTTGTGATTTTGAGAAGGCCTTAAGTCAACAAAAATTCTTGTACTGGATGTCGTTAGAGTAGCCTTGGATTGTTTTGCTTCTACGCAACTGCAGAATGGACAATACATTTTTAAGGAGGGTACATTATATGTACATATTTTATTTTTTTTTATCCTGTAAAATTACAATATCTGTATATATCAAGTAAAATTAGTTTAAAATAAATGTACAATTACAAAGAAAATGTAGTGAAGTTTTGAAAAACTGGATGGAACAATCTAAAGAAAGGACACATAGAATACTGGAGTGAGCACAAAGGTGCCCGGAATCTTAGGCAAAGATCATCTTTATAGCTAATTTAACAATTCAACTGAGCGGCTGTTTACATGCTTCTGTTTTGGTTAGCGACATAATGATTTATTTGAAGTTGCGTGAAACCGTCAGCACAATGCGTTTATAGTGCATATAGGGCTTTGTTAGAATGATCATGCTCATTTTGTGTGGCTTCTTGAGGGGAAGGAAACAAAAATCGGAACTTGATGGATTGCATACACAGTGAGCAGCATAATTCAAAGCAATTTACAGTGTGCCAAGATGTGACAAACACTCAGTTAAGATGGAAGGCATTCCTATCAGCCGGTGTTTTTATCCATGCTGCTAAAAACACTTTTTATCATCTCACAGTGGTTCTATTCACCCCATCATACCTGCCTGTTTCATGCTATGCAGGTAATGTTCTTATCCAATGGCAACACCTCTGCCACCGACGCTATAAATATCGCTGTCGCTTGGGTGAAAGATAGCAGAAAACACGATTTGGCCGAGATGACATTTTTGTTGATTGCAGTGAATGTAAATGAAGCAATGTAATGCTGAAGTAAATAAACAGCGGCAAATGCACAAAATCATTCTCTGGCTTTTAAGTTTAATCAAAGTTTGTCTACTTGTACGCCATCAATCTTCAGGTTTAATTTCCATACCTTTACATAATGCTTCCTACTCCTGATTAACGATGGGGAATGAATGGTAGGAGCATTTGTAGCGTGTACTTACACCATGAGGCTACACACATCATTTTAATATGTAAAAGCGTGCTTCACATGTGCAGCGTGGGCACACAAAATTCTCCGGCACAGGCTACATACCAGGGGCCACATTAATCAACCATATGCAAAGGTGAACATAACATTCCTACACACACACACACACACACACACACACACACACACACACACACACACACACACACACACACAATTGTATTTTTATATATATATATATATATATATATATATATATATATATATACATACACACACATACATACATACATACATACATACATACATACATACATACATACATACATACATACATCTATACATACACAGGTCATATATTTTTCGTTGACTTACTAAATATCAGTCCTAAAAGAATTGGGAACCTTTTCTACAAACAAGTTGATAAACAAGGCCTGAGGAGAACCAAGTTGCCTCCACCCTAATTCATGCTCTGTCACTGAAGATAAATAAGTGCTACACACTGAATAGGAAGAAAGCAGATTGGAACTGATTACCTCAGGTAACTGAGATGTAATGTTCACAGACCAAACTCTTTTCTCCAAATAGCTAATACTTCATAACTGTTGTTAAGTTATTTAGAACAGAACAGTTTTTCAGGAGTCCTTTCTATTTACCGTACTCTCTACATTTGAAAACAGATATTGGTACTTTTTAGGCCTTATTTTGTCTAAATTACAAACCTCTGTCAACCTCTGTGGATGATGACATGACATGAAGAAGAACATTGAGAAAGGTTAACTCAGCCGCAGTTGAGTTCTTGACTGACAGAGATTTTGGGATCTAGGAAACCAGAACCGTGAACCAGTGGGCACAAATCTGATGTACTGCAACAGATTTGGAGAAGCAAGTAGCAAGATATTCTCCATTTCTGGTCTCATCTAAGAGATTTTTTTCATTTTTTTTATGTTGTTAGCTTCAAGAGTGATCCAAGGCAAATGTATGGTATCGTGTGCCCGCCTTAAATAACACAAGCTTCTGACGTTGGGAAAAAAAACCAAAACATATTGAAAGTGATTTTTTTCAGTTTTTATCATAAGAAAATTTACCATATTTTGTAAGTCAGTTTACAGTATTATCAAATCTATAGGACCACATTGTGATAGATTGGACATCTAAACAATTAGGTTTCGAACTCAGTTGCTCATCAAACCAGCAGAACATGCAAGTAAACGGCAACATTGGCATGTTCACCTCTAAGGATGAGGTGAAACGTTTATTTCTACAGTGGCGCCTCGTTCAGACACTTTTTGCTTTGACAGTTGAGAAAATAATGTTTGATTAGCACTGTGTGGTGGCAGTGAACGCAGCTCATTTAAATACACACAAAAAAAGTCTTCATGTTGTTTATTGACACAGCCATCTGAAATGTACTGGCAAACTAAACATGAAAGAGAATTACATGTGTAGTGCGGGGGCTAAAATGTATTAATGGCATTTCTATTCATTTCAATGGGGAAAGATGATTTGTGTTGCAGTACTGTGGACCGCCACTATTTGCAGGCGATAGGAACCTGGCCAGATCAATATTGATGTGCTAAACATTTGAAAGAAATGCTTCGCCTCATATGTAACTACTCATAAGGCTGTAGTTATATTTTATTTGTCCTCATTAATACAACCACACAGAGGCACACGTACAAAAGAATGGGATTTTCTGCAGATTGGAAAATCAAAGCAAAGCTGAGAAAACTCATTTCACACAGAAGTGTAATCTTCTCACTGTCTGCATGGCAGCAAGTATTTGTTGTTGTAACAAAAGAATAAGCAGTTTGTCAACATAGTTAACTCTTATCAGTTGTTCTTTGGCAAACAAGGGCTAAAAATGATAGCATCGGCATACATACGTGGCAGAAGCATAAAGGGGGAAAAGAAAAGTCGCGGTGAGATTGGAAACAAAACAAAGGTATATTTTCATCTTGGGCTTCTTAGGGGATAGACCAGTTCAAGCTATCATGGATATCTTCAAGCAATCTGGCCCAATATTATCAAGTATCTGGACTCACAGATAAGCAGTGTAGCATAAAGGTGCTTAAGTCAAACCTGGTTGAGATGTAATTCTGAAGAACAAACCAATATCCTTATGGGAGCATAAAGACAGAAAAAAAAGAAAATACAAGCTGTGATGTTTTGTAATTAAGGTATGACCTTAACATAACACCGATCGACCAACTTTTTAATCAGAGATGCAAGTAAACCTTTCTTGATTTGTTTTTGCAAAGAATTTGAATCCGACCTATTTTTGTCGAGCACATCCATCCATTTTCCAATCCGCTTATCCTCACAAGGGTGATGGGGGGTGCTGGAGCCTATCCCAGCTGTCTTCGGGCAGTAGGCGGGGGACACCCTGAACCTGTTGCCAGCCAATCGCAGGGCACACAGAGACGAACAACCATCCACGCTCACACTCACACCTAGGGACAATTTAGAGTGTTACATTGACATTCCACATGTGTTTTTGAAAGGTGGGAGAAAACCGGAGCACCCGGAGAAAACCCACGCAAACCCGGCGAGAACATGCAAACTCCACACAGGGAGGCCGTAGCTGGAATTGAACCCAGTACCTCTGCACTGTGAGGTCGACGCGCTAAACACTGGACCACCGGGCCGCCCCTAGGTTTTCATAATATCAATAATGCTTTTCTTGACATTCTTGAAATCAGCATCAAAAATGTGTTTTGGGACACATAAAGCTATCGCTGAATATACCGCAATTTGATGTTCACCAGTGTCATTGACTCCCCCCACAAAAATCCACAAAATAGCTGAAGTGCGAAACATAATGAGCACACTCAAGCAGGAGCTGCTGTAGACCACAACTCTCACATACACACACACACACACACACGCACGCACACAAACCAATGTCATACTTCACCCTACGAGGCCCCGCCTCTTGGAGCCACATGGCATGCAGATACGAAAATACATTCAGTTCTTTCTGTACATGTAATGCTTGTAATATTTACCGTTAAGTGTTTTACTATGTTTACAATTGGTTTTGATTAATCTGTTGATTATTTTGGCTATTAATAAATGAATTGGATTTTTTTAAATCACGTTTCAATTTCAACAAAAAACTTTATTTAAAAATCAAGGCATTATTTCAAATTGACGGTGCAGATAACAAACAAAAAAATGATGATTGAATTACAGGTTTGGTCCGTAAAATATCACTAAATAGGCTAAAATGCTGATGCGTGTTTTCCAGAGTAAAATCAGATGTTTGCACATGTTGTTTTGATTCAACACAAAACATAATCAGTCTGCTTTCATGGAGTAGTAAAAAAAAATAATTGGGAGAATATTTACTGTTGAGAGGCTGAAATTATGAGGCTTTTGACAAACTTAACTTTTAAAATAATAACTGTTCAAAACAATGATATGGTCTTGATGTCCTGCATATATATTTCACCTATAGCCCACCCAATGAATGGCAGTACATTGCAGCTTGACTTGCCGTTTGCATTCATGTTACTTCAATTAACACAAAATTTTTGTGCGATCGTGTACACCATCCACCATCTGTTCCGGTGTTTGGCATGCTTTGATTCTACAGAATCCATCCTCTAACATTTTCTCCTCAAAGCTCTTGTTCAAATTTGCTGCAGGCAGCCACATTCCACGAGCTCCTCCATCAAAGTGGGCGACGTTTTGAAGTAAATTAATTTCACATGAGGAGGCCCCATAACTCAGCCTGAACCTCCATACCTCCATGTGTGTATGAGTCTGATCTCACTGTACAACAACGCTTTCAAATAAAGACATGCATTCCTAACTCAGTAATGATTATGAGCTGAATCGTACGTTCAAAGATGGGCTACTCACTAGCATTGCTCAATGTTGGTGATGGTCGGCTTGAACCGAGTCAGTGCAGAGGTGAAGGAGTATAATCGGTTTGTTACAAAGTATAACACGGACCGAGCCAGGCAAGAAACTGAAATGATGACCTTCATTTCAGTTTCTTGCCTGGCTCGGTCTTCTAGGCGTAAATAAGCTCAAGGATGTCCTTTCAGCTCAGGGTAATGAAGGGTAGGAAATCTTTGTCCATTTGTCAACATAAATGCTTTGACAGATTTTTATTCAAATCTTCATGAATGGCACATGATGTAGAGGACAACATTTGTTCCCATTAGGCACCGTCCAATAGTTTGTAATATTCTGCTTGAGATTAAAAAATGTCAGATACTGAAATGTTTTTAACCTGAGGTTGATTTTGATGGCCAGGGGGGGTGTGCCATCTGTATTAGGATGTTGAAGTGGTGCTTGTCTAAAAAAGTAGGACAAAGACTGCTATATATTTACTATAGTTTGACCAGAAAAGTTGCTGATGCTTTTTGTATTCGGCGGCGTATACACACCCCGACAATCATGCCAAGTTTGAGGATTTTTTTTCTCTCTCTTTTGCAATCAAAGTCAGCTGAGGCCTGGTTGTATGTGAACAATTTTTCTGAGCAATTACATGGGGTGTGTCAACAGTGATGAGATCCATGTGTGTGTGATCAACATTGAGGTCGACTGAGCCACGGACTCTGTGACTGTGACCTGAAACCAAATGTAAGCCAATTCAAGCACAACCTGAAGCACAAATAGAGAACTGTGTGGTTGTGTTGAATGTTTCTATAACCACAATTAAAAAACAAACAAAACACAAACACAGGCATTGCAATGGCACTGTAGTTACCAGACACGTTAAGCCCATAGCTTCAGCTTCTTCTGTTACTTCTTGTGTATTTCCCGGCAGTATGGATGTCCTGTGGTTCCTTGCTGCCTTGTGTTGGTCACTGTTTGCACTACGACAGACTTGTATTTTGGGGGAGGAGACTCACGATTGTCGGTGGAGATATTGTCATATGTGTGCTGTGTAAGTCATTTTCAGTGCGCACACACCACAACCGCAAAAAGACCTCATCGTGTGTGGGGTCTCTCACTTCACTTAAAAAAAAAAAAATGGATGTTTGCATTCCGCTTAACATCTGAAAATTATAATCTTGTGGACAACAAATTCTGGCTTTCCAAATAAAATAAAGCCTTCCATTGTCTCAAAAGTATTATTACATGAACAATATCACTGCCACGTGTCGAACTCGACATACTTGGTATGAGGCAAGATATCTTGCAATGTATGTGAATATGCACATCATCCAATTAATAAGTCTTTTGCTGGTTATGTACTAAATGGCATCTAACCAGTAATTACACTCAGGTTTCCTCATTCTAATCCGGGCTAATTAGATGTCTAATCAGGTTGAAGCCGAACCGGGCAGAGTGAGATGTCAGGAAAGCAGCGCTGACTAATTGAATTGCTAATGAGAGCTCCCACAGTTACGATAACATCAAAAAGAAGAGTAGAACGAGTAGCCAATCAATGTCTGTTATGTGTGTATATTCCATTAATTGTTGTGAAAGTAGCTGGTAAACCTTGCAATAAGTCAGAAGATGACGACCACCATGGCTGGCAGGATTACAGTAAAAATTAGTGGAATTTTTCAAGAGTGTCATCAAACATTGTCTACAGCAGTCCAACAATCTCACATACGGTAAGATGAGATACCATTATTCAGCTCATTCAGGGCTTGTCCAGTCTCTCTATTGAATGTACCCTGTTTCTCACCCAAAGTCAGTTAGGATAGGCTCCAGCTTGAGTGACAATACAGTACGCAGTGTAGAAAATGAAGAGATGCTCCAATGGGTGGGTTCTGTAATCTGAACAAAGAAGAAGTGAGCCAGCGTTCTGAATCGGATATTATTTGACCTTCACGTTGCACATCCATTAGAAACGTCCTCCATCGGCATCAAGTGATTTGGTCTTCAAATATCAGTGTTCCAGCGAAGTGGGTTTACACTCCTCATTAGTTGGTGTTGGAAACAAAACAACAAAACATCCCAAAGGTAGTTGCGACAAAACGGAGACCCTCTCTTCTCTCAGTAAACTGATCATCAAGCCTTTTGTTCTGCTGCGGTCCTCATTTGTACAAGCATGTCTCAAGTCTCGGAATAGGACTTTTGCGAAAGGGGCAAAGGAGCATGCTGCCGTGACCGACAGGTCATTTACACCCTGTGTCAACACCGATACAGACGCGCAGCAGATTTGATACAGCTGGACGTTCTTCGAGGCTGTGTCACATGGCACGGAAGAAGACCTCCTGCCCAGGACAATTACAAGGCTGGTGAGAGAGCGAAGGATTCAGAATTCTGAAGGTGATGCTTGCTTGCATGCAGGGCTGAATGAGATGCCAATGTCACTGTGACAGGTTGTCTCTGCTGGGCTCAACGCTGTAAGAAGCACCGACTTAAATGATTGTATTTGTTTCATGAAATTGTATCACTTTATCCCCAACAGCTTATTATGTAAAAAATGGTAGCACTTCTTTTGGCTGCACTGCTTTCAGTATGTTGGATGTGTTGACCAATCAAAATTCACGCTCTATGTCACCAGTTTATGGACTTCATAATCAGTAGTTCTGGTCGCTGTGACTCAAACAATCTTAGCAATGGGATTGTTCAATCCGATTTCTGATTTGCCTCACAGGACCAGCTAGCTGGTCCACCATCTTCTCTCATGATCGCCTCAATCTGGCCTCTCCAGCTTTGGCTCCAATCATTCCAGTATGTGCAGTCGCTCATTTCGGATCCTGCCCATCCTCGCCGATTCCAAAAAGAATCTCTGCTTCTTCAACTCTGCTACCTCCACTTCTGTCTCCTGTCTTCTGGTCACCGTTAGCATTTCCAAACCGTACAACATTGCAATCTCACGACCATCCTACAATCCTTTCCCTTTTGGTCATATGTCACCCCAGACATTTTCCTCCACCCAGTCCATCCTGCCTGTACTGTCTTCGTCACTTCTCTTCCACATCTCCATTGCCAGCCCAGAGCCACCCAACAGTCATGTCAGCACATTTCCATTCTCTGGTTGGTTGGTCAGTGCAAAACTTGCTACAGTCGAGTTCGACTACAAACACACAAAACATTTGATAATATAATTCCAGATGATATGTGTGGCACAGATGCATGCTGTTCTTTTGTGATTTTGTACATTATTTTTGGTTTCCATAATTGTGATGTGATATTGGTGGTATACAGAGCGGCATTTAGGTAAGTCACCACTGATGAGCTAGTATGAAAACATCCCCTGCACAATTAATAAAGGTTTTATGATGGTGACAGTTTTCACCCTGGAACAAATTAATTCCACTTCCATGATTTCACATAAGAACAACATGGAAGCCAAACAGTGTCGTGGAACTTATTGTGGTTGAGTTATGAGGCCCCACCGAAAATTGCCTAAACAGCTGTGAAAACATAACGACCAATAATGACTAGCAGTTGTAGTTAATGTTAAGATTACCTGAATTTTAAAAAGCCACCCAAAAGGGTGTGACTTAGTGTGCTTTTTTTCTACTTTATTCCCTCCAAATTTATCTGCTGTCGATTGCGAATTTCTCCATTGTGAGACAATAAATGTTTTCTTATCTCATCTTATCACCCTACAAAGAATATCTCCAGAATCAAAGATTCTCTGTCCAAACAAGACACATAGCCGCATGTTTGAAATGTTCATTGTCAGTTGATCAAACTTTTCTAGCACAGTTTTAGCAACAGGGTCTTAGCTACAACTTGTCATGGCAGGCAGGAGAAGCAGGGTGGAATGAACAAAATATATTAACAAAAAACACTTGCAGGGGTACACTTAAAATGACTAAAAACAAAAACACAAACAAAGTCCTGACAACCCAAAAACCAGCCAGCCAACCAACCAACCAACCAACCAACCAAACAAAACAACAGGACAAGAACACAACGATGCAACCAAGACTGCCAGAACCCAGGAAACTAAATACAAGGAAACTGACGAGACAACAAGGAACACCTGGACAAGACACGAAGGGTTGAAGGAGCTGATTGGTTGACACAAGGGACCTGGATGACACAAAACCAAATAAGGAAGACAAAAGCACATAGGGAAAAATCAAAAAACAAAACGTCAACAAAAATAGAATCATGACACAACAGCTACAACTTGTCCAGAATACCGCTATTTTTTGCGGGTACTTAGACCACTTAGGTCCTAAAATCTCTACACTGGCTTTCTATGAGTCCAGAATCCAACCGGTCTCGAAAACTCCGAATGGTCTTCAACCTAAAACTATATATTGAAGACCTTTTAGTTCCACATGAAACCTCCAGACCCTACAGGTCTCTGCGTGTTAGGTGTTAATGCCTGCAGATTTTTTGAGTGTTTCCGGGAACCAGGACCAAATAAAACGAAGCAGTGTTTTTGTTTGGATTATCCTTGAGTGTGGAACAAATTCCCTGAAAAGACTGCTCAGAGTAGCAGTCTATTTAGATCTGGCCGAAAGACTATTCACAGCTGAGTTTTCATACATAAACATTATTGATTGTTTTCGCCAGCTTGCATTTGATTTCTTGGCCGTTTCTGTGTTTTTTCACTTTCTTTCATCCAGCTTTTAGGTTGGAATTTTTATCTCGATTTTCCTCATTTTCATTTAATCTTGTTTTGAATCATTATTTCGTTGGCTCTGTAAAGCACATTCGATTTTTGTTGTGTATAATTGGAGCTAGACAAATAAACTCACCTTGCCTTAGCTCAAGCTATAGTAATTAACTTGCATTATAAATGAGTAATATTGGTTCTGAGGCAATTAGGCGTATTCTCTTGTTACGCTGAGCTATTAAATATGAACATACCTCATCTATTTGAAGCCATATGGATCCTGGTCTGAGGTTTTGCTATAATAATAGTAACCCATGGGAACCATGCCAAAATGTATTAAATATTTTTCATATTTAAAGGCTAGGGAAATGAGAACCACTGCAAAAAAAACAATTACAAAACTCCCAAATGTTGAAAAAAACATCAACATAATTGTTGAGAAACAACTCAAGCACATAGATCCACAATCATCATGGACATCGTATTTCCTAAAACAGTGCCCGTGGTTCAAAAAGCTGGACTGGCTCTTGAGCCAGAGTGATCACTTCAGTTCCTCGACTACATGGATGATGTGGAGTGTGGTATAGATCTTAAAGTGTTGACCCCATTTTGAACTCTTCAGACAACAAAACCAGCAGCACTTACGGAAACATGCAAAACGTCTCTCAGCTAAATTCAAGTGTGAAACCCCAAAAGGATATTGTAAATGAAGGAGAATACACACATACCAATAACTTGAACATTTCCTCACCTTCAGATCAAAGTCACAAATGCACAATTTTCAGACCTCTCTCTGCGATCATCCTGTGTTGTGCTGTGTGTCAAGTGTTCAGAAAATGGTTGGTGTGAGTTTAGTTCACGTTACAGCTAAGGCATCTGCTAGCCAAGCTTTTGTTTTTCTTTTCCTTGTTTTCTTTGAGGTATTCCGGTTATGTCCCATCGGGAAAGACCCAGGGCACGCTGCACTATGTCTCCGGGGATAGTCTTGAGATTCCCCCAGGAGAGCTGGATGAAGTGGCTGGGGAGAGGAATTCCTGGGCTTCCCTGGAAGAGCCGCTGCCCCTGCAACCCGACCCCAGATAAGTGGAGAAAAATCGATGGGCGTCTACTTCTCTTTCTTCTTTGAAATTTTCAAAAAGTCGGTGTGATCATGCCGCCTCTCACAGGGCAGTCTGGGTCTTGGTGCGACCCTCGTCATGTACGGGATCTCTAAACATGAAAAAAAAATGTACCGGTAGGTTGAGATTATTAGAATTGGTTTTGCTTCAGTTCCCTGCACAGAAATACAAATTGTATGTCGTAACAATGTCTTTAACAACAATTCACATTACAGTAGACTGACGTGTTTGCTCCACAATGAGCGTGTGTCTATATACGTGTAATGTGGAGCTACATGGTAAAGGGGTGGAAAATAAGTTGTTAATTTCTTGAACGTTTCAGGCATATTTCCATTGTAAATTTGGCTGGCGATTCCAAATTGCAAACGTTCCAAGAGAATTATGGGAATGAAATGAAAATTGAGAATAATTTATTTCATATTCAAGCATGACAATAACTTTTAAGATATATAGATATTTTTGCAATAAGCATACATCTGGGCAGTCCCCCCGCCCCCCATCTCCTTTCCATTTGTTTTTGCCATTATGCTAAAATAATTTTCCATGACTATTCCTTGTCTATTCTGATAAAGTCCCGTTAATTCAGAATGTTTCCTACCTTACCCGTGAGACTTAATACTTCTACCAAGTCTGCCTTATTTCTTACTTGAATTCTTGCCATGACCTGACATAAATTGTAGTTTGTTGCTCACATTATTTCATATGAAAGTGTGTTTGTATGAAGGTCCCAACCGAATAGATTCCTCCCTCCCTTTGCAATTGGGTAAATAAACACCCCCGGCCACTATTTGCAGAAATATGGCAGTAATGGACCATCGTGCACGATCAACAGTGTGCACGGTCACTTTCCTTTTCCCGTTTCCTGTCTAAGCGATGGAGCGCCATGATTGCTGCTGACCTCACTTAACCGCAACCTAATTGGCAGCTACCAGAGTGAAAATGCAGAGAGGCGCAGTGAATTAGGGAATGAAATTCAACCCTGTCCGACCTAATCAATCCACCACCATTTGGGGCTGACAGACAGGAGACCGGAAAAAGCGGGTGGGGGCGGGGGCAGCTATCAATAGTGCCTTACAATTCTCCTCATGGCTCATGGCATCACTTTAACCTGGAGGTGGCATTTAGCCATCTTTTATTATGTCGCACATACTATCAGACAAACGCCGCTGGATTGTACCAACCTATGACCAGAAGCCATTCCCGTAATCGTCCTGCTCGGGCTAACATAGAAAAGACATCTTGATTTGCACATTTGACGGCTTATTCAACTCCCACTGCGCACTGCTTGGAGATGATAACTGATGTGAACCGCAAAGTAAAAGTGGAATAAAAAATGAGGAGCATCTCTTTTTTTCCAATTTTAATTCAAAGTATTTCCCCTCCCTGGGGTAACTTTTTACTCGGTAAGAAAATGAAGTGAATGTTTCACTTTGTGTCATATTCCACCCTTTGGCTTCAGGAGCTGACTTGTTGTGCAAGAGTGACTGAGAGCAACACAATCACTTTGAGGGCACACAGTGATCCCAGGGAGGATAAATCACAGTGGCGTGCACTGATGTTCTTTTGTTTCACAGTCAGGGGAGGATTACGGCATCATCTTTAATGCAGGAGCAAAGCTGCAGTAAGAACACAGATGTACTGTGTATGACGGGCATGTACGCAGGGGAATAGCTTGATGGATGCTTGTTTGCCGAGTTGTTCTTTTTCTTTAGAGGATTGAGATTTGTAAAGGGAGGAAATTACTTTCCAAATACTGTACAACTTCCAAAATCGAAGGCTCCTTAAATAGAAATATTTAGAGTTCAACCATAATTATATAGAAATGCTAATAATAATAATAATGCATTTTTTATATCTCTCTTTAAAAAACGGGAAAGGCACATCATCATATAATAAAGGACAATAAATAAAATTTAAAGAGAGAGAGAGAGAGAGAGAGGGAGGGAGAGAGAGATACTGTATATACTCAGTATGAAATTTCGGTTTGTACAATTGAATGAAAACCTGACTTATTTTGTTATATGAACGGCAACAGGTTGGTTGTACCTTTTGCCATCCAAGCTAAGAGAAGTTATTTGTTATGCCTGTTATTGTGTGCCATATAGATGTACACTTATATGGCACACAATACATTTCACAATGTGCCAAATAGAAAATCAATCATTTAAATAATACAACAATAATAATCATAAATATAGTAATTTTTCAAAAATCTGTGAATTCACGCTTTTATGTTCAAGACAAATTAGTTTTCTCTGAGTCAACGCAAACCAAACCGAAACGAAAACCGTGCGCACAAATCCAAGAATTGAACCAAACCATGGATGTTGTGATCCGTTCGTTTTGCTCATGAAGTGACATTAAGCTTGAGTGTGCACCTATGGAGGGGAAGAGGGTAACGTCCATAATATCTCGAATATAGGTGAAATATAATATATTTCAAACATTGATATGAGCAAAGGTAGAGATAGATACATGTTTTTGGTGGCGATTGGTCCGTAGCTGTCTGACATTAAGTCACGTTAAGCTTTTCCTCTACAATGAATCTCTATGGTGAGGAAAAAGCTAAATGCACATGAAATCCAAAACATTGTGGTGATTGTTTTGATATTTTCAGAGGCTAAAGTGGTCAGAAGTAGATATGTGTGTGTGTGAATTAATCATTGGTCGTAGTTTTCTGACATGAAACCATGTTAAGTTTTTTTATATTATGGACGAGCGGTGAGGGGGTTATCTCGCTGCGACTTTGACAGTCCGTCAAAATATGTCCTTATTCGAAAGCGGTCCATGCTTCAAAAAAGATGGGGCAAATGATCGCTGCCCGACAGAACTGTGCTCAGGAAGCTAGCTCATCACAGCGTCCCATACGGCAAGACAGAGGTGGGTAAATTAATTTTGCGAATGGGCCGTGTAACTCTCTTTTATTAAATATGAACTTAATGTCCTTGAATGCTTAACGTTGCTGACAACTCCCATCAAGTCACATAACTTTAAGCCTTCAAATCCAAATTGCACCCACAACTTGGGTTGTTTTTTTGACTTTGGAGGTTCCACACTTACTGGCATCAATCATTTTGGGTAGGTTGAAATGGAAAAAAAAAAGTGTCTCATTACTGCCCTGAAATGAGATGCGTGTTGTGTGTAAATCTGTCTGATCAAATAGTCCACATGAAATGATGAGATAACTTGTAAGCGGTAATGTGTTTTCACTCCCGTTTCGATGCAACTCTGCATCTATTAATTTCCCCTGTGCCCTCACTGATGCCAGCCATGACAAACAATCTCCTTTAAGTTCCTATCACCTTTAAATCCCTGTTTTATATGCTTTTTTTTTTTCGTTTTCCATATGTTGATAGTTAATCTCATAAACCATCTTGCTATTGCAGTTTACATTAAATCACATTGCAAATTGACTACTTTTTTTCTAATTTCTCTTTCATATTACCCTGACGTCCTTGCTCGCTGTTATTAGCGGCAAAATGCGGGCCATTCTGTCTTCCGCAATGGCCGCAGCTCACTCATCAATAAGACAATCATTCAGCGACCGACCGAGCAGATGCTGATATACGTACTAATCACGTCTGTCCTATTGCAAACCGCTAATGTATTCATCACCTTTATTATGCTGAGACAGACCGTAGAACGTGCTCAATTATCACTTCACATTTTATTGAATGATTAATAAGGGGTAGCGTGAGGTAAGGTCTCCTCATTTTGTCTCTTATATAAAAAAAAAAAAAATCTTTTGAAAAGGAGCCTGTGTTGCGAGTCCACTCACTTTGCACTTTATTAGTGTGAGTTACGGTCCTGTAAGAAGTGATTAGGGCATAAAATAAGCGATTGTTTTCATTTGATGACCGCGATGACTCACAAAGTTGATGTGTAAATGCACACCGTGGAATAGATGAATCAATATTCCAAGGTTACTGTGTGTCGATTTTGTCCCACACAGAAGCTCAAGTAATGAATTAAGGACAGGAAGGGTAACTTAGTCGGGAAAGGCAACATAAAATAAAATTGTGTTAGATTAAGTCAAAAGCATCAAATGAGTTTTTCTTCATGATTTAATGTTTTCCTTTAATAAGTCACTAATCATTCTCTTTCAAATAGCACATTTGCGCACGTGTATTTCTTGTCGTTCATGTCGGAAATTGGGAAACTCTTAATAAGGCACTAATTATAATTTCACATTTCAACCCTGCGGTGCTTCACAAGATATTTTGTGATTTAGTCAATGTTTTACTACCATCATTATATTTAATTATGATGACACATCATTATGATAACATTATCGTTTATTAGATGAAATTAGACATATTATTTTTGCAGATTTCCTGGTACAACTCACAGTGCTCGACCGCCTAATAATCAGATGTGTGGCATTCATTTTGAACACACGTTTTTAAATAAGCTGGGTGGCTGCATTCAAAGTGTTTTTTCACTGGAAATTTGAATATACTTTACTGTTTCTTCTTAAATGTCCCGATGAGCATGGTGGCCATCGAGAATTTTGGGTGATTCCCAAATGGCAGGTCAATTACCAAGCCAATTTCGGCGCATTTTGACCAACGTCCGCACGTTCATCTGTACAGAAAAAAAAATAACAATGATTCTCATTGTCATTGATTCCCCATGAAACTGTTCAATGATTTCTCACAAGAAGCTAATGGACAAATTTGAACTCGGATTCACCAATACATTTCACCCCAGAGCCAAATATCCCCAACGTTTTCTGAGTAGTGTACGCAAAAAATAATTTTCAGCAAATACTTTTCCCTTCCCAAGTCGCTAATGAACCTGTTTAATTTAACAAGATCCCATCAAAACAACATGCCTGACCGAACTCAACTTCAAAAGCACATCTCATGATGACACCATGGTGTGCACTTGAAGACGGCTTGCTGGCACCGTGGAAGCACAGCAAAATGAATCATGATCTTTTTAGACGCTCTGATGCCGGCACTGATGAGACGAGTAGGCGCTTCAGCGATGAGAATAGGCTAGGACGGCCTTCTGCAAGCTCAGCAGGGTGCAGAAATCAAGTATTGTCATGAACGGCGGCGCCGTCATTCGGCGAGGCCGTCCCGCAGGAGTAGCCGGCGGCCTGAGTGGCGTAACAGCAATTGATCAGTGCGGCTCGTCGGTCACAACAAACTGATTTAAGTGTTGACAAGCGAGTGCTCGTGGCACATATCCATTTCGGGCAAAGTGAAAGTGACAACTAATCCTGCAAAGTGACTGATCTCATGCAATCAATTAACAAGCCCTTGAGCCAGTGCCGCACAGCTCTGTGGTAGTTTAACAGATTTGAAATGAGGGAGTGGTAAAAAGTTACGGGCAACTCAAAACTTAGCCCATGACAAGACGATAATAACCGCAGGATGACTGGAGGACATCGACCTTGTGTGGCAGCCAATTTTAAAGTACCGCTGCTGAAAAGAAAGAAGTACCATCATTTACGCACTATAAGGCGTTTTGGAGTATAAGGCGCACCTTCAATGAACGGCCTATTTTAAAACCGTTTTCATATATAGGGTGCACCGTATTATAAGGCGCATACAATAGTGGCTGTGGTTGCACTGTGCATCCACTAAATGGTGCTACGGTATAGGAAATACACTACAATACAAAACAGCTTTATTTATATTGAGTTTTCACAACTGCTGCAGTTGCTGTTGAGCAACCTCCAACTGGGTCCCAAAGCGGCTTCTAAAGCAGCAGCGACCCGGGTACCTGCAGACCCAGTTGTCGGCCGTTGACTGGGAACTGTTCGTAGCCCGAAGACACGCCCAACACCGCTTGGAGGTCGTTCCCTGCAGTTGTAACAAAGCGCTTTACAGAACATTTAAAATACTATGTCCAAGAAATCAGAGTATTGACCCATATATAAGATTATAAGTCACACTGTCGGCTTTTGAGAAAAAGTTATGCTTTCAGGTGTGCCTTATCGTGCATAAAATATGGTAAGTGGGCTTTTTGAATGTTGCTATGAAAGATTCCTTTTCGATCTACTGTATGGCTGTACTGTTCTCACCTGTTTAACAAACAGGGGTATACTGTGAGCTATGTGTACACTCCATTCCCAGCAGAACTGGTTGCTGAAACATAGTGAGCCATGGGCATTTAGCCATTTTTTTTTCTCCGTATTGAAGTTTTGCAAAGCTTTTTCAAGGTCTATCACAGTACCCGTGATGGCCTGCCAGTCCGTGTTCTCACATTTCTCATATTCTGTCAAAGCTTGCTACGCCTTAAATGCGGAAACCGGGCAGCTTTGGACACTGTTTATTGCCCCTGCACAGTCAAATACAGCTGCTCTGCCGGGCCTGGTTACGGAGTTCCCGTGACCTCAAGGGGAGGCATCATGAAGTGCTGCTTAATTAACGTTTGCTAATATTACAAAGAAAAGGAGTTTCACATTCACGATCTGAAAAATGTGAAAATCACAGATTTGAATGTTTTTGAGACAAATCTCTCTGGATACATATGGTCACTGTTTACACCTTTAAGCTGTTTCTGTTTATAGCACTACTAGAGGAGCATTGATGTAAACAATCGACATAACACGACATTTCAATGAAAACAACAACAGTGGAAAGTCTTTCAAATTGTTTGGACTACTAATACATATTTGGAATGGATGTTTGTGTTTTATTGTATTTGTATGTGTCACTTATTAAAATGTGTTTACAGTGAAACTCCTCTAGAACGAAACCTACATGGGCGAAAATACCCCCTTATGTGAAAACATGTTCATGCATTAACACAATTCCCATTCTCCTGCCCCCCATACGACGAAACCCCCTGTTGTGTTATACGAAATAATTTTCTCGGCTCCAGCCTCGCGAAGACATTCACTACAACAAAGTCTTATCCAACAGTGACCTCTACTGGTTCGTTCGGAAACGTCAACAGCAACCACCACACTGGTTTAACGCTAACTGGAGCGCTAATTAGCATAAGGTTTTTAGCCTTCGAGAGCTAACTAGGCCATTGAGGACTACGAAGCCTCCCGTGGCTGGCTTAAAAGTTCATTGCATGACATCAGCTGAGCAACACTGTCTTGGGTTAGGGTTAGGTAGAGACAGTAAGATGGTGGAAAGAAAAGCCACCGGGTCCAGAAGTATTTGTTATTGTTAGATTCAGACGAGCGTGGACGTTGTAATGATAAAATGGCTACAAAACGGACCTTTGGATGTCAAGCAGCTAAGACAAGAAGAGCTCTGATGCTGGAAGAGAGGGTAAAAGTGATCAAAATGAAAGACGGAGCAAGCAAAATGAAAGACATTATACAAGAAATTGATGTAAGTGAAAGTGAATGCTGATTGTAAATTTCGCAATTTCTTTCCCTTTTTTTCTTTCTACACTGACAATATGAAGTGTCAAATAAGTGTGTGCTCATACTTATGCACTATTGGAATAAAAATACGTACACATACGTTTGTGTGTGCATGTACACATGTGTGTGTGGGTGTGTGTGTGTGCTTACATCTGAGACCAAATTTGCTACAGTGAAAAACCCCCTGTTGTGAAAAAATTATTGCCACAAACACGATTTCGTTGTAGAGGAGTTTCACTGTAATAGCATTTACTGCAGTGTTTATCATTATCGGGATTTAAAATTTTTAGATCGGTATATGTCGAATTTGTCCACACACCACGCTAGATCATGCATCTAATTATATAATTGCGGGCTGCCGCAATCATTTTAACAAAATTGAGCTACATTCACCACACTTCGTGCTGTCAAAGGTTGCAAATGTGTCGAGCACGGAATTCACACTCCTCCTGGCGGAAAGTAATACTCGAGATAACAGATGGGAATTCCCCAAACTTTGTGGGCAGAGTTCGAGAGGCCTAAGGAGACTAATAATGGAAGAGGATCGGATCATCTGGTGAGAGGCTCTCGTTGAATGATCTCTGGTGGAGTGTAATCTTGTTTACGAATTCTTAATCTCTTCAATACAAAATAATACAAATTCTGGGACGGTTCATTGACATATATTCCACTAGTTTATCGAGAGAAGAAGTGGAGGTTTGCTGTAGTTGACACTGCTGTGTCAAAATCGAACACGGTTATGGCTTCATTGGATTTTGTGTAAAAGGCCCAGTTGGATGCTGAATGCACTTTTATGGTTCTGATGCAGCTATTTCGTCCAGAGTGAGAGAGGCTAGCGAGAGCGAAAGTGGCTCAGTGAGTATTATGCAAGTACTTGTTGCTAAGGTAGTGCAGGAAGGCTTTTGGTGTGTGGCTTTTTGGACTGGTTTACAGTAAGTGTGTGTGGCAGGTGGGGGTTAGTTGTTTTTGGCCACTTCTTCAAAAGGGGGTCACACTTGACTGATTGTATGCAGCAAAATCCATTGCAGATGATTCCCAAGGGCAGTTATGGTTTATATTGGGGTGTAATCTCTGGGAAACTGTAATCAACCATTTTTGTGAGCTTTTGAAATTAGATTTCTTCTGGCTGGAAAGTATCCAGATGCTGGCTCAAAGCTCTATTGCCACTCGCTTAAGCCACGGACAAGAAACAAACTCTTGGGCAAATTAATTTGTCGTCCCAAAAAAAGGTCAAAAAGTAAATTAACAGGAAAACCTGCTTATGGATTGGAGTACTTGCTAGCCGTGCACACCTGCCAGTCCAACACCCACCATGTTGGCATCCCATCTGCAAGGCAAGACAAATAGGATTTAAACTGCGGAAGCATTTTCAGATTAGAAGATGTGGAACACAAATCAAGATTTGCACAGTAATGAAAACAGGATTATGGATTTGAGAGAACGTTTATGATAAAACACAAGCACTGGAGTTTGCATTTCGTGAAACGATCCAATAGGTTACCCGAGATCACTTCGGCTTGTGAGTGAAATCCAACTTTTCTCAAGGATGCTGTCAGGTTAGATTCTCAAACTGGTACCACTTTGAGGTTCTTTTAACATATAATTATGCTTCACAGGCTATTTAAAGCACTTTAAAATGCAGTGTTTTAAATGGGCAGGTATGCACCTGTACAGAGGACCAATACTGTAATTCTCATTTTTAGCCTTGAATCTACCAAGATTTTTAATGACATACCAGGACTTGACATGAGCCCACAGTCCTTGTTCTGCTTTGTGCTACTCATACTGTGAGATGGACATGCTAACCAGTCGATTACTGTGACGCAAGATGCAAAGAGAGTGAATTGAAACTTTGAAACAGGTTATTTCAGCAAAAAATACTCTTTTTATATGAGGACTTGAAAGTCACAGAATTTTCACATAAAATTCATTAATTTCTAGTGATAGTCTGACTTCATAGTGTGTGTGGCTTCTTGTACATTAGTATTGTTTTCCCTTAACCCCCCCCCAAAAAAAAAAACTATATATATATATATATATATATATATATATATGTGTGTGTGTGTGTGTGTGTGTGTGTGTGTGTGTGTGTGTGTGTGTGACTTGTGGTGAAAGTGGTGAAAAGAAAGCCCCACAAATAACGATTGGAGGCAAATTCATTGTAACCTTCCATGGATCTGAATCTCTCTCTATCTTTGCCCCTGGCCTCCTCCTGCTCGCTGCATCACAAAGCCCTGCTGGGGCGGCAAGCACTCATGAAGATTTGGGGCGCTTTGAGCCAGGCAAAGCCGGGGTAATTATCTTGAGCTTGCTGGGTATTTAATGAGCTTCAGCATGATTTATGTTACCGTATGTACGGAAAATAGAATTGCGGGGCCGGCATATTGGCCTCGTAAGTGATTCATTCCCCACTGCAATTTTGGCCTGGATATGTTTCAATATCATATCGACAACGCTGTTATTACACTATGAATGATACTGTTTTGTCAGCGCGAGGGATTCAAGGTGAAAAGTTTGCCATCAATGTCTTTCGGTCATGTATCAACAAGTCCCCAACATTTATAAAGGAGCCGATTTTATATACGCTGCCTTAATTGAACATTTATACCTCACAACCTCACATTCGTCTTTGGCAATTTTCATTTCAGTGAGGCCATCCGGCTTTTAGGAATAAAGAATTCCAGGCTGCCTCTAGGTCCATTTTCCACTCGTATTACCACCTGCTATCCGCCTCACTTGGGTGAAAGCTGGTTTGCTAGCTGCATTCTGGCTGTTGATGAATCTTGTGTCCCCAGGGGAATGATGGATTATCTGGGGTCCGGTCTGCTCCTTTTCCTTTCTCAATTTATACACCAACAAACAAGTGTATCTACAGATCAGTTAATAACATGGCCTCCCCACTCCCAACCTGATCTTTCGCTCTATTTCAATTAGACTCATCCACTTTGAACCCCAAATTTTGAAGAAAAAAAAATGCCGTCTCTCCACTAATCCAAGCAGCTATGTCTTTTATTGCAGAGACTGGTTGTGTTACTGAATTTGATGTTGCAGCCCGAAATGGAAGTCAAACAGGGCATTCAGTTCAATTTTTATATGTGGGTATACTGTTTACTGTTTATATGTGGGTATACAAGGGGTAAAGAGGTCTTTCTTTATTTGTATTTTGAGCTACTTGCACAATTCCATGCCTTTAAGCTAAACTGTCAAAACAGCAGGACCCAGAGCTTTTGTTTATGCCTAGGGCTCTCCCTACCTCTAGAACAGAATTTACTCTCAAGCCTTGTCGTACGTACGATTGGACAGCAATAAACTAGCCTTTTGTATGCATCTGGACTGTCGTGTACATTTAACAATCAGGCTGCTACACGGGATGAGATAATGTCTGTCTTTTGTGAAGAAAGAAGTTTTTCTTGTGTACCATGTTCCCAATAACTGAAAAGAATAGTATGTTTGTGATCCCGAGGAGATTTGATGTCTAGTGTAAGTGTGACAGCAGCCGCCACGTGTAAATCAGAAGACGGATATTTGGAAAAGACCCTTGGAAAAGCTGCTCTAATTTAAAGACAAGTCAGACAGTTTTTAGTCACAAACTAGTCTCAGACTGAGATTTTGAAAGGGACTGTGAATTTTGCAGGGTCATTATTTGCTGGATACAAATTATCCCCTTCATGCACGGACGTGTTTTCGCCATTGTTCCCCCTTCGCCCATGCCGCGCTCGTGTTTGCAAAGCATCCGGTTTCCGGTTTTGGAAGCGCTCATCTATTGGCTGTTGGTTGCATCACATCACCACAACACAGACTGAAAAATTTGTGATCATATCAAACATTTTTGATACTGTAGTAGGGCCAAAACTAGGCAACGACTGACCTAAAACAGCTGAGATTATCACCTTTGGATGATGGGAATGCTCCGTGCCTTCGGTAAAACTTCCTCCTGACTTTCATTTTTTTTTTTTTTAGTCTGAGATAGTGAACATCGCTATCTGGAAGCACAGCATTTATCAGAGGACCTTGTATACTGAATTCTGTCAATCTGCAATCTACATCTACAGTCTCATCAATTTCTGGACAAATTGGTGTTCCCCAGTGTTTATTACAAGAACATGAAATATTGCCACAACAGCATAACGTTTGAAAAATATGAGCTTCAGCGCCAATATCATCAGCAACCAACCAAAACATGCTAAATTAGATCATCAGAAAAGAACCCCTAATCGAACTCATTGATGTTGGACGTCTGCGCTGGGTAACTTCCAAGTCGTTCTAAATCACAAACCAACTGGAAATAAAATAAGTCTGAAAGCCTTTGTTAACTGTTTGTGAATTATTTCAAAATCTTTAAGGAAGATGCTTCATGGATATGCAATGGAAGGAGACAGGACGGTGTTAAGCGAGCCATACTCTCATGGAGTGTGGGGTTTTAGAGGTATTGCTGTCTGTGAAAAAGAATGAGAAAACTTCAATTTAGAAGATCCCAAAGAGATGGGACTGAAAAGTATTCTCCAACAGATTATATACCCTGCTGTTGGGCACACTGCGCAGGATTTACTAAGAATGCAATTTGATAAAATCCCAAAATAGCTGGCGCTAAATTGCATTTTCACACACTCAAAACAGTGTTATTGAGGCAAGGCGCCAATTTTACATTCCAGCACACCATCAAAAAAAGGTTCGCAAAATGTAGGAAGTCTGAAATTATGATAATCTCATCTCAATTTCCTCACAGGTGTAAACAACATATTTAAACCTGATGGTTTTCACCGTGGAAAAAGTATACAGTACATCAGGTTGGAAGTGAAACGGAATTGGAAGTGTTCGTGGAAAAGGCAAACAAACATATGAGTGAGTTACAGAAATCAGCCGCTCTGTTTACTTCTTGGAAGCTGCATAAAAAGCGTGCTTTGTTTGAACTGGTCCTGAATGCAGGACAATTGGATGCAAAGGTGTGTGCCCATCTTGCACTAACGTTGCTTTTAAAACTTGGGAAAGCACACCTGCGAAACGGCTCTGAGAGAGGCCGGACACAAGGAAATTCAGAGTTGAATGGAGTTTTTCCATCGATGATAGGGCATGACTACCGCTACTTCTTGGGACTGGTTCCAAGTCAGCCCTATGATCATTTGGAAGCTCCAACATTGCATTTCTCAATAGACAATTGGTCATTTCAACCAGTAATATCAGCTGTGAATAGTGCTTTGACACATGCTATTCAAGGGCACGAAATCATCCCGGCACAATTTGTTTTAGAAATCGCATTGCGCATGTGAAATTCATCAATTTGCATACACTCCTCCAATAAATCGCCAAATGAACTGCGCGGTAAATTAACCCGTTTGGCACATGGAAATCTGGTTGTGCCCAGTTCATCGATCAGTTTTCACATCTGTTTGCATTCACAATCAAGTTTGCACATGCAAAGAGGGTGGCAGCAGATGCGACTAACTTTAATCAAATACACTTTATTAGACCGAACAAGCACGTGAGCGGCAAGGACAAACCAACATTTAAAAATGGAAAAGAGCAACGTCTTGGGAAGTCAGTACTCGGAGGTATCTAATAGGTACAAAAAGACGTGGATGAAGTCACAGCAGCAGGAAGGAGACAATAATATGAAAACTCGTTTGGACCATTTGTGTACCTTCTGTAACCTTTAACAATACTGTACTTATTTGTACTTCGGGGTGCAATTGTGAACCCTATAAAGTACATCACACAAAAATGTTGACCTTGGAGATCAAAAATGGAGCTCTATTTTTTTTTCTGAGGGGATACAAACAACAGAAAGGCAGAAAACAGGAAACACAGACAAACTTGCTGCACCTCAACACCAGCTGACAGAAATTGCAAGCAGGTTCGACAAGGAGGCTGCCAACACCCAACAGTGTTCCCAAAGAAAAAGGTGAAAACAAAACCAATGACATAACAAGCACACCACAACACAGAAACACACAGCACCTGTTTTTGCAGGCCCCAAGCTTTAGTACCATCTAACAAAATGTGATGTTTTGAAGTTAGACAAGGCATTAGTACAGTCGAGGTTCCACCGCGGTAATAATCAGAATTTGCCCATTTTTTTGGACCGGTGATCTACTTGGATTTCCATTTTATGGCGTCCACACCCACGCTGACTAATCTGTTGGCCATGTGTTCCCAGTTTGGAGCCTTAGTTGCGTACACGGTGCCAAATAATGCTGCATTGGTCCCTCTTATTCCACTTGGCAAACCCCATCACATTCATAAGGTTGCGCACCGCAGGAGGGCATATCTTTTTATATTGCACTGGTGCACATGCAGATCACCTGTACTCACGCTGTCACCAAGTCTTTCCATGAAGCTTACCTGACGCGTTTCTCTTTGACTTCACTTTGACTCACTGGGAAGACGGCACACGTGACTGACGTGAGGAAATGACATCGAAATGTCTGCCTACTCAAGGGTAAGGTGTCTTCCGGGTTTTTTTTTTTCCTCCTCCACCATAGGGGACCGTAAGGTCAACGTTGTTGACGGGCACACAAAGGCAAAACGTCTGACACTAACTGGAGAGGTGACAGGAAGCAAATAGTTCTGGCTGACACCGTCCACTGCAGCGGGCACCCTCCTCACTCAATAACTAATTACAATGTCTTTAGCAACCCCCACCCGCTCCCTGCCAGCGCAACACTTTCCTCTTTTCAAAGGAGAGCCAAAGGACAGGATTGGATTGGATTGGATAAACTTTATTGTCAAATGTACTGTATGTGTAACATACAGCACAGATGATGTCTATTAATTAAAAAGACTGGCAAAGGGAAAATGCAGGAAATACGGCTCCATCTCCCACTCGCTCTCTTTTGTGACAATGTGTGCTTAGAAGGAAGTTCAATACTTTTACTAAGGAGGGTGCAATTGTCTTGATTAACGGTAAAGTAAAGTGATTGTTGTTGGAGGAACTCTTTCTGCATTTCAGAACTCCTGCTTAGGTGCCAGTATCACATTGCACAATATAATGCTGCCAAGAGAAGTTGCCATTCGATTCCCCTACAGTCATCCTTCTTGAACATAGCAAACTAGTGGGGCCTGACTCAACGGCGCAGCATTTGCAAAATTTGATTAGCCAATCAATTCCATGCAAATTCAAAACATGAAACACATTTATAAAAGAATCTAAAAAGCAAAATCTAAAAATGTCTGAATCTGCGGGCCGGTGCGTCGACACAGTTTGAAACTAACCGTCACACCAGATCTGTGCCAGTCCCCTTCAAAAAGAGAGGGTCCAATTGGGTTGTTTCTGACTATGCGGTTAGCTTAAACCACCAAAAGATTAGGAACAACTCTCAGTATGATTCAGTAAAAACACAACCAAAATAAATAACATAGTGTTTAGTAAGAATTATAAAAAATCCTCAATTTGTTGCTCTAAAATTGACAATATTGGAAAACTATTTGAAACCAGCCCATATGATTATGTCAGTTGTAGAAGGTTATGATGTCGTGTAAAAATCAAGACTTTGATGTTCCAAAACCATCAATGGTAAAGCAGAAGAAATGGATGCCACTTCCGCTCCCTGTTTTTCTTTGGTCGTCGAGGTGCCACGAAGTATAGAGGACCCCCCACTGTCACTGTTTTTGGAAAACCTTACTGGAATGAGACAGCAGGTCATCTGAATTTTTCCCCTCCCACTTGTTGTCCTCAGCTTCACACAGAGTGTCTACCCTCTGGATCTCCTTGTCAGTGATACCAAGCTCTGGTGGTTGAAAATGACAGTCCCAGGTATGCGTGTGCTGACAGTGTGGCAGGGCCAGGTGGTCCGATCCACCACTGTGACTCCATTTTTCCCACCACACTCACAGTGACCGCTAGGGCGATCTCCCGAGAGCTGAAAGGACGTGTCAAATTCCTGCAACGTAACAGCTGCCCGTGTTTATTTTCTTTAAGCCGTCATGAATTAAATGAGCAGCTCGTTTGACATTTACTGTGTTTTACAATTCTGGTTTTTCCAGTGAAAATGATGGCATTTTGCGGAATATTAATTATTCAGCTCAACTAAATGTATGCCATGTTGCTCTTTCCCGTCGATGATTGTTCTTTCACCTGACCTTTTAATTGATTACCTGGCTGATTGGAATTCAGCCTGTGCCATATTTATTTCATCCAAAAAGGTCACAATTTTGCATTGTTTAGAAATCTTCACAACTCGGAAAGAAGAGCGAGACTTAATTATGCATGCATTGTAGCCTGGGGCAAAATAGCTGCAACATGGGCCGGATTTAATAAGAGCCCAAATGGCCTGCGCTAAATTGCATGGTCACTCTAATGGACTCCCAGCGCTGTTCCTGTGCATGTTCAGCGTGATCTACTAAGATTGCAATCGTTTAGGGCCGCTGCACATCAAGCGACTGACCTCAACACTCGCAAACTACTCCCATACATCACGCATACATAGACCTACTGACACACTACAATGGAAAAACTGCAACTCTTGGTGATTTTACTCTTGGGAAACATTTTAAGGCTGTTTATGGTGTTGTTTGTCAATGAAAAAGGTAGTTTGGTATTTACCAAGCAAAGTCCTGTCATTTACACGACTGCTAAGATTTTTATTTGATCGTACTTTTTTCTTTTTTTACAGAGGGAAAAAGTTTTAGAAAAGTCTCGTGAAAGACAATTAGGATTCCCCTTCAGCCCCCGCTTTCTATTCTCCATCCAATTTCACTCTGTCTTTCCCTATTACATCACTTAGATGTTTTATAGTTATAGCTCGCTCTGAACCAGAACCCAGTCTGAAAATAAGAATTTTCTGCCTCCAACTCAATGCTGTCATTTGAATGGCTTCAGCACAACTGCAAGGCCAATATTTTCACAGGACGGGCAGGCGGAAGCTAATTCAATACAAACCAGAATTCAGTTTTACTGCAGCGCCACTTTTCTTGTTCTAAGACACGTTAAATTTCTCCACCTGGGGCAGTTAGAGTTATTGCGACTGTATTTTCAATGCAGCAAGCTAGGATGACTCTAAAAGAATCATGGATGTCATTGACACAGGCTGGAAATGTAGAAATCTAGTGACGTTCCCCTGAAGCAGCATTATAGAGGAGCCATTTTATCATTTTGATGGTAGACTGGCTTGTCATAATGACAATAGCACACTGTGATTGCCACTGCGACCTCAGATCACCCAGCGTTTCCGGTCCCGTGTGTATACATTGGAAGGACAAAGACTCAGGCGTACACAACATCTCGTACACTGCTGCCAAGCCCGACAAACTTGTCGACCTCTCGATCACATCCAGAGCTCCCTTCAGTGCACCGCAGAAGAGGGCCGTAGACTTCAACAGCCAGATTCACCGCACCCGCATGTGACGCGAGACCCCCTTTTACCTTGTTGTCGTTTCTTCTTTTTACTTTTCTCCTTCCAACTTCTAACTGCCACCTCCAGCTTCGGATCAGGACGAACTCCTCACACCTCATCTATTCAGAGGACAATCAGTGAGTGAAAATTACCAGGGTACAAAAACAAATTGGTGCTTAAAATTGAGTTTAAAAGGGGTTAAGTTCGTTAAGAAGCCTAATGTCCAACTTTTTAGAAAGTTAACACTGTCTCATCCTAAGATGAATTAATTGCTTTTATTCATTCATTCATTCATCTTCCGAACCGCTTGATCCTCACTAGGGTTGCGGGGGGCGCTGGAGCCCATCCCAGCTGTCTCCGGGCAGTAGGCGGGGGACACCCTGAATCGGTTGCCAGCCAATCGCAGGGCACACAGAGACAAACAACCATGCATGCCCACACTCACACCTAGGGACAATTTAGGGTGCTCAATCAGCCTGCCATGCATATCTTTGGAATGTGGGAGGAAACCGGAGCACCCGGAGAAAACCCACGCAAGCCCGGGGAGAACATGCAAACTCCACACAGGGAGGCCGGAGCTGGAATCGAACCCGGTACCTCTGCACTGTGAAGCCGACGTGCTAACCACTGGACTACCGGGCCGCTAATTGCTTTTATTGTTTTCATATTTGATCCTATTATATTCCCATTCTTTGCAATTCTTTCCACCGTAGTTAGTTTTCTTATGACATATTCCTCCCAATTCCCCGATTTTCATAAAACTGCATTGTGCACTGTGTTCTTAAATAAAAGTTATGAACCTCTAAGCTTCAAAAACAAACTCAAAACTCGAACTGTAGCAGCCTTCCAATTAATTAACGATTTCAGAGGTTTTTCGACTGTTTTGGCCTTTTATATTTAGTGAAGAAAAAAAACAAAACAAAACGATGTGGTGACCCCAGTGGCCGTTCAATAAAATTCCGCCGCCTTTATGTACATAAATTGACCCCATCATTGCTCAACACCTAAGGGAAAGTTAACTGTTTACTATATTTGCGAGCCCATAAGCCAAAGAGCGCACTTGACTGTGGCAGAGTCATCTGATATGCTTTGTTTTGTGTGGTTCCCACATACCAGAGACACTTGAGGGAAAGTTGTTTGCTCCCCCCAACCACCCCCCAAAATTAAATGGCCGCCAACTACGATGTATAATTCAGTATGAACATTTATGGATGTAATACAGTATAAACATGGCAATTACAAATAAGTGTATATGAAGAAAAAAATGATTTGATCAGACATGAAAGAAACAACTGTAGCATTCCTGCTTCATTTCTGAAAACATTTAAACAGCAAATGTTACCTGCTATAGGCAACTGCCTGTGCCGCTGATGTCTGGGAGACTCCCTTTCGAAAGTGACAGACAATTCCAGCCTTCACAGACAACAAGATTTTCTTCCGTCACCAGACACGTTTTCAGACCATATGCTCAGGACCGTGTTGTACCTTCATGAGCTACGGCACGAAGTACAACAATGTACCAAGTCGATCAGTAGCGTTGCCCAGCAACGGAGGGGAATTGCGCACTGTACATTTTGTTCATAAGCAATGTTGCAGCCGTAGTTTACTCCCCACGGTTCGTTGTAACAAAGGCCTTCCCACTGTTTTGTGGGAAAAATCTGGTCATCTGAATAAAGTTTACCTTATAAAAGTGTTTGTTGTAAGCTAAATCGGCAAATGGAAAATGAATTACGTGAAAGCAGGACTTTGAAACGTGAACGTTACCGGGGTGAATACGTTGCAAACGGAGTGCGTTGAAACGGGGTTCGACTGTACTTAACTACTTTGAAAAATGTACAAGTTCTCCATTGTACGTCCATCGATTTCCCATCCCCTTGTCCTCATCTCCCTCTTTTCTTGCTTGTTTGTTTACCTGCTACCTTCCATTTCCCTGTCCTCTCAATCATTTATCTACCCCAGGCACGGATGCCATCTTGTTACCAGTAGATGTAAGGATGTCGAATAGTTGGGGGGACCTTTTTCTTAAACGGCTCCTGCAGCAGAATGGGAGCTTGGCAGCCTGCAGGGAGGCGAGCGGAAGGCCTTATCTGAGAAGCCAGGCCTTCCCTCAATCAACACGCCTGTCGAGACAACGACAGTGAGCCATGCGCTCTGTGGACTGATAAGGTCCCCAGACACACCCCGACAATGAATGTTGTGTTGTGGGTGGGAACACATCCGAGTTTGTATGTGATCACCAACTTTACACCTGCTGCACTTTTATCCCTCCCTTGCTATAACCCTGTCTTAATTTCCCCAAAGGCCCAAGCTATTTCATACAATGTCCATTAGAGTTATTGAGTTTTTACACATGGAGAAATGTAGCAGCATTGATCCCATTTCTGAATATCGCTTGCTGCGCTTGGCGAATTAAAAAGCGTCAAGCAAGTTTTGATTTAGATTGCCTGAGAGTAAAATAAATGTCAAACACAATGAGGGCACAATTATTGCATCCACTTACTCACTGAACACAAATGATAGTACTACTAGACACAGTACAAACAGGGAATGTGTCTGTTTTTAATAATATAATCTATTCTATCCTACTGTTTTTTTTTTTTTTTAAACATTCGGAGAAATCATTCACTGTCCTATAGCACAGTGAGTTTCAACTGGTGGGTCAGGCTCCAAAAGGGGGGCACAAACCTATCGGTGAGTTTCCTAGGCAGTAAAAAAAAAAAAAGAAATATGGCAACACTGACATGCAGTGAATCTCCATTTATCACCAGTGATACATTCAAGAACCACCCACAATATAGAGACAGAGATTTGTTTTGTTCAGTTTTGCCCTTCATACGCTTTAAACCAGGGGTGCCAGATTGACTTTTCGATCAACCAAGCTCCCGCGATCGACCCGTTACCGCGCACGCGCACACACACAACACACGCACGCCATGATGAGCAACAACCTGACACGGAGGCATGCAATGCACTTTTGCAGCCTGTTACCTATGGTAGCACACACGTACCGTTTTATAGTGCTTCCCTCGGCCCTCTCGATTACTATTCTTCGGTGAATTGTACACAAAACAAACTCTGAATGAGAATAACGATAACGATAAAATATATTGCGCAACAGCTCTGATCACAAGCTGCAATTGCAGACTGCTGAGCGCTAACAACTTCCGGTGACGCAGGTTACGCGCCACTGTAGGTTGAAGATTTACCTGTTTTATTTTATTTTTTCAATACTTTTTGTGAAAATGAGACTCATAGGAAGATTACGGTGCAGTGTACATTAACACAAAAAATATATTCCTAACATGCACAAAGACATACAAATAGTTGTTTGTTTATTTGTTTTTTTTTCTTCCTCTACACCCCTCGCGATCGACTTGGGACCAGTCCGCGATCTACCGGTCGATCACGATCAACGTAATGGGAACCCCTGCTTTAAACACATGAAACTAAACAAAAAAAAAGCATACATGTTTAAAACAAACTGTAAAGGCAATTGAACATAAAAAAAAAAGAAATATGGAGCACACTGGACGTGTTGTGTCTTTTGAAGTGTGCAAGTCGTATTATTTTTGTTATTTCTATTATATTTGTAGATAAGGTTAAAAAAATTGAAACATACATGGAATTTCCATGATGTAATAATTTTATTAAATGTGTTGCTCTGTCGACCGGTTAGCACATCCACCTCACAATGCAGGGGTGCAAGGTTTGATTCTTGCCTCGGCCTTCCTGTGTGGAGTTTGTATGTTCTCCCCATGCCTGCGTGGGTTGCCTCCGGTACTCGGCTTCCTCCTACATGCCAACATGCTTGGTAGTTGAACTGAACACAAATTGTCCTTAGGTGTGATTGTGAGTGTGAATGGTTGTTTGTCTATGTGTGCCCTGTGATAGGCTGGCAACCAGTTCAGTGTGTACCCTGCCTCTCAAGGTAGTCTGGGGTTCTCCGGACAGAATTTGATTTTTCAAACCTACACTCATAAGGATTGGCAAAAAGATTTCACTAATACTTTTGTATTAATACACAAGATCGACAAAGTACAACAAAAGACGCCGGTTAAAATAAACCAGGAAATCACGAGATAAACAAAAAATGCATCATTATTTCAGAAATGCTGATCTTGTAAATGAATAGTGGGCTGAATTAAAGAATGGAATGAGTGGGCTGTACAATATGTTATCCACGGCCATGACTTCGGCCATACCTGGTCCAATCAATATACATTTTATAGACATTTAAAGTTCACAATGTGATAATATCAAATCAGAGTAGCATATGACCTCTAGTACTTCTAGCAATTGCATTCATTGGATCAAAATTAGAAAAGGTTTTCGGCATGACTGAAATTACTACAACCATTAATTAAAATGCACTTCGACAAAAATGTGTCTGCCTGCTTGAAAAAGAAAACCGTTTATATCATTTTACTCTTGATAGTTGGAGACCCAAGAAAACGTGACTTATGATGGATCCCCACTCATTGCTTGGCAACCAATGCATTAGAAAAAGAAGATGCCGTCTAAGTTCTATTGAAGTTCCCTGGTGTATGTGTGTTTTCAAGGTCTTAAGGGGAAACTCAAGTGTGTTCTCTAAAAGGAAATGCAGTTTTGTGTCTGGCCATTCATGTCAGGCACGTAAATCACAGAGGGCCACCATTCCCGCCTGTCACCCTGAATGTAAATACCAGCTTTATATCCCAGCCTTAAATATGACCATGAATAATGGAAGAAGCAGATGGAGGCAGGTATTGAAGAGGGATCAGCGTTATATTTTCCATTCCTCTTTGATATGAAGTCACGATGCCACTGAGTCATCCAATCTGATATACTGCTGAGCGGGAGCGGTAATCAAAAAAAATCAACAACAACAACAACAAATGAAAAATATCATGAGGCTTTACAAGAGTGATGGATGAGGCCTGCAGATGCTTTACAAGGCACGCAACGTGCATCTCAAGACAAACAGCTCTTCAGAGCAGGTGCTTCATCTGGATTCCTTGAACAATAGACTCGGAAAACGTGCGGTATTTATGTTTGTTATTTGTCGAGCGTGTCAGCATATACCGTGTCCGGGCTTGTCTTGCAAGAAATGAACTTAGTCACACGGCCCCGAGACAACGGCAGGCGAGGCATCGCTGAAGCGAAAAACTGAAGCACCTCGCTCCAGCAGATCACTTAATAGCTTTGGCTGATGCACACCTCGCTAAAGCTTTCGTCAACTGGGTCAAAAAATGACAATGAGCATTCCACTTCTCTACAAAATCTGTGGACCGCTCAACCACAGTGCAAACATGTAGTGCATTGAACACACACAGCTAAAATGTACGCAAAATGACATAAAGACATAAATATATAAATATGTTAAATACAAATAAAAAATAAAATAAAGAAACAAATAGTCACAACAGACAACCAAGAGCACTTGTGATTATTGCATATTCAACATGTACATGCACAATATATTCAATTCAGAAATGACCTGAAATTCCAACAATCCAGTCTGGGGCCTTCAAAAAACACCAAAGCAGTATTTTTGTTCACAACTCAGGGCTCTGCTTTCTGCATATCTGCGTGGAGTCGTGAGACCGTGTGTTTCTCAGATAAGGATGAGTCGGCGTATTTAAAAAAAGATGGTTTGCACTGTTTTGGGTGTGAACATAGTGGAACCGATCTGCTGCCAATCAAAGTGGTTTTTCTCATTCCCTTTCAATGTGCCACACTTGCATCCTACGTAGAGATGTCTCTGCAGAAAAGGACAGAACGATTCGTTTGTGATCCACTCATGCGCGTCCACACATGAACGCTTTTCTTCCTCATGACGCATAAATACGTCTTGAAAAACCATGACGTGTTTATACATCTTTTACATTTATTTCTGTCAGAGAGTGCAGAAGCGTCTGATGCAGCCTTTGACTCTCGAGCAGGATTATCTGCATTGTAAATCATTGAAAATCTGTCCAGCAGGGGGCAGCGGGTGTAAGGGATTAGCCAAGATCATGCTGCAGAAGAAGTAGAAATCGAGAGGGAGGGATGCATGGGGAGAGTTGTGGAGTAGTTTTGAGTTGTGTGCAGTAGTGTGGAGTTAGTAGAGAGTTTATTCAGCCAGTAGTGATGGCAAAATCAAAACAGTTAACCCTTGAGGATTGCTTTTGGGGAAGAAAATCTTCCACCAAGCAAGACAATGGAGATGGAGTTGCTGAAAGCAGGATGCTTCGTCCATACTAAAAGAAGCAGCAGCCATCAAAAGAGGCTCCGGGTGCACGAACATAGCGTGCCTCATTTAAAGCTTCCGATTTCAGCTTGCACAGCCACTCCACAACCACAAACTTGAACAATTGCCGCAGACCACAAAAGGCACACTGCAGCGAAGGTCGGCACCTTCACTCGCAAAGGCAAGCAGAGTGAAACCAGAATGTGGTGTAAGACATGTTGTGTGCCCTTGCATCAGGGCAATTGCTTCATTTTGCATCACACACACAAAAAAGTGCAGGGTGGAGGGGACACACACACTTGTGCACACACATATGGACACGCACGCGTGCACATAAAGCACATGCGCATGTAAAATTTCTGATTCCGATTGGGATGTTGACACTGATTTGCGTTTTCCTTGGTTGCGCAAGTCCTGCAGCCGCCTTACGACCTTGCTCCAGTGGTGCAAGTCCCGTGGCCTCCACACCAAAGAGGGACTGTGTGATGATTGGAAAATACGAGCATATGATCACTTAAACACTAAATATTTTTTCACGAGCAAATGTAGTGTCAAACACGCTTATTCCATCCATCCATCCATCCATCCATTTTCCGATTCGCTAATCCTCACTGTCTTCGAGGAGCAGGTGGGGTACACCCTGAACTAGTTGCCAGCCAATCGCAAGGCACACATAGACAAACAACCATCCACCCTCACAGTCACACCTAGACACAATTAAGAGTGCTCCATTAACCTGCCGTGCATGTTTTTGGAATGTGGGAAGAAACTGGAGTACCCGGACAAAACCCATGCTGGCACGGGGACAACATGCAAACTCCACACAGGAAGGCCGAAGCCGGAATCGAACGCTGCACTTCGGCACTGTGAGGCAGACGTGTTCACCAGTCGACCACCGGGCCGCCTCGCACTTATTCCATACATGATATAGAAAATACATGAGATTTATGCATTCCAGCAATATGTATAAAATACCACTAAATGACAAATTTGCTTGCAAATCCTTTCCGTTTCCCTTTCAATTACAGTACATGTACGTCGGTGGGCCTCCAAGGGTGAGCATTTATAACATTTTAGTTTGATTGACCATACATCTATTTATGACTGTATGACAGTTAGATGGCTGTATAGTTATTACAAATTGGAGCCTCGGATTAATTCATCTCTTCCTGTCTTGGTTGTGACAATCTACTGAAGTTGTTTTTAAAATTGACTGTAAGGTTTCTGGGGGGGTGTGTGGGTGGAATTTGCGGTCTGCAAAGCAGCAACAGCATGTTATTCTTTGATCCACAAGTCACAAATCTTGTGTTGTCTTAAGTCAGTCTTTAATTAAATGTGAAGAGAGGGATGTGTTGAAAGCACCCAAACACACAAAGAAGTACTCTATATGTTTTTTTTTATTCTTTTTAAAAATATTTATACACCCAAAAAATAACGTGCTGATTACATGAAAACATGAAGTTGTGTTGATGTAGTGTCACAGCTCGGCGCAGAGAAAGGTTGGACTATGAAGGAAATTGATTGAGACTGATCCAAGCAATTTGTTCTGCATCATCAGTGTGTCCCACACGCATCCACACCTGCACTTAGGGCTAATGACCTGTGATTGGATCTCTAAATGCTCAGCCTGGACATTAAGTAGACTGCTCAAAAAAAGGAAAATATAAGAAATGCAAATGATTTTTAAAAATCCATCTTAATACATTGATTACTGCATTTGACATTTGACTGGTATTTACCCTTAATGAAATTATAAACCCAACTGTAAACCTGTACAGCAACATTAACGCATCATTAATCAAGTGATGCATGAATTGTAGACTAGGGCTTCACAATATATTGATAAAGGCCCATACAATATGCACACCGTAAAGGCATGCGATAAGTTTCATATGGAATTATAAGCAATGCAATGCAAGTCCAAAGCAACCTTGAATGCGCATTGCCATCCAATAGATGAATAATCTTTGCTTATTTTGCCACATGAAAAATGATATTTCTTTATTTCGATAATAAAATCATTTCTTTGGGTATGTGTTAAATATCACAATAATATCAATCTCACTATATCCAACTCCCATATCACATGTTTTTCCAATATTGTGCACCCCTGTTACAGACATTTTAAAAATAAGTATTTGATGATCCTTTGGGATAATACACTCTTAAAAGTGCTCTGTGAAAAGTAGCTGAAATTGGGTGAAATGGCTAACCCAGCACTGGGATTCAAATGGACCAAATCAATGCTGAGGTTATTTCTATCAAGCCCATTGACGTGAGAAATTGATGAAGCACGTTGGGTCAAGATTTGGATCTAACAAAAGGTAAAGACTACGTACCAAAAAAGTGGTTTACCAGGTTATCAGCATAGCTGTGGTAAAAAATACAAATTTTATTACTGTACTGAAATTTTCCAAGATGAATCAGAATCATCTTGAATTGGCCAAGTATGTAGAACACACAAGGAATTTGTCTCCGGTATAACACGCTGCATTAGTATCATCATAAGACGCAACTTTCCCCAGTCAGGGGTCTCCAGAGTGAGCCATTCATATTGGACACAGAGTTTACACGTTATTAATCCAACCCATCCATTTTTTTGCCATGCTTGGGATCAGCAATGGCTCGGCAAATATGGAAAAGGGTCTCGATACCCGTGTCAATCCAGCCATCCAGCCGTCATCAATCTCTCCTAAGAATATTATGTTAAATATACTTCAACTTCAGCATACTGTACAACAAAATTGTGACCAAAAGGGCGACCAGATTCAGATCCTCAACCCAATCTACTGGGAAAAAATACCATATTTTCCATACTATAAGGCATACCTAAAAGCAAAGACTTTTCAAAAAAGCTGACAGTGCACTTTATAATTCGATGCGCCTTATATATGGATCAATATTCAGATTTCTTGAATGTGGTATTTTAAGTGTTCTGTCAAGCACTTTGTTACAGCTGCAGCAGTTGTAAAAGCTCGATATTAATAAAGCTGTATTGCATTGTATTGTTTTCCCATTAGTGTAGCTCCATCTAGCGGATGCATGATGCAACCACAGCCACTATTCTAGCTTTTATTCTATGTGCCTTATAATGCGGTGCACCCGAAAGATGAAAACTGTTTTAAAATAGGCCATTCATTGAAGGTGAGCCTTGTAGTGCAGAAAATACAGTAATTAACCCAACCTTGGTGAACCCAGACTGCTCAAACTTCCTAGCTACCCAGCGATGAAGGGTGGCAGTTCAGTTTGGGCTTATTTATTTAAACAACTTTGGTAAAAACAAAGTGGGTCTTAAAGTCATGAAACTATCAGCGATGTAGTCCATCCATCACTGCACCCACTCACCAATCCATTGATCTTAATTCCCACCCAACGCTGACACTCACCCACCAAGTGCTCAAGCCTAACACCCACCCAATCATTTACCCATCCGCAACCATTAATCTTTCCATCTATAGCCGTCCACCCATCCAAACTGAATGATTACCTTGCAGTTAATATACCATCGCACCACCTTTGTCTTCACCCATCCATGATCTTGATACAGAGTGCATCTTGAGTGGTTTAAGAAAATATCAAATCAATGTGTGCTCTGAAATTACACATACAGTTCACCTGGCCACCCATCATTGAGACAATGATGCATCCATCTGTCCATCCAGCCAGCCCGATCCGCATGGTCAAGTGACCCCTCACCAGCAACCATGTATTTTCCCACAAATGTTTAAACCACCCACCTTGATGCATGAGGCATATCCATTCATGATAATGTTAAATCTATTTTTAGCCTGGAATTCATGATTGGCCATTTCAAATTCATCAGAGAACATTTGGGGCCTCCCCTGTCCTAGAATTGGCTGTATTACTGACGTTTGGCAGATATATTTAAAAAATTGTGCTTTATTTTTCTGAAGCCGCCGTGCCTCCTTCAAAGTCCTGTGGCGCCCCCACAATAGGATGCGCGCCTCACATGGTGAATACCACTCGATTCACCATTATTCATATATAATCCATCCAGCCTCCATTGTGATTCAGAGGCAGCATCTTTTTTTTATGACTTCATAATATAGAATCAATATTCAATCATGCACAGCCGACCCAAATTTTGGCGTACAATCCATCCGTCCAACCCTTATCCATTGTCCACCGATCCGCTAATGTACAGGGTGTCCCAAAAGCCTCTTTACACTTCCTCTTCTATTTTCGTTTCAGGTATCATTAGGACAGATATAAGGCTATCAGCATTTGACACCTTAGGCTTTGCAGTTTCTGCAAGCCTATCGACTCTAGAGGAGCGTTGCAAAATTGCCGCGCGGTAAGACGTTTTTGTGTCCCTGACTGCAGTTCAGCAGTAGCTGGTGAAATTTATGGCCATCCCAACGCTTCATCCACTTTGCGCTATCTATGGCAGGTTTCCCGAAACATGATCTGTTCATAACAAACCACACATCGGAAGGCCCGCTTCTAACATGAGAAAACACTAAACTCCAGGTGTTTGCGCAAAGCCATGGAAGGTCTGTCCGGAGTGCTGCACTGGAACTCAGCATCAATGAAAGCTCGATTCAGTGGATTCTTTGGAGCGTGAGAAAGCTACAGCTTGAGGTTCTTCAAAGGCTTCAAGTGGAATGACGATCAACAACGTGAAGTCAGCGCTGGTGTCGAACCGAAGTCGGTCGGGGCAGAAAAGCCCTAATATTGCAACGCTGTTCTCATGTCAAGTGGCTATTCATGCTTGACATAAACTGCAACGTTCAGGCTAGCATTTGCTCACGATCTCACGTCTGTCTGAATAATACTTGAAACAAAAGAGAAAAAAGGAATTGTATTGTGACTTTCGGGACACCTTGTACACAGTAGAGTATGTCCTCCAATTATCTTGGACTTCTCAGGGAACATTCGAACGGATACGGAATGAGTAAGACGGGGTCTTTTTGTACTTGTGTGATTTTACACACTCTCTTAATCATTTTAAAAGCCTCGCCTGGATGTCAACTGTTTAATATTGTTGACATATTTGCACCTGTAAAGTTAAGAACCTCGGGCGTCCAACTAGGCCTTGATGACTGGGGCCGGGCAATATGAAACGATTGGTATTCATTGTTGTCCGTTGCAAGCAATGAATTATTTATGCTTGGCTCGAAGCAGCTGCGCAAAGCATGAAAATGATACCCACATTCTCCCTTCGTAATATGGAACACGGTGACAGACAATTTCGCCTGCTTTACGACAAGTAGTTATGAATAAAGTGGACTGCAGAGAGCACACGTGAACCTGGTATGCCGTGTACATGTATGTTAAAGCTTTCATCAACGTTACATTTGGCGAGCAGCAGGACTACTTTAATTAGTGGAAGCAATTATTTGTGAAAACTAATTTGGGTACAAATACACAAAAACATCATTAGTAAAAGCGAGTAAAGCGCTCTCCGAGCTCTCATCAGGCAGCTTGAATTCGATGTGAGAAGCCCTGATGAAGGTTTGATTGCTTTCTGGCTTGTGTTTTTTTTTGGGGGGTTTGTTTTGTTTTTTTCCATTTGGATTACCCCCCCCCCCCCCAAAAAAAAACCCTCCAAAAAAACTCTCAACTGATTCCAAACAGTTGATTGCGTGATTGTTCACACTGGTCAGTGCAATACAGCGAGGTGATGCAACAAAGAACACACTTATGTTGTAATACAGCCTCTGAATTTGGTGACGCATTATCCCTCTTTGATAAAACAAGAACACAACATTAATGTCTATACATGGAATTAGTCATCTAACAGCAATTAGTATGAGCAGTGGGCAACCTAAGGCCTGCTAGCATTTCAGCTGATTCTCCAGGAACGTGCGCAAAATGAAAAGTCCATTGTACTTTCCAATTTTCAACATTTGTGATTTTGTGTATTAAAAATGGTTTGTTATTGTTTCCTGTATAACATTTCACCCATCCATATCTTTTTTGTATTTAGCATAAAATCTAACAATAATAAAAAGGTGCTTTCATTGGAAGCCCCTGGCGCACAACTGGCCATCGGTGCTTGAGCAAGATTAAAAGTGCACAATAATCTTTTTCTTTTTTTTCCCCCAGATTTTCATGGTGTTGGAGGATGCAACTGCGGGGAATTCAGGGAGGCATGGAGTGCAGGAATCTCCAAAAGTATTTATTTTTCCTGGAAACAATGAACCGCACATGACTGAAAGAAACCAGGGAACTAAATACAAGCCAACTGATAAGACCCCGAGGTGTACCTTAACAAGACCGGAGGGAGCTAGCAGATAGGTTCACACAAGGGACTGGGCTGATCACAACAGGGGGAAACGAAAACCCTAATGGGCTTGACAAGACATGAACAAAGGGACACAGGGAAAACATGGAACACAACTCCAAACTAATCAAAACAAAGTCAACATCACACAGATTGTGACATTTATAATTTTCCGCATCAAAAACAAGAACCCTGAATGGGATTGTTGGATAGCCCCGGTGCAAAACTGGCTTTTAGGAGATGGGCAGGATTGAAATGCAATGTAATGTAATGTAATTTAACTCTTCATCCACGCCCCCGTCCCACACTCACACACACACAAAATAAAAGTTTTATTCACAAAAACAAACATCAAGAAAACAAAAACTGTGAAGGTCAACAAATGTAAATATGTTTTTAATATTTATGACCCCCCCCACACCAGCTAATCCTGTTGAATGCATAAACACATATAAAGAATTTTTTGCAGAAAAAAGAATACTAATCTCAAAACGAACAATTTAATTGCGAGGTCACTCCCATTCTGTTGCTTATCACATAGGCGCATAAACTCAATTTGTAATTTGGGATAGGTATCGATAAGATTTTAATCAATATTGCCACTCACGATACTGTTTATCGATCTGTTGCCTTACCGGTAGTCTTATCTGTATTTTGAGGGGCGGGGGGGTTATTTATGTATTTATTTATTTTCAGAAAAACACAAAAACACATAGAACTCGCGCCACTTTAAATAATTAAATAAATGCATGTTCATGTCTTACGAGTACAGTGACATTAATGTAAACTAAATAAAAAGAAATAATTTCAACACATCACTATTATACTGTTAAATATCATACAAGCAATTATTTCATGTAAAACAAGACGCATGGAACATGCAGTTGGGCTCCAAACAGCACTTCTGTGATGTGATGAGGTGAGACATTTTGTATGAGTTTGTTCATTAAGCTTGCTTGTGTTCCCCCCTGACATTTTATGATTGATTGCAGTTGTGACGTGAATTGAGCAGCAGCGTTGCGACGTCATCCCCCCCCCCGTCCTTATGTTAGCGTGAACTGTTGCATTGAGTGTAAATCAATCAGTCATGCCTAGAGTGAAACACTCAGCTGCTACATTCATAGCAACAGATCTAACCCAATGTAAATGTCGCAAGGTAGCTTGAGCTTATCGACACAACAGTTTTTAAAAATTCAGCCCTGGAGCCAGTTTAGTCCTTGGGCTCGGTACCCAGCCCTAACCGTAAGAGCAATATATTTGTCTGTACACTGCCTTTTGGAATTATTTAACAGTAAAATAAACTCAGGTCAGAAAGCTCATTAGGTTTTCAATGGCAGTGTGCAGCAAGATCAAATTAGATATGAGACAAGCGTCCGAAAGCAGTCTATACTGATTTTTGTTTTTTTTGAAAGATGCAAGCAGGCTCTGCAGAACCTCCAAAGTTGAACACTCCAAAAGGCATGGAATTTAGAGTTCAACGGCCTAAAAAAAGGGAAACAAAAACTTCCTCCAGCCCATCATGTGAGACATCAGCAACTGTCTTGAGACTTTTTCCTCAGTGACTTTGCACTTTTTTGAGGCCACCACAAAGTTTCTGAGTGCTCTGTGATGACAATCTTGAACTTACTCGAACACCGATAGGCATTTGGTTGCTCAGCACATTAACAGCAATTCAACTAATTAAATATACATTACATTAACAAACGCATTTGACCAAGCAGAAGCTAATTGTAACTTATCAGACACTAGTTTTACTTTATTTTTATTGTATTAAACTTCCACTCCCTTCCACTTACCGTAAATTCCGGACTATAAGCCGCTACTTTTTTCCCAAACGTTCAACCCTGCGGCTTATTCAGTGATGCGGCCAATTTATGTAATTCTTCTAATGGCCGCCAGGGGCGCTCGAGTAGAAAAGGTAAGATTAAGACCGGTGGAATATATGCGTCGAGGAAGACTGCAACTTCTTGTCTTGTGCATACATTAAATTAGCGTGAACATACCCTCATCATGGAAAATGCAAAAAGAAAGGCACTATGACGCATTGCTATTCTGTTGCTAGCGTGTTGTTACCATGTTGCTACCGTTTTACTGCCGCGTCTCAGGCACCGTTTGGGAAGAAAGTTATATTATTATTATTATTATTATTATTATTGTTAAGTTATATTATTAAAACTTTGAAAAGTCTATCTGTGTACCGTCTTTCTTTGTAAATATGTTTACATGTTTTAATGTGGGCACATGCGGCTTATATACAGGTGCGGCTTGTGTATGTACAAAATTGGTTTTCCTCTAAAAATGTAGTGGGTGCGGCTTATAATCCGGTGCGCTCTATAGTGCGGAAATTACGGTACTTACTGAAAACATTTCCTGTAAAATTAATAATGGCACTTTGAACATGAAGCAAATTACTTACTTTTCTTTTGTTGTATTACACAACTTGATAAGACTTGTTTTTTCTTGACGGTTCTTTTTTCATAAAATGATTTGGTTCTGCAACCTTCTTCGAGGTTTGGCTTCCATCTTTAGATTAAGTTAAAGCAACCAAATGATTCATTGCCCTCCAAAGTAACACAATTTGCTCGATTGGGAATCTGTGTCCAGTCAGCAGGATGAAAATAGTGCGATTGTAGATGTTCTGGAAAGGCAATACAAAATCCAGAAATAAGGACCGTAAGGGATCATTTAATTAAACACACTTCCTTCACACCAGTTACTCTTAGATGGGTCTTTAGACGCGTAATATGGCATCTTCAGGCATTTTTTAGAAAGATAATAAAAAACCCTCAAATATACGGAGCGTTACTATAGATTCTAAAGTTTGATTGTCAAAAGTATTTTGGAATCTGTCAAATCGGTTGCATTTTGATGGGGGGAAAAACATGCTTGCGTGAGGTACTTTTCCATTATTTTCCACTGGACATGATGTTCTCAAATCACTTCCAACAACCATTGCAGACTTTGTGATTGCACTCATCAACTGATCACATCTGGGACTTTTACCTTGCATTGTGATGCAGCTCGTGCCAGCTGTGCAGCAGCAAACTTTCTCAGGGTTGTTGATTCCTTGAGCGGATGAAAGCCCAAGTGCGCCTGCTGCCCGTCACACATTAAACATGTCACCGGGGACTCATTAGCTAAACAAATGTGTGCCATCACCTCGCTGTCAGATGACTCGAGTGCCAGCCTCACTGAACAAGAAGAATTATAAACAGAGCAACGGGTCCCTACAAACAGCCCCTTTTTGAAGTCTAAGATGGTCTGATTATCCCTATTCAGTCCCTTCCAAAAACTACATTAGTAGTCTAAAGCATGTGAAAATCATTTGATTAACCAAGGTTGAACTTATTGGCCCCAATTATCATTGGCTTTGATTTTCCTTTTATTTCTCTCTCTCTCTCTCTCTCTCTCTCTCTCTCTCTGTACAGGGACTACAGATCAAAATTAGCTTGTAGCTATTTCTATTCTGTGCCACACATTTGTTGTGCAATGTCCCTGTTAAATAAATAAAGAATGAAATGAAAGCAATCAACTTTTTTGCCCCCTAAATTTAAACCGTACATCACATCAAGCTGGATGTGCTTCACAAGGAACGCGCCCGCAGCAGCAACTTTTCCAGCTAAAACAGCACATTTGAGGAAGCCTGGTTCGTTCAAAATTGCAACTATGTCAAGCTGTCAGCGTCAAAGTGTGCAGTCATTTTCGCCGATTAAACTGCCTTTGGAAAGAAGTCCTTCCCAGCCTATATGGGGCACTTGCTTTGAGGCAAGCTGCTAGCTACTGCTCCCCTAATCCTGGGAACGGACGCCGCAGTCTGCAATGTCTGCGTAATTAATGCTAGTTTTTCGGCCGTCCTGAATTGGCTATTGATTGTGGCCACATTTAAACTTTAAACTGGGCTCCAACTTCAACTCTGAGTCAAGTCAGCTTCTACGCCGCCACATGCTGCCACGACCAACTTGAAAATAAAAATGTACTGGGGCACTGATGTATAACTACTGCATTTGGGAAGATTTTGAAGTTGGCCTCACCACGTTTATAATTGGAATATACTGTTCGATATTCATCCACAGCATGCAAATTTAAATGAGTCAGTTAACAAGAAGAGTATATTATTGTAATTCAACAAGATTCAACTGTGGATTGAAGTAGATTTCTGATGTTATGACAGTATCGTACTATATTTTTTTAAAATTGTAAAATACTGTAGCGTGAAATATTCCTCTCCAGATGTAAATAAACACTTGATGATTTGCTGGGAATGACAAATTGTAATTTAACAATATAAAATAATGATATATAGGATTGTGATGCCTATCTCCACCACTTTACAGAAAATACATTTTTGAGTCATCTTGCATCAAAATGAACCGCGCAAAGCTGGGAACAACGGATATTTCATCATACAGCGATACCTTGGAACGGGCCATCAGCGGTACACTTTATCCTGCTATGACTTTCTCAGTTGGCAAAATAGGTGAATAGCGGGGCATGAATGTTGCTGGATATGCGACAGGCTTCAGGTAGAAGCACAAGAACGTAGACAACTCAAGTAAAATACAAAAAAAACTTAGAAGGCGGCCGTGGCTAAGGAGTTTCAGCGGGACACCCAGTCACCGAAGGGTCCACTGTTTGAATCTCGTTTCATGTGTCGTCATATCCTTGGGCAAGACACTTCACCCACTTTGCCTCCAGCGTCATTCACACTGGTGTATGGCTGGGTGTGAATGTAGGCGCCCACTGGCAGCCACGCTTCTGTCTTCCTGCCCCTGGGCAGCTGTGGCTACTTACGTGCAATATGTTTCTATCCACTGTGAAGTTGAAGTTGACTGTGTTACAGAACAGAGCCATATAAATCTGATGCATTATTATTATTATTGTTGAATTGCAGATTTAAAATCTTAAGTGCCGTGTACACTATTAAAATAAAGAGTACATCCATCCATCCATTCATTCAGTTTATGATCCGCTTATCCTCACAAGGGTCGCGGGGTGTGTTGGAGCCTATCCGAGCTGTCTCCGGGCAGTAGGCGGGGGACACTCTGAACTGGTTGCCGGCCAATCGCAGGGCACACAGAGATGAACAAGTCACACCTCGGGACATTTTGGAGTGTTCAATCAGCCTGCCATGCATGTTTTTGGAATGTGGGAGGAAAAAACCAGGCATGCACGGGGAGAACATGTAAACTCCACACAGTAAGGCCGGAGCTGGAATCGAACCCTGCACCTCTGCACTCGGGGCCGCCCACAACAGTACATGTGGCGTAAAATTACCACACCACCCACTATTATTAAATCTTAATCTACTTTAATTCACAGTACTGTTCTGATCAAATAAATTATAGTCAGTGCATTGTAAAATAATAGTAAATTACTGACATCCCTGTTTCCAGTAATTTACTGTGATTTTCACAAAATTCTTTACAGTGTAACATTCCCTAGGACGGTGCACACTTGAACATTTGTTTTACTGGAGGTACTTTATATTACATACATTTTTAACATTAGAAATTAAATCTCATGTTCAAATGAAAGTACACTTTGGTTTTTTTTTCCATCTGGGTACTGGTAAATTGTCATGAATTGTATCAACCCTGGTATTTGTTTCTGTAAAATTAATGTAATACCAGTTTTCCAGTTTCAATGCCCCAAAAAAGGTCATGGTTAGGTCTAGGGATTAAGAGTCCATGTTTAGGGTTAGCCATTTTGGGATAAAGTAAGGATTTTATCAGCAATTGAGTGTTTGGGTTATCTTTAGGGGTTAGCTATTTTGGGCTAAGGATTACAGCAAGGGTGTAGAGGTTTATATTTGCAATAACAACAGTTGGGTGCCACAGAATGCTTGGGCATGTGTTTTGCTGTCATGCTTATCAACAAACGTGGTAGCATGGTCAACACCTGGACTTAACGGGTGAAAGCCACCAATGACAAAAGCCAAAGACACACAGTTCTTTTGATAAATTGAGAGCAGAAATTATGTGAAATGACACCAGTCGAATCCAAGATCCGATTGAAGCAATCCAAAGACTAAAATACAAAGGAAGCATTTTATGAAGAACCATTCAGTGTTTCTCGTGAGAACATTTAAACCCTTTGATGAAAGCACGTCATTCTCGAGTCTTTTTCCTCATCAAGCAAATGTCTCAGTCTTCACTGAGCAAAATGTAGTCATAATTAATAAAGTGCATCGAGTTCCCAGACTGCACTTAATCAAGTCACACATCGCCTCCGCATGGAATCATCGGGAGCTCTTTTACTCATTGCCTCTCATCGAATCGGATGAGGTGCTCCATCACCGATGATAAGAATGCAGGCTGAGGCCCAAGCAGAAGCTGGGGTGAGAGGTATAGATTGCTTCTGGTAAAGTTAGCAAAGACTAATCCATGGCAGCGGAATTAGTGTGGCTCCTGCTTCGTTTGTCATGGCAGTGGTCATGCTATTTCGCCTGGCCAAGATGAATGGAGTCACATATATCACGGTTGAGTATCTCCCTCCATTAGAACCCAACGTGAGCTGACTTTCCTTGCACATTTGTAATCCTGCCAAGTGACTTGAGGTGAGTGAGGCCTTTTGTAGCCTGGTTCGCAGGGCAGCTGTTCATTGAATTAAATTTAAGATAGGTAGACCAAATCAAAGGTAGCTAGCTTAAATCGGGCTTAGATAGAAATGGGAATGGAAAACCGTTCCTGTTGAGAACTGGTTCCAAATCATTCCATTCACTCGCATATTTCTTCAGTCATTAATATTACGATTTTGCTCATTGCGATCGATTTGATCTCTGATTGTAGCCTCAGCTACGTTTTAACAAGATATTAGAGATGTTCCTCATTTGCATACTTATATCTGCACAATGGCTCACTCATTTTTAAAAGTGCGAGGAAAAAAAAAGAAAGATGGCAACCTTCACATATGGAAAGTTTCTTCAAAAGACCATTCAAGGATTCTCTGTGAGGCATCAATGTGACTGCACATGCATACAGTCAGGCTGATTTATGCCCCCTTTTAACTCAGCACATTAATATGCTTTACACGTGTGTTATATCAGGCTGGAGTCCTAGAACGTAATGTGTGTGTGTGTGCGTGTGTGTGTGTGTATATTAACAGGCGTGATGAATCTTGACTGAGTGCTTACTCTGTAGACCAACTTGATGAATGATTGCTGGTGTTTGTCTTGTGAGCGATTTCTAGAACAACAACAAAAGACAACGCATCTGCCAATTTAGCAGAAGTGTGATATTCACAGCACCATATGGCATCATTGTTTTCCCTCCTCTTGCTCAATCCAACATAAACGGAAGTGCGAACAGGTGTGCGCGAGGATGCCGATTCATTTAAAATGTCTGCAGAATTGTGTGCTTTGAAAGAAAGCAGATGTGTGGCTTTCCCCTGCATCTTCGAGAATTGTACTCATGCCAATGCTGCTCCACTATCCGAGCCTCTTTCCCTCACGAGGGTCGTGGGTGTGCTGGAGCCTATCCCAGCTGTCTTCAAGCAGTAGGCAGGGTACACCCTGAACAGGTTGCCAGCTAATCTTAGCAGCGCACACATAGGCAAACAACCATTCACGCTCACAATCACACCTCGGGACAATTCTACCATGCATGTTTTGGAATGTGGGAGGAAACCATAGTACCCAGAAAAAAAAAACACAGGAAGAACATACAAACTCCACACTGAAAGGCCGCAGCCTGGAATCAAACCACTGACCTGTGCACTGTAAGGCACACTTGCTAATCAGTCGTCCACCGTGTCCTCGCTTGTGTAAATCAAATCCTCAAACATTTGTACAGGCATCCCATATAGGGGAGAAATACCAATCAAAAATAAGTACTAAGCACACACCTTAATACCAGAGGAATTAAAAAAAAGGTCAAGGGTCATGTTATGATTAGAAATTAACATTATTCAGAGATAAAAAGGTTAGAATGTTAAGACAAGTCATATTTTATTCAAGAAACAAGCCTTAATCTTTACAGACACGAGTTATATGCACAGGCAGAGGCTACCTGAAGGACTTTGCTGCCTGACGCACCTCCGACCGTGCAAGGTCATCAGCTATGGGGGGGCCTTCATTCATGTTTCGTTCCATGAATCCTGAAACAATTCATGGTGGTGGAGCAACGGCATCCCCTTGCCATCTCCTCACCGCTTCTCCTTGGATCCATCTCATTCCCCTTCGCTTTCCTCCTTAGACATAGGCAGAAGCTTTGCCGGCTGCTCCACTTTGCCCGCCTTCTCTCAACTTTGGACATGTCCAGCTTCCTTGGACATAATATACATGGGTGTGTGCAATGTTCCCTCTAATTGTTTTTGTGTCTGGGCAAACACACAAACACCATGAGCGGTCCCATGGACCACTGTGAGAAACATGCACCATGAAATTGTGGTCACGCAGTATCATATGCATCATATACATTCAAGTTACATGTTTTAATTAAAACAATAAAATGATGGCAATAGTTTCCATCAAATGACTTCTTGATTAAGTGTGTTTGTCCACTTTCAGTGAAAAACTCAAAAGTCATGTAACCAAAAGTGTAGCATATTAACATAGCTGTTTTAACAATGTTTTGTATAAATTATGGCAAACCTTGAACTGCCATGAACTGCAATGTGACAGTGTCCTTACTGAGGCACCATCGGAGGTTAGCATAACCATTCTCTGTATGTCCACTTCATGCTTGGAGTAAAACTGAGTTATTGCCTGCACGATATCCTGAGCAGCGCATGTTGTCAGCTGGACTATTCCACCAAACACAGTTTTATGATTTAAACTATTTTTCTCTGTGTATTTAATGTACAAGACGAGTATTTTGTGCACCGTTATGTCTGTGCTCTTATCTACTATAAGGGTGTGCATCTTTAACACTGCACATCGTCTCATTCGGTACTATTGCATTGATCGAATCCACAAATTCAAAAGCATAGTTTTTACTTCGCCAACTGTCTGGTATACTCACATACTTTGCCATGGGGTCGTGAATTTGTTGTACCGACAGCATTGATGTATTCATTTTGAAGGCTTGTACAACATTGTCGATGAGGATTTTTGACTTGCTCCATGTTGGATTTGTTTACAATTGACAGCTCGTTCCTCTTCTCTCGGTCTTTGGCGCTCTCTGCCAATAACGTACCGATCCCCATTCCCATCCTGCGTCGTTGTACAATTTTTTACTGCGTTCAAATGACTTTTGTTCTGAATGTGACGCTTGAGGTAGTCCAGTTTCCATTCGCTCCACACTTTTTCGCTTGCTACTTTAGCTTCGCAACACGTTTTGCAGAGTAGACCTTTCTACAATGAACAACGTCATGACGTAAATGCGTGAGCGAATCGCGTCAAATAACAACTTGGAACAGCCAATCAAATGTTGCACAAAACAGAATAAATTATGCATTTATTTTATTTTCAATACTGGTTAGATTTTTAACTTGTGCGCAGCTCAGATAGTTTGTGCGCATACCCGCAGGGGGCAGTGCGCATTTGCTCACAAACCATGCTTAGAGGGAACAGTGGGTGTGTGTTAACTACAAGTGAAAAAAACAAATCTCTATAGTTCACATTTTCTGTGTAAATATTCAACGTAGACACGTGCGGTGCTAATGACAAGTTCGGCCTCTAGAAGTACTTTTTGTGTGGATAAGGGTTTGGGCCGCGAAGTACTCATCTTCCAAAGAGCTGCATCGATAATTGCACTGCAACCATTCCCACATGCCTGTGTGAAATGACTGTAGCTCTATTGTGATCATAAAATATCAACATGTTTATCATTTACAATCGTCAGCCCTGATTGTTTTCCGAGCAGCTTGGGGAGGAAAAGCACTCTCAATACACCCCACGCCAAAACATTCATCAATAAGGATAATCTTTCAGAGACGGCTGAGAATTGGGCCTTTGCTAACTTTGATTGGAAGGGGGTGTTATAAACGCTTGTTAGTATGGGTGTGTAACCTGTTTCACATGTCAATCGTGATATGCATGTTATTATAGCAGCATTACAGCAACAATGTATTTGTCTGTGGCAAAACGCGTTAGGCACTGCGGGCAACTATGAATAGTAGAGTTCTACAACATCAATTTTATCAACCACAGAAGTACAAAAGTTGATTGCAGTTTTGACACTTTTTAGGGTTTGTTATATTGCAAACAACTAATGTCAAATAGTGTATAACATTTTCAGTACTGCCAAGTGATTAGACTTCATATAATGCTAGTGCTGCTGATTATTTCAATAACCATTATTTCCTGTTGGAGAAACCGAGTCCCAGAGTAAACCGTTTGACACTCTACCCCAAAATAGACCCTTCATAACTCCAACTACATCTGAAGCCTCCAGACTTTGGGCTTCCTCTGTGGTAATTAAGTCTAAGACCATCACATCACCGTCGCATTACTGTCGTGCACAGCACAAAAATCAAGTGCTCGCTGCAAGGGAAAGAGCTACAAATGACCTGTTTTGTGCACCCTCTGGCCTGCCCTCCACCTGTCACTCTTCCCAATTAAAAAGGTAGGCCCACCAAGCAAGAACATGGCTCTTCTTCTACTGGTGTTCCAGTTTAATTATGTCGAAGTCCCTAAAGGCCACACAAAGGATGTGGTCCAATTAGTTGACAGAGGGCAATGACTTCACACATGTCACCATCTTTGTAACATAAATAAATAAATAAATAAATAAGCTCGGCTTTCTCGGTTAAAGAAAAACAAAATTGTCTTGAAGAAGATAATATCGTGGACGAAGGCATTGAAACTGACGGCCAGGATAAAGTTCCGCGAACTTTTTAGGCTTTATTTTCTTTAGGAGGCAACTTGCTCTTTCTTGCTTGCTTTTCACACTGCCACTCAGCACGTGCCCACGCTTGACAGGCTGTCGTTATCGCGCCAAAGCATGTCATATGTTTCACAACCTACGTAAAATGTTAATTTTCTCAACACCCGATCTTTTTCTACTCACTTGTTGCATGGTGGATGTGTGTGTCTGTGCATAAGTGCAGTTGTGTGGCAGTTGAGTGAGCTCTACACATTTGGCATTTCATCCAAAGAGCAGATTATTTGACTTTTAAGGCTTTCTAATGTGTGCATAGATGTGTATTTCTAAAAGGTTGGCCCCAGGGAAGGTTTGTTTGTGTGTGTAAGGTAGGGATAACACTCCCTCCTTGTAGGGAGGGATACATTCCCACCTGTGATAAGTGAAAAACTTTGATGCAAACCATAAAAAAAACAACAACTTTAAAATACTTTAAAAGTATGAACTTATTAAAACACATTTCAAACGACCAGTTCTGTGTTTACAGACAAACCGTTAAAATTGAAGGAGGCCAGTTACATTCTGGGGCTGCTTTTCTACATCCGGCACATAGTGGCTTGAATCTCTGCATGACACAGGCACATTTCAAGACTATCAAGACATTCTGGAGATAAATAGGCCAGTATCGGAATGCTTGGTCTCAGCCACTGACAAAGCTGCAACCTGCAGAAATTCACTTTCAGAACAATTTTGTGGTTTCCATAATTTCAAAATGCCCATACTGTTATGCTTTCAAAAGTACAATTGCATTTATGCTCTGACTGTGTACTAAATGTGCTAAAATCAAGGCATTGCAGTTGCACAAATTAATACACATGCCTCAAAGAATAAATCAGTCACAAAAATAGCAAATAATTTCATTAGCAGTGACATTCCAACAATGCACAATGCAGACCCAGACACATACTTTAATTAATTAATTAAGTTATTGAATGCCCTGCGATTGGCTAGCAACCGATTCAAGGTGTCCCCCGCCTACTGCCCGGAGACAGCTGGGATAGGCTCCAGCACCCCCCGCGACCCTAGTGAGGATCAAGCGGTTCGGAAGATGAATGAATGAATGAAAAAGTTATTGAATTAAATCAGCGGTACCAACATTTTAATAGCATTGGTCATTTTCACATGAAGAAATATTTTGAATTGTTTTCTGAAAAAGAATCAGATCAAAACAAATGCTTAACAGGATCCGAGGTGTCAAATCTAGGACCTAAATATAAAAAAACCCTGCCACAATTCGGCTTTTCCCACAGGTGCTTTTGCTCAACTGGCAAGAGCACATTTACCTTTTTACTTTCTGGCCCGGGCGGCCCGGTAGTCCAGTGGTTAGCACGTCGACTTCACAGTGCAGAGGTGCCGGGTTCACTTCCAGCTCCGGCCTCCCTGTGTGGAGTTTGCATGTTCTCCCCGGGCCTGCGTGGGTTTTCTCCGGGCACTCCGGTTTCCTCCCACATTCCAAAAACATGCATGGCAGGCTGATTGAACACTCTAAATTGTCCCTAGGTGTGAATGTGAGCGTGGATGGTTGTTCGTCTCTGTGTGCCCTGCGATTGGCTGGCAACCGGTTCAGGGTGTCCCCCGCCTACTGCCCGAAGACAGCTGGGATAGGCTCCAGCACCCCCCACGACCCTAGTGAGGATCAAGCGGTTCGGAAAATGGATGGATGGACTTTCTGGTCCAGGATTTGACACCTCAACTATTACGACAGTAACGACATACTGTATAAGTCGTACAGTGTCAAGCCGTTAGTCATTCTATTTTTTTAACAATCAATATTATGGGTGTAATGAGTTAGCATTGGGTTTTCGTCACAAAATATGGACAATCCATAACAGCTGGCAGCTCTGAACAGTGAATAACCAAAACACAGATAAAACATCCAAGAATGGCTAAAAACAAATCATTCGACTATTGAATATCTGTGGAAGGAGTTGAAACATGCAGTCTGCTTAACGCACACTGTCAGGTACAGGTACACAAGTCTCATTGAAATACAACTGCGTTGAATGCATCAAAGGTTGGTTGTGCAACGCGTTTTCAATCCAGGTCACCATTCAATACTTAAAAATTAACAATAATAATTAGGTTAAACCATGATGTTATTATGGAGTATTTTAAAAAAAATATTTGTGTATTTATTTATTTATTTCTACAATTTTGTCCACGCGTTACAGAAAGTACATGACGACATGCGTACATCACTCATGAAAAGTTGTTGACCTGTACATCATCATCATTTCCATCGTCCACTGAGCAGAGTAGTATGGTCAAAAGTGTAACCTACGAGGTTTAATGAAAATCTTTGGCAATAAACTCAACATTTTTATGGGGAATACTATACTGTACCTCATACAATATTTGGGCATGCTAGATACCAGCTGAGTGGATGTAAAAAAAAAGAACTTTTGCTTTTATTTGTATTTTTGTGAGCCTTAATAAGGGGTGCCATGTGTATTAAAAAGAACATTGCCTTTGACTTTGCTTACTCCTCTGATTCTCTCATACATAAATGCTCACTTCGAGCTACAGTCGTCCATGTGACGCAAAATGATTGTGTCTTTGTATTGATTGAACAGTAGATGGAGAGTCATATTTTGCTGTGTGACCCCCCTGACGGTGCTAATAAGAATTTCTCTTCGGGTCTGTTATTACCAAGGCCGGCATTAATATTCATGCTAAAGGGTGAGGCCTCCAGAGATGGACTAGCCTCTTTAGGAATTTAATTTCATTTACACAATGCCTCTGCGTACCAAACAGCTATTTTCTCTCTGCCCTCAGAGAAAATACGCAACAAGATTTGTGGATAATAAAACACCTCTGTCATACTTGGGCTTCCCTGCTACTTTTTATTGTGCATGAGTCATCTTGGTAAAGACCAACCTCCTCACTGATGCCGATTTTAATTAACCATGAACATATCGTCCTGTGTATGTTTTGTAATATATTCGTTTACACAGTTTTGGCACCAAGCAAGCATTGTTTGTTTTTATTTATTTTTTGTCCTTCAGGAACATAACCTTGTGGTGACCTGATGTTCATCATCCGTAATTCAAATAACTCAGTTCGCAGCTATGACTCCTCTCCTTGTGACTTTGATTTCCATGCAAGTTGGGTTTTCCGGATCTGTCATGACACATGACTGAACTGTCATTGGCAGGCTTTTGGTGACTGTTGATGCATAATTGAGAGATATAGACATCAGTCACCCCTCCGTGAACCATCACCTCACCATGATGGAGGGGTTTGCATGTCCCAATGATCCAAGGAGCTAAGGTGCCTGCGGCTTTATATGCCTGGCAGGCTCACCCATGGCTGAGGTGAGGGACCAATAAAGTATGGTTCTCTCTTGTCTCTTCGTTTCTTCCCTCTCAAACCTCAATCTGTCCGACTGCATTTCCAATACCTATCCATCACAATACAAAAGACCACACTGGGAGAAGATCCAACTTCCCTGTTGCATAAGCAAACTGTTCTGGAATTAAAGCCTTATATATGCACCATACTCCTAGACCAAGACCCAAAAAGTTTAGAAATAAAAAGAAAGAAGAGAGGACTTTGGTCCATTGTGCAAAAACAATTGAAGCAAAATAGAGCGGGCTAACAACAGAGGCATTGTCGATCCAGTCTCAAGAAGACATGGCATCGGGTACTGGAAGTTGTGCTACATCCATGCAGACCTCCTCCAGGAATCAAAATAGAAGTTCAGACCATACAGACAGCAATTTCCATGAAAAATACTAATTTTAAGTGATGAATAATTTATGTCACAATGTTAGTTAATAGGGAGGCCCGGTGGGCCAGTGGTTAGCGCGTCGACCTCACAGTGCAGAGGTAGCGGGTTCGATCTTGTGTGGAGTTTGCATGTTCTCTTCGTGCCAGCGTGGGTTTTCTCCAGGTACTATGGTTTCCTGCCACATTCCAAAAACTTGCATGGCAGGCTGACTGAACACTCAAAATTGTCAGAATAAGCGGATCCGGAAATGGATGGATGTTAGTTAATACTCAGTTAAACCCAATTTCAAAAGCATTTTTCTGTTTTTAAAATGTGTGCAATCCTACGCTTTGTTCTTACAGCTATTATCGTGTCTTATCTGCTGATGATCAACAAAGCACACCACACCATACTATTTGCTTGATAAAGGACGGCTTTCCATTCAGCTTGCTCCTATTCACTGAGGCGCTCACGACCCACTCTGCATTTTGGCAATGGAAACTGCGCGCGTGTCTATTTGGTGTGGTACATGTGGAATTATAAATGCTGTTGGTTCAACTGTTGCAAAATGCAATATGTACGTATATGGGCGGTTGATTCTCAGATTGTTCACTTGTATAAAGCCATCACTCGTTTAAAACAGAGAAACTGATTCATTATGTGAGTTCATCAAATCACAGAAGAAAAAAGTTTCAACTGACATCATGATTTGAACCGGTGTTTGGTGATGGAATGGGAAATGTACAAACAAACCAGGAACATCCCGTGATGAAGTCTGTTGATGACTAATTGGAGAGCGGAGTCCCACAAGTCATATTGAGCTCTAATGATTGGAGCCAAGTGATGCACTTTGCACTTACATCAATGTTTCTAGATCGACAGTAAATGAAGCACTTACACCATTAGGCTTTTGTGTGTGTGTGTGTGTGTGTGTGTGTGTGTGTGTGTGTGTGTGTGTGTGTGTGTGTGTGTGTGAAAAAAGCATGATGTGATCATGTCTCTTGTCTTATGCGTGTCTTTTCTGAACATGTTTTAATTAAAGTCCTTGTAATCAAGTAAGATAGCTGCTAAAAATGACTTCTTTGATGAAGTAAATACTTTGTACAATCAAAGTACATCCTGCTTACTGTCCATTTTCTAATACAGCTGGAGTTGCGTTGAGTCTTGGAGCCTTTACAGATTTTTGTGGCCTACACCATTCACCATTTTGAGGGAATGCATGTGTAAACAAACTCTTGAGGAATTGATATGTCCGGCCTGTAATTCACATAATGCTGACACTGCAAAAATTTAAATGAACCTAAATGAAATAATTTCCCCAAAAATTCTTACAAGGAAGTTTTTGTGTAGGGGGATTCTATTTTCTTTCTTTTTCAATTAAATTATCATCACCACTTATTTATAACTTGTTACAGTTATTTTAAGATAAGAAAACCTTTATTTGTCTCACAGTGGAGGAATTCCTAATTTACAGCGACAAAATTACGAAAGGGAGAAAGTAGAAGAACAAAAAGTAAACAAATAAAATATAAATATAAGCATATTAAAAATGGGTGAGTGGTGGTGAGTACAGGTTTTCAGGTTCATCTATTCCAGGGGTGTCAAACTCAGGTCCTGGAGGGCCGCTGTCCTGCATGTTTCCCTGTTGCAACACACCTGATTCAAATGATCAGATCATCAGCAAGCTCTGCGGAAGCTTGGCATTGAACCTGATCATTTGAATCAGGTGTGTTGCAACAGGGAGACTTGGAAATCATGCAGGACAGCGGCCCTCCAGGACCCGAGTTTGACACCTATGGTCTATTCAATAGCCTGACAGCAGTCGGTAGGAACGAGCGGCGGTACCTGTCCTTCTTGCAGCGCAGTTGGATCAGTGTATGGCTGAAGGAGCAGCCCAATGTTGTCAGGGTGGTCTGGAGGGGGTGGGAAGGTCTGTCCATCATAGCTGTTAGCTTAGCTAGCATCCTCCTGTTGCACACCTCCTCCAGAGTGTCCAGGGAGCAGCCCAGGACAGAGCTGGCTCTCCTGACCGGTCGTTCCAGTCTCTCTCTATCCGGGACTGAGATGTTGCCTGACCAGCAGACTATGCCATAATGAATGGCTGAGGCCACAGCAGAGTCATAGAAGGTCTTTTACTCTTGCATATAAGTTTGCTTAGTGTATAATGCAAAATGGGAAGATGATTGCATTAGCAATTGCTCAATTTAAGCATTTTTTTCCCTATCAAGTAGGGAAATAATTATTACATATTTCACTTATATCAGTACAGTTTAATGTTGGGCATGGATAACTGGGAATTGAGTGGAACTGGGAAAAACTCCAAAATTCAGGTTCTCCCGGAATCCTTTAAATTCTAAAATGTCATGGAAGAAGCACTAACAAAGAATGCCTCTCCCCAGCTGCTGCGGACCCCTCCAGGAATCCGCCTCAGCCGACGCCTAGTAGCCCACTTATAAATATGGTGCGGAACCTGACACTTAGAATTGGGTAAGTACGACTAATGTCATCCAACATTCAGTCAACAAATTAATTTGAACTAAAACAATGATTCATAACACATGCAAATGCACAGTTTATCTTTAGCTTATATCATACATACATTTACACAACAGGATTTGTTTCCCTCGAGCGCTTGGATTGTATACATTTTCCACATACAGTAGCATGACATTGTGTAAGACTCCTCACTTCAACTTATTTCACATATAATGCAAAATCACCCTCTCCCCATTGAAATTGCACCCTGTCTTACATGTTCTTATCTCATATGTTCCCCACAAATGTGACATGGAATCTGTGCAGATAGCAGTGTCACTGAAATTGACTTTGCAGCCTAAGCAGATAAGTCAGCGCATAACAGGGATCGTTCCGCCGTGTTAACCTCAAAGCTGCAATACAAATGCACCAGCGACAAATGTGGTTTCGCGCTGAACAGAAGCAGCCAGATATGAAAAGAGGCTTTCGTGAATAAACATAGGCCAACGGGAGAGACAACGCGGAGACGATACAAAGTTATTGGCCAAACTGGGATGTACTATAGCTCCTGCACCTGCTGCATCACATTTTTAGTGCCTCATCCAGGATGTGATTAGGGACGACGGGGGGGCTCCATCAATCATGTGAATGCCCCTGAGGCTGCCGAGCTGATTCTGCAGCCACACCGTGGTTCCATCGCACAATCCGTCACACAGGCTCTGCTTCACAAGTCATCGTGGTAGCTCGTCTATTGCCTTACTAGACAAACATCCTGAATTCCATGAAGCAACCAGAGGCCATACAATTCATTCCTGGCTCAAGTAGAACACTGCAATGGCTATATTCAAGTAACATTTGAATTTGAACTATAATACAATACGGTAGCCTCAAGAAAACAGGTTTTACACATACTAGTGAATGCCAATGGCAAAGAAGTGTAATGATAATCATCCATCCATTCATCCAGTTTCTCATCCGCTTATCCTCACAAGTGGGGGGCGCTGGAGCCTATGCATATTTTTGGAATGTGGGAGGAAACCGGAGTACCCGGAGAAAAGTACAGAACATGCAAACTCCACACAGGAATGCCGGAGCTGGATTGAACCCTGCGCCTCTGCACTGTGAGGCCGACGTGCTAACCAGTCGAGCACCGTGCTGCCCGTGATGATAATCAATAAAGTGGAAATTGAATTTAATTCAAACCTAGCAATTAATCTGTCTGGTCGGTTCACTTTGAGGACTGTAATTAATTAAGTACATACATTTTCAAATTTGTTTTTCAAAGTATTGAAGTCAACCACCTTGACAGAATGGATCGTTTTCCACTTTGGTGGGATTTCTTGTTCTCCCCTCTTTTGTACTCTGCAGTAAAAAACAAATGGAAGTACTTCCTGTTTTTAAGTTAATGTCTCTGAATTCCTCCGGGGGAGGAACAAAGTCTTCGACCCTCTCAAGAATGTGATTGCTGACACGTGCTTCCATCTGTCAGAGTAAGTGGTGGCTTGAGAGGCCTCTGGAGCAACTGTGCATTGAATTAAAGTCCATCATCGGCCACGACAGCCATTTACCTCCACAGTGCTCCCTGATCAATGAGCACGATTTTGGTGGATTACCCTCTCAGGGGTGGGACCGTAGGTGCTGACTGACAGAAATAGCACACAGGTGAGAAATGGCCAGACATCTGCTTTGTTTTTGGGATCACTGTATATTTTTGGGAATTTTGGCTGATGTCAAAGTAATTTGTAGCTTGTGGCAGGTCACAGGAACCCCGTCTGGAAGTTGAGCTCCTGGATTGCAGCGATTATCAGAGAATAACTCTGCTCTCAGCTCCAGGCCGAGTCTTTGCATTGGTGGTCCTGAACAACAATCTGGGTTCATTCCCAAGAAGTCCACGATTGGTTCTATCCTTGTGAATATATTGGCGAGAAATACTGTAGCTGAGATATCAGCAAGTAAAGTAGCTCCAAATTTTAAGAGAAAATTCCGATAATATTTCTGTATGTTCAAAGTACGAATAGTGCTGATCTCAGGAGATAAGTCCCTTTGCAACCAATATTTGTAACATTAAAATTTCAGAGAGTTCTGTATTATGATAATAGTTTACACTTCATAATTTACATGATTTGTTTTGTTTTTGTTTTCATTCAAGAAGAATATGTGACTTTTGGCTTTTCTCTAATAAGTAACGGTCTGTGAAAGATAATTCATGGTCAGGATGTGACTGACATTGCTTTTCAACCTAGCAGATCAATGATCCCACTCACTACCTCTCTGGTGCGCAACTGACCAAGTCATTTAATTCGAGTTGCTTTCCAATGTGCTGCAGTGTCATGAAATAAAAGGTCGTTAAAAAATTACTGTAAGCAGCAGTAATGAGGATATAACTGCAGGATTTCAGATTTCAAACCAAATCTATTGTAATTGATAGTGCAATACAACGTATATAATTACCGTATTGGCCCGAATATAAGACGGCCCTGATTAGAAGATGACCCCCTTTTTTTCAAATCTCAAGTTTGAAAAAAAACTTTTTGAACACCAAATTAATTTTTATACAGAAAATAATTCCAGTACATCTGAAACAAATGATTTTGACAATAAATTTGAGAGAAAAAGCATGTTATTTTGCCTCATTCAAATCTTAATAACTGAACATTTAAATATGGAAACTAGTGTGCAATCACATTCGTAAATGAATGGCTTCTGGTTTTTGAATTGTAAATTACATCATAACTTGTCCTCAGCTGCCGGTTAACCTGGCCGATCTTCGACCCACTTTTCTCCAGATTGTCGCTACGTTTCTCCATTTTCTGTTATCTTTTCCATTATTTTCTTCCGTTTTCTTTCTTTCTGCTATTTTTGTTTTTCTTTTTCGTGCTACCGCTATTTTTATTTTCCTTCTTCGTGACAGGGGTTTACTTTGGCCTGGGGAGTCAAGTTCAGCATTCGCATCAATGATATCTGGCGTCATCTAGCGTCGTGAATGGGTATAATGTCTAGACTCAACTCAACTGTATTTATAGAGCCCCGAATATAAGACGACCCCCACTTTTTCAGTCAAAAAACAAAAAACACCGTCTTATATTCGGGCCAATACGGTAACTTGAGCTGTACGCAATTCAGGTACAGTAAAAACGCAGGAGATGAGGTCGCGCCACATTGGCAACTGCCTATCCATCGTAAGAACTATACTGGGCTCATCAAGGTTCAGTTCATCAGTCATGGATGAATGAAATCACTGACCATCATGCGTTAGTTTCAGAACTAGATTATAGGAACATTTACATTCAGGATATGAAAATCAGTGGAAGCGCTGCGAATCATTTCAATAAGTCATGCTGAAATACCAGATTTCAGAAAAAGAGTAGGTATTCTGCTTTTTGTGTGTCAGCACAGAGTAGCTCTCAAGTTGAAGAGAAGCTTTGCCTAAAGGCAGGCCCTAATTATTTCAAGCTGAAGCAGAATATCTTACCACTAAAAAGCCTTATTAAAAAGCAGAGCCGTAATCAAATTATGTCCCTGAGGATTACATTTCCATAATGAGGTTCTTGGACGTGCAAATGCGTCTTTTTGCGTGGAATTCACATGTTTTGTTGAGGAAGAAAACCTGTCCAAAAAAATGAATAAAAATTGTTTGGGAAGAAGCGGGACTTTCGTGGCGGTTCGAGTCCGCGAGCTGTGCTCGCTTTTGTTTGACTATAAAGGACTTTAGAATTCATCTTTGCCTCTGGAGGTACACCAGTCAAACCAGCAAAATCAACTGTTTGCTCAATTGTTTTGTGTGTGAAGAGAGTACCAATTCCAATATTCTGAACAGCTTTTCTAGCGCTTACAGCTTTTGAGTTTGCCATGTGAGGGTGAAGTTTTGAACAAAATAGGAAGGATTATTTTAGACAAATGCAACAAAACCTCAAGAACGGAGGGAAACCGGGCACAACTTACAAGTGGTGTTGCCCCCTGCGACATATACAGTAAGTACATGGATGCACACAACACTGCGGAGAGATTACATATCATTTGTGAAGTCCTGTGATATTTTCGGCGGTCTCATAAATTATCGTGAGATCCAAACGTGCTTGATTGCTCTCTGCTTGTACGGGTTTCCGGTGGCTTCAATCGGTCATGTTTTATGTCAACTTGAGGGCCGTCATATTATACATGTTTAACTGTATTTTCATGACCAGAAGACGCACATAAAAGTAAAAAAATAATTTTCTCCAAAATGGACGACGTGCCTCATAATGCGCCTTGTGTACGCGCCAAGTTCAAAATCTGACCTTTTTGCATTCTTTCTTATCCTTTTCTGCATTTGTGCGGGCGCTTTTTTATTGGCTGATGCTAGCTTACGTCGCGCGTAAGCGACACACAGTAAAAAGACCACCATTCCCAGACATCTGTTTGACCTTCCTTCTTCCGGCTAATGGCCGTGTTAATGACAAAATAAATACACTTCAAATGAACCTCACAAGCTCATGTATTAAATCCACTGACAAAGCCGAAAACAAAGGACATTTACACTGCAATTACAGTTAGCTTTTTTAAAGTTTTGCAAGCATAAAATGCAGTTTGTTTTCGTTCTTTTAAAAGCATTTACATTTTTATTTTTTATTCAACTTTGGTGTTTGTTATTTTGTCAGTTTTCGTTAACTGTGATAACCTTGGAAGATCCACATGCTGACGAATAAATGGTGAGTTTTTGGGGATGGTAAGGCCTTCAAAAAAATTGAATCAATCGAAGAAACGTAATAAACACGCCAGTTCCTTTGTCCTCTATGCTTAATATTTACATTCCTAGTACTAGTTGGATTTGTGTTGTGTCAGCTCTATCTGTTTTATATTATATGTAATCAACTTAATTTTTTGTGTTCAATAATGTCGATGGTTTTCATGCAATATATCAGTTGTCAGTCCCACAACATTATTGGTATCATTTGCTAAATGTGGTGGTAATTCTGCACTCTTACTTCCTAGTCTTTCTTCACATAATTGGTTCTTTTCCGATAGCTATTGAGATGCTTCACAAAGATGTTTGCTGGAAAAACAAAAAACAAAAACGTAGATGTGGTTGAGTGCTTTGGTCCCAGAAGATGGAAAAAAAGAAAATGAGTTTCCACTGAGATGTCTCAACATCCTGGACACTTGATGCCTTCAGGGGGGCATGGTGACAGTTTTGGGAGGAATGGGTTCATCCAAGGTTGCGTAACATAAAACCCACGGAACTATTAATAAATGAAAAAAAACATATTGTGGACAGGGTGCAGACTTTTTATTTTTCGGGGGCGGGGGGGATAAACATTCCATGCTGGATGAATCCGGCCCTTTGGGGAAGTTTGGCATTGAATGAAGAACATCACTTAAATATGCTTCAGTGAACAAAAGTGTCTTTTCTCCCCATGGTAGCCACTTCAGACTGGGAGCTTCATTTATTCCGGAATTACTCAAACACGGAAAAACCTCAGGGCAGCTCGCTTGTTTTTCATTTACCCCGAGAGGGTATTTCTGGGAATCCAATATTGGAGTGTTTGCCCTTGTTTGCTGTAAACATCCTTGCTGTAAAAGGCTCTCCTTGTACCAATCTTTTCATAAACATTTACATATTTGCAAGCCGATGAAGGATTCACTGTATGAGCTTGAAAAAATAAAATAAAAAATACAAGCTCTGTGCCATCGCACATCATAGAGAGTAAAGTGTGTTGAATGTCTATTTTCTCAGCCTTCTTGGGTAATGGAGCGTGCTCGGCTTTGCTGAGGAAGCGCTGGTGTAACATTTCAAAAAGCGCTTTCATGTGTGAGATCAGTATAGACGGCTACTTCTTTTCGCACAAATGCACCTTTTACGAAGTAAAGTTCACTTTCACGTACCTCGTACTATGGAAAGGAAGGCAGAACTCCTCCAAGGACATGGATCGGCATAATATTCCCAACCATCACCCAGCATTTAATAAAACACTTTATACAAATTTTCTTTGTATAAAAAAAAATGAAAATGAAATGAAATTTTATAAAAATGTGTTTTTTTGACACTGTACAAATTTACCCCCCAAAAACTCCTTTAACGAGGATACAGTTTTAGTGAGATTGACAGCGAACAATTATGACATACTATGAGAATGAACTCATGTTTTCGCAAAAAATATAATGGTACAATAAATATTCAAACAAAAACTCATGCAATATATATTTAACACCACAACATGTAAAATTATTACATAGTATTTAAAATGAAAAATGATGTGGCATGATGAGAATATCAGATTTCTCTGAAAAATTAGCCATTATAAAAATAAACAGATTTTTACAACAAATGAATCACAAAGATTTTGATCATAAAGTGGTCTTTTTTTTTATTGGGTGCAATTTAAAATAATGTATGCCTACTTTTCACAAAGTGCTTTTATTTATGTGAAAACTTCACAAAAACTTTATTTTCTCTTTTATGAAATAGCCCTAGAATTGGGAGAAATATTTAATATTTTATAGTATAATTGGAATAAAATCATTCTGACTTTTTGTTCCACAAAAAAAAAGGTGAGTTGCATTTAAAAAAAAAATTTCATTCCCCAGGAGGAATTCAGACAACTTAAAAACAGGAAGTACTTCCATTTGCTTTTTACCGCAGAGTACAAAAGAGGGGAGAGCAAGAAATCCCACCAAAATGGAAGACGATCCATTCTGTCAAGGTGGTTGACTTCAATGTCAATTCAATTGTCTTATTATCCATTCATTTTCTGATCCGCTTATCCTTACGAGAGCCTATCCCAGCTGTCTTCGGGCAGTAGATGGAGGGACACCCTGAACCGGTTGCCAGCCAATCGCAGGGCACACAGAGACCAGCAACCATCTGCACTCACTCACACATAGGGACAATTTTGAGTGTTCAATCAGCCTGCCATGCATGTTTTTGGAATGTGGGAGATAACCGGAGTTTCCGGAGAAAACCCATGCAGGCCCGCGGAGAACATCCAAACTCCACACAGGGAGGCCGGAGCCGGAATCGATCCCTGCACCGCTGCACTGTGGGGTCGACGTGCTAACCACTGGACCACCAGCCTGGCTTGTGTTATTATTTTACATTAAAAAAGACACCTTGTTCCTTACAAGTAATATTGGACAACAACAAACCCCCACCAAAAAAAAAATCTGGGTTTTAAAGTTATTGTTTTTAATAGAAGAAACTGCAACATTACAAGAGGAAAATTGTATTTTTATACCAAAAAAAAAAATAAAGATGAAAAGCCAGTGATACGTTGTATCCCCCAAAAAGTCATAGACGTCATTATTACTCCCAACTCATTCCACCGACCATGTCAATGTGACAGCTGACATCTTCGCCAGGTCAACTTTTGGAATGCAGTACTTTGCAATCACTATGTTTTGCGTCTCTTCAGGGCCATCATCAATGTGGAGGTGACCCAAAATGCTTTGCTCGGTAAGTGATTGGATTAGAATGCTGCGGCTGTATTATTGCACTTTTCCCCAGCGGCTGGACAAACGGCAGCAAAATTGGTGGTCATAAACGTTCAAGCGTGGCGAGAATCCACTCAACCTTTCACGAGGAAAAAAAAAAGCATTATGCTGGCAGATGAGAGGGATAATCAGTCCCGGCCATAGATTCCAATTCATCAAGCAAAGTGCATTTAATGAACAATACATAGGATCCTGGAAATAATATTTAACCCCTCCACCCACCAGTCACCACACTAGATTGCTCTCCGGTTGCAAGTAAGTGAAAGAATGGAATGTTAGTAGCTTTTCTTAAGGCTTGTCAACCATTTGACATCTGAATAGTTTGATAGTGCTGATAAACTGGTCATTTGAGTTCATCTTCTGTTTTTTGTTGTTGTTTTTTTTTTAATTCTCCCCCCAACCATTTCATCAGTGTTCATGCAAATGTAATGAAACTTTCCAAAGCTATGAATTTGTTCTGATTTTGTCATGTTCAAATTGATCATCCATCCAAACGTGTTCATACTATTAAGTTGCATGCAGAATATCAACAACGGTATCTATTGTCTTTTAATAATGATGATTACACACACAGTCAACATTTCCGAATCGTCATTGTTTATCACACAATCCATGGTCAGGGTTTCATGAAATAAAATGCACACATACAGTACACCAACCTTGCCCATCACACTCCTTATACAACAAACCTAGGCAAGTAACATTTACATCAGATTGAATAAGCATTATCACTCACATTCTCTACTATGGACAATTTTGAGTCTTCTATGAATATACCAGAATGTGGGAGGAAACCAGAGAAGAAAACATGTAGAAACATACAAACTCTTTCACACCAAGATCACGCAAGAGGCGCATTCAGAAATTCACTCAACTAACCGTGCACTACTCTGAGAGTGTGTTTTGAGAGAGGCAGAGTGCGCTCCACTCCAAGTGTTTTCCAAACGCAGTCTCTGTTCTTAACCAATTACCAGCCCGTGCTTGGAATGGTTCCATCGGTGCGCCTTGACACACTGATGCATCACATCCCAAATCAGAGCGCCGAGTGCACGCACTGGCACTGCTTTCTGAATTCCCAAATTTGAGCAACGTAAGGAATTTCCAAAAGGTCAGACTGAACCAGTACGCACTCCAAGTGCATTTCTGAAAGCGCGAAACAGTGACCTGGACAAAATATGGAGAAATTCAAGCACACAGAAAATGTACAAAAGTAAAATAGCACACAAAATTTGGATTTTCATGAGAGAAATTGTGTAATATTATAATATTTTGTATTTTTTATGACATTACTGCTGAAGATGTTCGAAAAAAAAGTGGCATTTTTATTTTTTGTGTTAATTGTTCACTTTGCTTACCTTTATTTTTAACACAATGTAAAAAAGGAATAAACACGCACACACACATCAGTAACTTGTATTTTTTGAGGACATGTTAATTACTGTTACACTGATTAACTTTTTACCCCCCGCCCCCGAAAAAAAAAGTTGTAATATAAGATGGATGAATATTACTCCAACACACAAAAATGAAAGCATCCAAAACATTTCTTAAATGCGTATGTTATCCACAACATATTGTTGCTTTAATGCCAACCTTAAGAGCTAATCATAGAAAAAGTGCCCGTTCCTTTCTAATCTTTAAAGGGCTGACTTGTATCATGCATTCTAGTCCTGCAATTTGAGCAGAGCGATTAGCAGCTTTTTATTATGATGAAGTGATCCTCCTGACACTTGTGTGTGTGTGTGTGTGTGTGTGTGTGTGTGTGTGTGTGTGTGTGTGTGTGTGTGTGTGTGTGTGTGTGTGTGTGTGTGTGTGTGTGTGTGCGTGCGTGCGTGCGTGCGTGCGTGTGTGAGGCTATTTTATTTTTTTGTCCTGGATTTGTGCTTCGATTTCCTCTGAGCCTCAGAGAGCAAACATGTTTGCCACTTTCAGCAGTTTGAATGAATTGAAAAATTGAACCACGAGGGGAGAGTTTCATTTGGGTAGCACGATACTGGAAAAACATGCGATATGGGTGTTGAATATTGCATCTATATGTGCCCTGCGATTGGCTGGCAACCAGTTCAGGGTGCCCAAAGACAGCTGGGATAGGTTCCAGTGTGACCGCGACCCGAATGAGGATAAACGGATTAGAGAATGGATGGATGGATGGATGGATAAAAGTAACTTTTTTTTGGTTGTTTTTTTAAAATCCGGCTCTTGTATTGTCTCTCATAGATGATGTATTTTGTCAATGTATCTCCCCAAAGGGTGCCTTTATACTGAATAGCTGTGCAGAGACTCTGCAAACAAACCATCTCTTCAGTGATGCATATTGTTTTGGCTGAATCGCATTGATGTTCCCATTGTAATTTATTTGGAAGCCCCCGTATGGCGTGTGGCGTAGTTGACGATTATTATTCTTCCCTGCTTGTGATCTACAAGCAGCTCCAGCTGTCCGATAATCTCGCATGCTCATTAAGCGAGTAGCAGGACACATTGGGTAAACACGGTTGAGGCCATAGCCTATTAATGGCCGCCGGTTCTCTTCGTGTCGCCACACCGCCATTAATTATCCGCTCGTCTAGCAGGGATGATTAGATGGGACAACGCAATACAACAACGCACAAGTGGCAGGCCAGCATCGTCTGTTGCCTGAAGGTCTGCGGACTTTTGAATTAGGGAGGCATTCATCAACAAGACAACAACAACAATAAACCACTCCTATTGGTCATCATATGAATCATATGCTCCTTTGAAGTGCACAGGCATATGGCAATTTGGTGACATCTTTACATATAGTTGGGCCTGGCCGATATAATCTGGCGTAATAGCTTTTTTTAAAAATCGGCACTTTACTACATAGGATAAAGATGATGACAATCAAACATTGCCCCATCGCAGAAAAAAATTAAAATTAAAAAATGGTTGTATGACTTGAAGGTGTATAATGGCCTCTAGATGCTAGAGGGGGACACCAATGCATTACTTTTCCACTATACAGGGAGAAGACCTGCCAAATTGAAGCTCCTCAACTCAATTCAATATGGTTTTTGGGTACCTACAACAAGGTGGTGCCAAAGGGTCTCGCAATAGTCGCAGGGCATTCTGGAGCATATCCCAGCTGTCTTCGGACAGTAGGCGGGTTACACCATTAAGTGGTTGCCAGCCAATCGCAAAATAATAGAAATAATAAAACAATCACGAGGCAACACTGTAATGACTTGACTTGCTTGATTTTTGCCTCTGCAACTTGTGTCTTTCTTGTCCCATGAAGACTTCAGACTCTCTTATGACGTGCACAGATGTAACTTACTACCAGTATTGATGCCTGCAGTCAATTCAATGTGCGGAAATAAACAAGGAAGACCAACATGCCTTATGTCAACGCTTTCATAAATCATTTAGGTTGTGCTGGTCTCTAAGCAGCACTATGTGGATCTCCACTCAATACCTTCCATCCACTCTTGAATGCAAGATTGCACATTACACATTAATCCATTGGCACCGTAAAAGGGAATGAGGAGCTTTTATTCACTGACCGCTGTTGTTATTCACTGACCGCTGTTATTCACTGACCGCTGTATGCTCTCATAAAAATGAACCAAAACATGGAACCCTCAAATGCTCTAATATTCAAATTGTTTGAGTGTTGTAACCCTCAAAATATTTCTTTAGTATTTTAAGAAATATTTAAAAAAAAAAATAATGAAATGACCACTCTTGGTGCAAAATGTGAAGACAACCATATCATCAGAAAAATAATTAATTAAATGGGACAACTGCTGCATGGAAATGGCAATTAATCCAATTAAGCCTCCCCAAGACACAAAACATAAAGATGTTTTTAATGAGGAAAATAGCACCCCATAATATTGTACTGAAAGAAAAGTATGAATATAACTAAGTGAAAAATAATTAAACAGTTTGTACATCATTCATTGCTTCAGGTCTGCACAACATGGCCACCGGCAGGTGGGGAGTAGTACTGTATAATACATTGATCCGGGCAGAAAAGAAGTAGAATTTTCACAACTACTCAAAGTGATTAACTAAGATGCAATTGTAATACTTATTCTCCACAGGGTATAATGAATATATGCCTGTGAGTATTGTTATATTGGCTGTCAATATGTGTTCAGACATCCAAATCGCCACTTGGATGCTATTCCTTAGCTCGCCTATGACGTTTCTCATTCTGTGATAACATTAAGCTAACACGGTAGCATGTGAGCAAATAAAGCAAGCCGTGGCTTCACACGTGCCATTCATTTGCAGTCTCAACATTGAGGAGTGAATATTTTTGCAAACCAGTTGTAAAGATGCCCCCAGAAATGTATCGGATTGTTCGTTAAGTTGATTATTTTGTTATGGATGTCTTGAAGAACGATTGAAAAGACTAATAAAGATGAATAAGTATGGCGGGATTAATAAACGAGCTTAATCAGAATGCTTAAAGCACGACTCATGCTCTGGCCTTTCATAAAGCGCATGTCACATATCTACAGTGGACATCAGCAGCTCACGTGAGGTTTGGGCATCCATAAATCAACCTAGCAACAGTGGGCGTATTGGTCTGGCCTTCAGAAAGCAAATTTCTCATTCAAGTTGTTGAGCAAATGTGGCACATCCACAACAAGCACGGTGGCTACACATTGTGCTGATTTATGGCCATGATGTAGTGGACACAGCAAAATAAAATATGTAGCAATGGACATGAGGCATTTATCTCAGAGCTGTCAAAAAGCAATCTGCACTGCAAGGACAGGTAGAAATTAGAAAAAAACGGGCAAACATAGCAGCAAGGGAACAAAAGAATTGCCCTTGCTATATCCTACCATTATTATCTCTGCCAAATATTTGTCTGGTCCACTATGGGACAACCGGAAACATGGAACTGCCAATGTGGAGTAAAATTGTTTTGACTGGCAAATACGTGTTTTCTAAATACGTCCGAATGTATTTGCAAATAGGTTCGAATGTACTTGTAGCGCTAAATGCAACAGATGTAGCATTTTTTTCCCATCATACCACATGGTATTGACTTAATTGTGCACGTGTAAAAAAGAACAACAAAAAACGGACGGACACCACCAGAGGGGTGAGACGAGGATTTTTTTTTTTTTAAATCCTCGTCTCACCCCTCTGGTGGTGTCCATCGGGTCCTCTACCAGAGGATTTTAATTATATATATATATATATATATATATATATATATATATATATATATATATATATATATATATATATAAAAAATCCTCATCTCACCCCTCTGGTGGTGTCCGTCCCCCAGGAAGCTTGAGGGTTCTGCGCAGTATCCTTGCTGTTCCCAGCACTGCACATTTCTGGACTGAGATGTCCGATGTTGTTCCCGGGATCTGTTGCAACCACTCATCTAGTTTGGAGGTCACTGCCCCGAGTGCTCCAACCACCACGACTGTCACCTTTACCTTCCAGGCTCTCTCCAGCTCCTCTCTGAGCCCTTGGTATTTCTCGAGTTTCTCGTGTTCCTTCTTTCTGATGTTTCCATCACTTGGGACTGCTACATCCACTACAACGGCTTTCCTCTGCCCTTTATCTATGATCACGATATCCGGTTGGTTTGCCATTACCATCTTGTCAGTCTGGATCTGGAAGTCCCACAGGATCTTCGCTTGGTCATTCTCCACCACCTTCGGAGGTGTTTCCCATTTTGACCTTGGGGTTTCCAGTCCATACTCGGCACAGATGTTTCGGTAGACTATGCCAGCCACCTGGTTATGGCGTTCCATGTAGGCTTTCCCTGCCAGCATCTTACACCCTGCAGTTATGTGTTGGATCATCTCGGGTGCCTCTTTGCACAACCTACACCTTGGGTCTTGTCTGGTGTGGTATATCTGGGCCTCAATGGCTCTGGTGCTCAGGGCCTGCTCCTGAGCAGCCAGGATGAGTGCCTCTGTGCTGTCCTTCAGGCCAGCCCTCTCTAACCACTGATAGGACTTTTTGAGATCGCTCTGGCCTTCCTGTGTGGAGTTTGCATGTTCTGTCCGTGCCTGTGGGGGTTTTCTCTGGGTGCTCTGGTTTCTTCCCACATTCCAAAAACATGCATGGCCTTAATGGAACACTCAAAATCAGGGCTCGCGAACTATATATGGCTTTTTTGATGATTGCATCTGGCTCACAGAAAAAGAAAAAAAAATTCTCGCTTGTTTATTAATGCTTCCATCGATCGATTTTTCACTGCTCATTTCCTGTTTGGGCTGCAGTTGGCCCCAGGAGCCATTTTGATTGGATGATACTGGCCAACGTTGCCGTTGCTGTGGAAACAGGTATACGCCCCCTTTTGAATCAACCCGCTCGGCCATTACCTCAAAGCAAATCCTAAACGAATAAGATGGCGAAAAGAAAAAAGGATGACAAGTCTGGTAGACTTCAGGACGAATGGACCGAAAGATTCGCCTTTGTGGAGACAACAGGTTCTGCGGTGTGTCTGATTTGCAATGACAAAATACCATCGATGAAACGGTCGAATGCAGAGCAGCACTTTGACACGCCCCATGCTACGTTTGCGTCAAAATACTGTACTGTGCGATAGATAGCAGAAAGGAAGCGTGCAAGCAACTGAGCAGTGTGCAAGCTAACCAGCAGTAACTTCACGTATGGACCCGGCAGCTGACTTTCATTACGATAGTTTTGCTGGATTTTTAGCAATCGTGAGGAACAGAAAACCATTCACATTCATGGTGAATCGTATCACAAAATTATTTTAAAGAATACATTCAGAGGCTTATTATACTGAAATTTTGTTGAAATCACTTTAAAAAAATAAATGGATGCAGTTAACAAGTACCGTATTTTCACGACCATAAGGTGCAATTAAAAGTCTTACATTTTCTCCCAAGTGGACAGGACGCCTTATAATGCGGAGCGTCTAGTGTATGAGCCGAGTTCCAAATCCTGACTGAGAGCCGACACGCTGTTTATATAGAGAAAAGGCGGAAGTGGGCGTGAACAGGCACGCGGGAATGCAGCCAGCCAATCAGTGAAGGGTAGGCGTGTAAGTAGCCCGCGAGTGTGACCAGGCGTGCGGGAAACAGCCGGCCATTCAGTGAAGGGTGGGCGTGTAAGTGGCCGTAAATGAGGACGTGAGAGAGGACAGCCATGACGTAAAGCAGCCGGCCAATCAGTGAATGGTGGGCGTGTAAGTGGATGCGAGTACCTGTATATAGTGTGAGTTTGTGCGTTATTGCAAAACAACTTCGGTTTTGGTTTCAAAGAACCCCCGAAAATGAATACAACAAAGAGACACGCTTACGAAGCTCAGTTCAAACTGACGAAACTGGATGAAGAGAAGATGAGAGAGTGGCTAAATGAGGTGTATGTAAAGAGACCGGATGGCTTTTTCCTAGTGATGGCAAAATGAAGCCCCATGAAGCAATGAAGCCCTGCAGGGAAATGCTTCACACACGATTCGGGGCTTCAAGATGAATCATTTCCTCGACTACGCCATCATGTGGACAGGAAAATGTATAACATGCTTGGTGCATGCAATAAAATGGTGGGGTGTAAACCATGCTCTGAACACATAATAATATGTATTTGAGGAGTGTTCTGTTTTACTATGTCTATGTTTGTGCCTATGCAACAAGTGAAAATGTGAAATAAGAAGGTAAAATAAAGTGCATATTCGTATTTATTCAAAAACAATATTTTATTCAAAGTTCTTGGACTCAGGTGGTTTCTTTTTTTGCAGAGAATTTCACCTGCTTTTGAAAAAACTCTTTCACATGGTACTGGTGAAGCAGGAGTGCATAGATATGTGATAGCAAGTTGGTTTGAAGGGGAATCCATAGCGTTTCTATGCCGCTTTCATTTCGAACCACAGTCGAACCGATCGCATCCTTTCCTGAATCAGTCACATGGTACACCCCCTTCGTAGAGCTTCAAACGTCACCACTGACGTCATCAACACGCGCTTCGGCTCCCCATTCATGAACCACTCATCTAGATAACGCGGCACACGCTTCAGGGATTCGACCCGCGGAGCACATCACTACTTTTTCCATGCCTCGCCGTCACTCTTGATTTGCGACCCCATGCGTGCCCATCTCACAGCAGCGGTGAAAAACCAAGTCAAGCAAATGAACTCTGAACTTGCCGTCATTCCCGGAGGCTTGACGAAAGAACTCCAACCGCTGGACATCGGCATCAACCGGGCGTTCAAAGTGAAGTTGCGAGCGGCATGGGAACAATGGATGATCGATGGCAAACACAGCTTTACGAAGAGTGGGAGGCAGCGCCGGGCTAGTTACGCCACTATTTGCGAATTAATTGTGGCTGCTTGGACAAACGTGTCTGCTTGCACTGTTGTTCGAGCTTTTGGCAAAGCCGGCATAATTTCTGTGGATCCACACGGCAATGAGTTTTTGATGGATTGTTCAATTCGGACACAGAAGATGAGGACTTTGATGGATTTCTGGGTGATGATTGATTGAAAAACGTGAGTACATTGTAAGATGGCTAAATAAAGTACAACCGATCTCAGTTTTGCTTCCGTTGCCTTTTTAAAAACGTGTTTTTAGCATGTCTTAGCATGCTATGCTATGCTTCAAGCTAACGTGTTTTTAGCGTGCGTGCATGCATGCCGTATGTTTAAACTGGCGTAAGTTCATTTAAAAATGTATGAACTTGACTTGGAACTAGTTCATGTTGAAAATAAATTTGCCCAACATTGTCTACAGTAGTTGTCCTCCAAAGAGACCACTGGATACCATTCATCCTGATCTCGGTTATGTTCTCATTATCCAGTCGATGGCAAGACAACACCAGTCCTAACCCGAAAAGTGTCAGTCTGTTGTGATCAATGGACAGTACAGCATGTCATACCCACATATGAGTTCAACCTTGGTGGAGGTCTGCTCTAGTTTGTCATCACTTGGGTTGAAAAAGCTGTAGTTTGCCTTTGGCATGAGACTGTGTCAGACTGCAGCCTGATTACCAACATGTTTAATCCATCTGTAGTCCATTACGCCATTCAGTCTATGACTTCATTTCAACATTTGCTAATTTTTGTAGGAAAAAAAAAGTACTGGAGGCTTGGCTTGTCATTCCGGGATCGCAGCCACGGGCATCCATGTCATTATAGCAGCGCTGCAGACCAGGGTGCAGACTAACACGCTGCTGGCACATTGCAGCCAGGCATATGGACTCTCGCCGGGGACTCAATAAAACAGACTGCTGCGATTGCCCCCTGCGCACATGCAAACAATTAATCCTCATTTCTTTGCTCATTTTTCTGCTCGGTGCTCAATGTTACTTGGACGCCCATCAGCAGCACAGTGAGGTACCGCAAAGACGGAACAGTGAAGCTCAACTCACCACTTTGGTGATACAGTAGTGTGGGAGAATATGTAGGATGCCAGATTTGAGTATCTTAGCATTGCTCCATCCAGAGTATGCGTTTGGAACAAAGGTGTCTCAATGACTACCTTAAGTCGATGGTAGAATGCACATAGGCAGAAAAGTGTGCAAATCCAACATTGTAGGCAACCGATTGCCCCTTGCTAAAGGGAGCCCCCAGAGATGGTTCAGTTTGGCCCATACCAATGAAGAAACAATGACACTGCTTCAGACACTGCAACCACAACATGTCGAGAATTTTGAGAGGGTCCCTCACTAGCTGTTGCAGAATCTTGGCTATTAGAGACGCTGTGATGACACTTTGGGATTCAAGAATCCCCCTAATGCAGACCATACAAACAGGTTGGCCGTACAACAACTGTCAGCGATTCTCAAATTTGTGCTTTCCATTCCTCCTTTGTTTTTATCATTCAGAAAATTTAGAAAATTCCAGATTAGTTTTTTTCTTATTTATACAATGCACGTGCAGTCTACTCTCAGTGTGGATAGCCATTTGTTATTCAGATTCAGAAAACTTTATTTATCCCCGTGGGGCAATTAGAGTTGTGCGAGAGCGGCTTATTATAGAGACAGTCAGAGCAAAGGAAAAACATAGGATGAGAGTAGTTTAGCACTTGAGGTCTTGAGGTTGTGGTTCCAGGAGCAAAGTAGTATTGCACATCAGAATCAGAATCAGAATCAGAATCATCTTTATTGGCCAAGTATGTAGAACACACAAGGAATTGGTCTCCGGTATACACGCTGCATTAGTATCATCATAAACAAGAACATGACATCGAACAGGATTGCACAGTAAGGACACAGTAAAGACAGTATTACACAGTGAAAGCTAAATTGCACTGTGAAAACAGTATTGCACGTCATGTATTGCACTGTAAGGACACAGTAAAGACAGTATTGCACAGTGAGAACTAAATTGCGCTGTGAAAAACAGTATTGCACATCAAAGTATTGCACTATAGGGTGTGCGAGTCTGTGTGGTGGGGGGGTGGGATGATTCCTTGGTTATTGATTTAATATGCATATTTGCGATGACGTAGATTCATCAAAAGACACCAGCGATGACTGCTCTCAGTCAAAAAGTTGAACAATAGTCCAGAACTCTAGCGAGCGATGAAGGCCTTACTTTTCAGGCTGGGTCGATGCATCACAATGACACTCATCATTGCCAAGGTGTCAACCATTGAAAACAACATAAAGTCATCCTCCCTGTCCTTGATGGGTTGCAGCTTCTATGGTCTGATGAAATAATTCAAAATACAGCCCATAAAACTCAATGCCGCTGTGAACCTTAAGCTATCAGCAACATTGTCAGACATTTTAACAACCTCTCGCTAATAGGCGAGTCTAACATCATGCTATGAGTCAATCGCCGCTGACAGATGTCGGCAAAAGCATTTAAGAGTTAACCACTGCATAATGAAACTAAAACGCACACACACACACACACACACACACACACACACAATGTAGTATTTGTATGTTGATGTGTGTCTCGTTTCTTTTATCAGAATATAAAAAAACCTTGGCAGAAGGAGGTGACCTTCTAGCTTTGCCAACACTGGCATGCGACAATTAGCCACAATCAGCGGCGTCTCATAATGTTGTGTTGACAGCAGCGCGGAGGTGCCGAGCGAGCCGGTTACACAACAGTTGGCATCGCTTGACACGGGTGAGAGAGGGACATACAGACAAGCTGCTGACAGGGAGATAATCCTCCGCTGGACTAGTGGGACAAAGTCAAAGGCCCGGTGGTCAGCTGGAGGGCTGTTGAAAACAACAGTTAGGGTGGCTAACTATCGCATCAGACAGTTATCAGGGGTAAAATCGCATTGTTTTGGCACTGTCAACTAAGTATTTGTTGATGTTTTCTTGAGTTTAGTAGTCAGAGTAGAACAGGCTGCCTACGATTTACTACTCAGTCATTTAGGCGTAGAAAAAAAGTAGTGTGTTTCCGGTAACCCGACCGACCGAGAATTTCTACCTCAAAGAAAAACTTTACGGTCGGCATTTTTTTCAAACCTTCTACATTTTTGTGTAATAATAGCCTTTCAAAACACTTAAGGACGCTTTACAATCAAAACAAGAACAATAAAACCACAGACAAAATTATAAATAACAAAAGGAAAGATGAATTTAGAGCGTTTACATTGGTGCAAACTCTCGCGATATTCACGTTGCGTCGTTTGCCCTGTCGTCTGTCAACAACATTGAATCGTGGTGGCGGCCACGATCTCCGACAACAGTTTAACCCTATGTTGCATGGCTTCTGCAGGAGTTATTCAATTGTGGTTTGTTTTTAAATTTAGGGTAGATTATGGCCAAATATCATAATAAATTCACAATTTTGGGAAAACCAAAGTGCAGATACTTCGTGTGCATAATAACTTAATCACTACACAATGACCTTGCCAAAAAGCATGGCAGTACTGATAGGTAACACATAGAAACTGTTATTTATTGTGTTCTATATGTTCTATATACTCTTCTGCACAAGTACAATAGGGTATTTGGACCTTTTCATCTCACGGTTAGAAATTATTCAACATTTTGTGGACACTCTTTCACACTCACCTTTTCCTCATGGAGGCTGCCATGTTGCTTTTGCTGTTGCGCACGCTAGAGACATCTCGCGGTGGATTTAAAAACTAAAACTGGTAACTTGAATGTGGTTACTGAAGTAACCCGTATGCAACATAGGGTTAAACCGCGTTTTGTGTGTTGCAGTCGCATGCTCGCGCCATAATATTAAGAAAATAGCATCCACTGCTGTATCGAAAAGATTCAACGAGGCGAGGGCGGCGGCGACGTTCGAAGTCGGCCGCGGGGAGAGGCAGGGGCGGGCGTGACGGTGGGACGGGCGGGGGTTGTGGTACGGCGCGCCGGTCGTTGGCAGGTCGTCTACTCTACCCCCCGCCACGAACACCCAGCGCCCGCCCCCGCGGCCCGACCCCGCGAGGCCGGCGGCGGCGGCGCACCCCTGCCTCCCGAGCCCGGAGCGAGAGCGAAACCCAAATAGGCGCCGGCCGCGAGCGGCGGGACGACGGCGGCGGGAGGCGTCGCGGGGGGAGGGGGACGGTGTCGGGCGCGGGGTCGGTCGGTGCGCTTCGCGCCACCTCCGCGTCCCGCCCGTCCCCCGTCACTACCCCCGGTCAGGCGCCCGTCGGCGTTCCCCCGCCGACCCGCGCGTCCGCGCGCTCGTTGACGTCGACCCCCCGTCCGCCTTAGTCTTACGGCACCCTAGTCCAGGCCGGGCCACGACCACCACGGGCCGTCTAGGTCGCGGGATGCAGAGGCTCTAACACCCAGCCGCTGGGTACCCAACTCGCTCGCCGCCGAGCAGGGGTTTCAATCAGTGGCGATTGCTCTCGGACTGCAAGGGAAGCTTGGCTTCCCCTAAAATGTCAAAGAATAAGTGATGAAATATATGAATGTAAATGTCATTGTGTGTACATGTCATTGATTAAATATGCGCTACAACGTGCTCAACTTTTGCCTCGAATCAGCTTCTTCTTATTACTGGTTACGACGTACGACGCGAGTCCCTTCTCCTTCACGCCGTAGCTTCGCTGTGCTTTAAACGGTAGTGAGTTCAGGGTAGGTTGTCCCAATACGTTGAACGGAGACGAGTCATTGGATACAAACTGTTTTTTGTCCCGCCCACGGAGTTCGGCGTCTCTGGGACTGGATGGCAGTGGGAGGGTACCGGACGCCAGGCTTTTCTGCATCAGATTGGATGCCTGTGTGCCAGTTCAATTGACATTGAAATGAGCCAATCACCGAGCTTTTAGTGATTGACATTGAAATGAGCCAATCACCGAGCTTTTAGTGTAGGCATCTGTGCGAGCATTTTTTTCAACTCGCATTCTGTTCCGAGTTGAGCTGGAGACTTCTCCTAATCATTTTAGCGACACTCTTTGTTGTAAACAACTAGCGACAAATTAATCTTTTATTTCTGGTGGGTTTTATTGTAGTTCCTATAGTTGTAGGACACTAATTAAGTACGGGGAAAAGACGCCTTGTTGGTATGACAGGGTCACGGATCATTTTCTTGAAAAGCAACGGAGCTAGAGTAGAATTTGCGTATAAATAAACGGACACATTTTATGATGTCGATCAAAATTGAGCTTCCCCTCTTTGAGAGATGAGCATCCGGCACTGGTTTCAATGTCTCCTTGTTTTATGTTTTATGGTTATTTTGTTTACGTTTTTGATGGGGGAGGGAGGGAGAAAAAAAAGATTAAAAAAAAAAAACTTTGTCCGACCTACCGACCCTATGCTGAAATTTCATGTTACCGGAAACACACTACTTTTTTTTCTACGCCTTATCAATGGAACACGAATTAAAGTGTTTGTCCGAGAGGTGGGCTTGTCTAACGGAGTTGGTGGCAAAAGGTTGCGCACCACAAGGAGGTCAGGAACAAACGTACTTAAAGGATTTATGACAAGAAAAGGCTAAACCCTCAGTATGACAGAAACATGAAAAATACTGAATGAAAGGTCCTAAAATCATGAAACAAAGTAAAGAAAAAAAGGAGAAACAAAACACTCAACATCGATGACTGTGGGGCAACGGTGTCAACGAAGGCCACAGCAACAGCCTAACTCGAGAACGAGTTAGGCTGAGGCTTTAGGAGCTGCTTTGGGACCCAGTTGGAGGTTGCTCAAAGCAGCGGCAACAGCAGCCACAGCAGCAACATTGAACCGACACAGACTCAATGAACGTAGGGCGCTAAATACAAGCAAAGGCAATGAGGCACACCTGGCCAAGAAATGGGTGGCTAGAGGGAACTGATTTGTAGTCACAAGGAACAAGCCTGAGCAGAACAGGTGGAAATGAAAATGAGTTGACACGACACGAGCAAAGGACGCAGTAAAACATGACCGCATGAAATAAAATAAAGTCAAACAGCTGTACAGTGAACAGCAAAATCCGTCAGTAATTCACGTTCCCCGAAAACGGGTAGTAAATGACTGTGGATAAGATGGTAATTAAGCATGACTTTTGCCTCACTGAAGCTCCTCAACTCACTTCAAATTGTTTCCTTGGCACCGAGATGCCACCAGATTGTGCAAACAATACAGTGGATACTTGTGGATTTTTTTCAGATTTTGTTTAAAAAAATTTTTAGTACCTCTCTCTCTTTGCTGGGGATAGTTGATTCCATTCCAGGGTTCCATTGCACTGTTGTTGAAATTAAAATTGTATTTATTCAGCAAATAATGGTGGTTACGCAATAAATAAATAAAACCTGTTAATTCCAGAGTGCCAAACTGCAAATATGCAAAGGTTCACTGCATCAACATGTAGAATTGCAAGCGGGACATTGGCTCTAAGCACAACCCAACAGTGCCTGTGAAGCTGTCATCATAAACAGTATGCTAACCTGCATTTAAATGCTATGCTTTTATTTTATCACACACTATTTTGGATTCCTGCAAATCATCCGGAAAAAAAAATCATCAGATGGAGCGTGCGAACTGTGGGAGACCCGCAGCTAAGCCATTCAAAGGCGGAGGAACGGCGAGTCGGGCCAACTCGGGTGGAGACGGGACAGAATCAGTGGAGGGTGCGGCAGAGAGCAAAACCCCAGCGGGAAAGAGGAGGAGGAGGGATGGGAATGTTGAGATCTCCACACAGTGTCGAGACTCGCACGAACGTGCCAGGTGAATAAATGAGGCCCGACATGAACCATGGGAGCTGATGGCCTCCTATAGGAGATGAAATTACAAAACTGCATGAAGCATCATGCTACGCAACATGTGTGACAGGAAAACAACTACACAGTTCACAGACTTTTTTAAGTGATTCTTTTTAATTCATTCATTCATTCATCTTCCGAACCGCCTGATCCTCACTAGGGTCGCGGGGGGTGCTGGAGCCTATCCCAGCTGTCTCCGGGCAGTAGGCGGGGGACACCCTGAATCGGTTGCCAGCCAATCGCAGGGCACACAGAGACGAACAACCATCCACGCCCACACTCATACCTAGGGATAATTTAGAGTGCTCAATCAGCCTACCATGCATGTCTTTGGAATGTGGGAGGAAACCGGAGCACCCGGAGAAAACCCACGCAAGCCCGGGGAGAACATGCAAACTCCACACAGGGAGGCCGGAGCTGGAATCGAACCCGGTACCTCTGCACTGTGAAGTCGACGTGCTAACCACTGGACTACCGGGATTTTTAAATTCTTTTTTTTTAAGTGAGTAAAATATGAAACAATAAAAAAAAAAAAAAAAACGATCTTCCAGCAGAATAGGAAAAGCTGATCTTTGAAAACAAGTAAGCACTGCATCAACCCCCACTACTTACCAGAAACATACAATATTCAGTCATTTGGGGGCACAGGGCAAACCAAGTCCATATAAATGCATATCAGTGTTGTCATCAATCTGTGGTTATCATCAACTAACACGTGCAAATTTGAGAAAATTCTCCCAATTCCTGAGCTGGACAAAGTCCTTAAAATTCTTCTTGAGAATTATTATCTAACAAAAGAATAATTTCAAAGCTTTTACTGTAACTGATCGTCAGGCTGGACAATTGATCGCAATTTAACCGTGATTTCGATTTTGGCTTCTCTCAATCTTTAAACCATTACAATCAAAGAAAAACGATCTAAGTGGAGAACATGCAGTGCATTTATAAGCTTCAAACTTGTGAAAGTACCCCGAATGCACCATGTCGCTTGTGTAGAAAGCGTGTAGCGTATGCGATTCTGCCATCCTTGAGCATCCTTTAAACTATCTGACAACCCACTTGAAGGTTACAGTAAAACTAATCACACAACAAAAAGAATTACCGGTACACATATTGCATATTTAAACAAAATATATGGAAAGAACACAGTGACTGCCAAATAAGACATTCCTATTCAAATACCTGTATTGTCAAATGTTACTCACCACTGCAGTCTCAATGCAAGTCAATGAAATTGTCACTTAATAGTGAATGGCAAGTTTCAATAGGTTTCCTGTCATGGGGCTTCTTGCAAAAGTCTTTCAGGAATGAGTTGTGATTCTGTGAAGAATCATTGGGATGATTTCAAATATATACAGTATTGTGTTGGATCAGATGGTACTGTTAAATGTTGAGTTTTGTTATGTGACGAAACAGCAGGCCAGGTGAAAAAAAGAATAAAAAGTCACTTCAGCCAGGAAGGAGATTTTCCCGTTTTCTTTATTGCAAGTGCAAACAGCTAACCAGGTTTAGCAGAACACACGTACCAATGCGCTCCGGTTTCCTCCCACATTCCAAAGACACACATGGCAGGCTGATTGAGCACTCTACATTGTCCCTAGGTATGAGTGGGGGCGTGGATGGTTGTTCGTCTCTGTGTGCTCTGCGATTGGCTGGCAACCGATTCAGGGTGTCCCTCACCACCTACTGCCCGGTGACAGCTGGGATGGGCTCCAGCACCCCCCGCGACCCTAGTGAGGATCAAGCGTTTCGGAAGATGAATGAATAAATAAATGTACCAATGCTCTCCAAGTTGCCCGGCCCGCAGTGACTTCCTCATTCCTCTTTTAAAGGGAGTTCACTTGAGCTACAGGCCAATCGGGTCCGAGCTGCAATTGGCCCTTCCCAGGTGGTTGCAATTACCTTTCGCTGAAACAATTAGTCTCCAAAACGCTTTAAGCGTCACACACTGACATCACACAATAACAGTTTTGGATGGAGAGAAACGTGCACCTTTCTCCCCATCCAAAATCCACAAAAAAAAAAACACAAAAAAAAACACAAAAACACTATATGTGTCTCATGCCATTATAAAGTAATTCAGAAGCAATGGTGACAGCTGAGTTTGGAACATGATCTGGGACTAAGTAACTCAACAAAGAAATGTCATTACGAAAATATGAGTAATGCATTACCGCCTTACCATCTAAATGTAATATATTTCCATAACCCCCAACACTCCCCATAACTAGTTATAAGACCTTTTCAGGAAAAGAATGCTTGAATCAAGAGAAATACTTTTACACAAAAAACGACTGATCAGAAGCAAGATCTTGTCAGACAAAGTGCAAGCATATTTTGCCCTCATTGGAGATACTTGGTGAGATTGAGTTTTTGCAGTGCACCAGCATGAGTGCCGATGCTTCCGACAGTGGGAAACAGATTACATGGCAAAGCAAAGATGTATTAGTAGAGTTTAATGGAATAGAGATGAGTGGAATGGGGGGGTCGGGGACTTAAATAAATTAACCTTCAGTGGATTCCCGGAGGCCTGTGGGAATGACAGCAGGAGAAATTGTCCCCTTGTCGCTGATGTAATGAATACTAATGACGTGTTGGTGGCCCCCAGTGCACTTTGTTTTTGTTTAACTGTGTGTGCAAACATGATCTGGTCTGGATGGACAGGACAAAACAAGCAGAAGAACTTCAGTCCTAAGCTACTTTGTAATAGGGAGAAATGAAGACCGATCCCACCAAATCCAGCAGCTTTCATTTTTTAATGTTGTTTTATTTATTTTTGTTGTCATGCAACTTTTGGACCTAGTTCCTCAGTTTGTTTGCCGGGCCTCCGCTTCCTGCCTAGTCTCCTCGTCCTGTGTCTGATTCAGATTCAGATTCAGAAAACTTTATTTATCCCCGTGGGGCAATTAGAGTTGTGCTAGAGCGGCTTCTTATAGAGACAGTCAGAACAAAGGAAAAACATAGGATGAGAGTAGCTTAGCACTTGAGGTCTTGAGGTTGTGGTTCCAGCAGCAAAGTAGTTTTGCACATCGAACAGGATTGCACAGTAAGGACACAGTATGGACAGTATTACACAGTAGAAGCTAAGTTGCACTGAGAAAAACAGTATTGCACATCAAGTATTGCACTGTAAGGACACAGTAGAGACAGTATTGCACAGTGAGAACAAAATTGCTCTGTGAAAACAGTATTGCACATCAAAGTATTGCACTGTAACCCGTATTGCACAATGGGGTGTGCGAGTCTGTGTGGTGGGGGTGGGAGGATTCATTGGACTAAGAGTTTAAGAGTTTAAGAGTTTAAGAGAAGAACAGCCTGGGGGACGAAGGTGGATCTCCTCCTCGCTGTCCTGCAAGCTGGGCACCGCAGCCTGCGGCCGGAAGGCAGCCATTCGAATGCGGGGAAGAGAGCATGTGAGGGGTCCTTCATGATCTGAGCAGCCAGACCACGAATCTGCTGCTGACACACTGCAATCAGTGGGCGAGTGGGAAGTCCAATGATCTTGGAGCACACTCTGCTGATGCTGTCGAGGCGGTTCTTCTCCTGCAGACTCTGGGAGTGGAACCAGCAGGCCAAAGCAGTCTTATGTGGGGCCCTCTGCTCCAAGTTGCTAAAGTGACCCTTGGGCGCACACGACTGTTCTCCATGAATTCTGCCTAGCAACAACAACAACAAGAATTGTCAGGAGCCTCTATAACGTTTCACACAAACGTTTTGTATTTGTTGTTGTCATCCACGCAGAAGGAATGTGTCTCGCTTCCTGCAGACTTTCCCTGTCCTTTCTCTGACGTGTGGCGCAGGAGAAGCTTCTGCCCCCCCAAGTATTCAGCATCGCGAGTATGGCGGCATACCTTTTGAAAATTGCGCTTGAAACTGCAATTAAACGTGCGCCACAAATTGTGCTTAGCAACAAGTGTCGCATAAACGTGAAAAGGAAAAAGATGTTTTATTTTTTGCTGACAGTACAAAATGTATGTGTCTGACTTAATTTCTGCCGCAGAACGGGGGTGGGGTGTGGTGGGGTGACCCAAGTCTTTGATGGAATCAATAGAATAATCAACTCTAAAAAGATTAGTTTCGCGACAGCCTGAGTTGTTATGCATTCAAGTGAAGACACGGATCATGTTCATGATTTCTCACATTAATTGAAACTGAAAATATCAATATCAAGTCAAGTCAAGCTTTATTGTCAAAAATGCTCTTTGTGCAACATACTGCACAAAGGAAATTCCTTTCCTCTCAACCACAGTGCGAACATGCAGTGCATTGAAACACACACATCTAAATATAAGGGCAGCAAAACTGAACTGCATAAAAAGACATCAAGACATAAATATATAAAATATAAACGAATAAAACAATATGCGACACTTTATTTATGTAAATCCTCTTCCATTGTTTATATTTTCAAATTATGACTGCAACATTCCCAGAAAATGGCTTACTGGCAATTGCAGCCATTGCGTTTATGACCCCTGGACTACAAATACTGTATGTTTTTTTTTTTTTCAGGAATTCATTTTTTTGTTATCTGTGCAAAATGAATGTCTGACTTTGCAAGCCTTCTGAGGAAAAGGGTGCAATGGAAAAGTACGGTTTGAATTGAACTCAGTTCTACAATATATTTTAAATGATCAGCTAATAACATATTTGCCTTAAGACTCTGTGAAGCAGCATGTGGCCGACATGCTTGTCCTCACCAGGCGGCCCCATAAGTGTGACAGAACCTGCCAGGTTAGTCAGAAGACCTTGCATACCGCGGGTTGTGCATCAACTCTACACAAGTGCTCATTTTTTTCCCCCCCTAGCACACATTGCCACAACTTGTTGTGTTTTCAGGGCATTGTGCCACGACCTTCCTCATCTCCGGTTTTGCAACGAATGCACATCTGTATCAGTGTCATGCCAGAAGTTTCATTCAATCACATTCGACAAAATCTGCAATAGTGTCTCAGTCTAATCGTGTTACCAAACAGGCCAAGAAAACAAGAGCAACAACAGTGTCTGCACTCACAGTGGTTTCACTTCTCGGAGCCCATTTTCAGAGGAAGCTATCAGTGTGATAAGTCGTCCCAAGCAGCACTGAAGATTTGCAGCTGTTTTTGTGCTTGCACACAAAAGTGCATGTGGCCCAGCGCGATAGGAGCACAACAAAGCTTGTGTAGGTGTGTGTTGTGCCATGTGCATGTGTGTGTAGGAGGACTGGGTGGGTTCTCTTCCAGCCTTTCTTACCACATGCCCGAAACATTGTGCTGACAGGCGGCATAGCTGAGAACCTCAATTTTTCTTCATTTGAATCTCTGTGGAAACACACCAAGTGAACAACAGCAACTGGGCCGTCTGTCAATACACACCTGTCAACGTGGGTTACAGTGTTGCCACGGAAACCTGACTCTTGCTCTACCCATTTTGTAAGCTGTAAGCACACACTGTGTTTCACAAGACACGATGGCCATAAATACCGTCAAGTAAAAGTGAGCATTTTATCGCTTTGCATTCTACAATCAAGAAAACCAGGGAAATCAGAAAGTTAAACTGCTTGAGGTCCTGCTTTCTAATAAGGAGTTGTGGTAGGTAATTCCCAACCACTGTGCTGTGGCACATTAGTATGCCAGCAGAGATCATGAGGTCTGACTTGGGAAAATATCCAATTCCACTTAATTGGCCCCCCCCCAAAAAAATACTTCAATTACAAGTCTTGGAAAATGCAATTTTGCATTGCAGTTTGTGAGTCAAAGTTTGGATTAGACGCCTCATTAAAACACACTTGAAAAGGGAAACTAAGAATCACAGTTTCTCCTCCAAGAACTGAACTGCTGAGACCAGCAATGGCGCTACATCAGGGCTGTGGAGGGGGGGGCTATAACTAGGTAAGTATATTTTAGATAATCTAAAATATACTTATACATTATTCAAGCCCACCTTTAGCCCTGAGAGAGAAAAAAAACCCTGGAGGTCAACTGCGCGGGTCGTCGGAGATCGAGGCAAGCTCGGTGCGGCTCACGCCGCGCCAGTTAGCTCGCAACAGGCTTTGGCTGACTACAAGTATCGCTAAACATCTTGTGGAGTTGCGCACAAGTCAGTAATCATCGCAGCTATGGCGGAGAATAAGCTACACTTCTGACAAGTGTTGCTACAAAGGCATAATGAGGAAAGACGAAGAAGCGATGCTAATTGCTATGCTAAACTAAGATTCACGTGTACTGTAATCATGAAACGCCGGAAATAAGTGTTCGTTGTGATGATGGTTGTGATTCCCATGATCTATTCTATATGTAAGTGTGTAATGTACAGCCCCCTGGTGGCCATGTCACTCACATCACAAAGAGGAGCACAGTGTTCACTGAATTAAAGCAAAATTTGTTGCATTACTATTGCAGAAAACTATTTACATTCAATTTAATTATCTCTGCATGATTTTGTACTGTATACAATCATCCTGAGTGCTATTCTTATTTAAAAAACACATTGCACTAATGTGTTGGTATTACGGAGAAGCCTTAGAAGATAGTGTTGCAAAAACAACCAATTTAATGATGTCCTAAGACTTTTGCTCAGTGCTGCTGCTAAATGTAAAAGTGATGAGGACGCCCTGCGGTGGTTCAGCTGCTGGTGGTCATCTGTCTTTCGAAATCATTAAGACACTCCATTGCCAGCTTAAATCTGGAGCCAAGCGTCTGCCTCGCTCACTCTGTCCATTCCATTGCTTGGCTACTGGTGACTCTTCAAGGTATTCTGACTGAGTTCTTCAGGCACGGGCTGATGTCACTGATGACAACGGGCTAATTCGAAAGCCATCATTAGGCGGTTAGTTGGACGAATGCAAGTGTTGGCCATCAATGGGCAGCGGGTGATCAGTCAGCGGACAGACAGCGGCTCTGACATTTTGATTTAGAGCCCTTTTACTACTGGTATCATTTTTTTGCCACAAGCCTGACTGTCGCCGGCTGTGTTGGATGCCTTTGTTCAAGATAGCAGCTCATTCGTGTGAGGACAGTGAGGTCACTCTTGGCCACGTTTCAACCTCGTGACGGAAGGACTACTGTTGCATATAGTCTCAAAGGTAAACTACACAGTGAAAATAAACATTCTGTGATATACTTAAAAATAGGAGTATTTCTTTGTTGAAGGGTTATTGTTCTCAAACTAAAAGGTTCTCCAGCAGTTTTTATTTCTTCAATGCAGCAAACTATTGTCTTGTCTAGAAGCACAGGTAAATTGATTAAAACAAAAATAAGCTCTGCGGTAATGTCATTTTGAGAACATTTACAGTGCAGACCTCAAAAGTCAAAGTCAAAAGTCAGGACTCCATTGTGAAAACTGATTGATAAATTACTGTATAAATATTTCATACCATATTAATATACTTTTAACATGAGGCCATTACTCTTGACTGCACGGATGTGCTTTGAGAGTCTTTCATTACTACATGCAGGGTTCCTAGAATAAAACACACATAAGTACTTTCAGTGAAACAATAAAAGACAAGATGGCTGCCTCTGGCGTCGGCCGCGAGTGGCCTATTGATAGTCCATTTGTCCTTGCCTGGCTGATGTAACCGTGATGGAACTTAATTCGTTTTTGGTTCTGATCCAATTATGCGTGTCTAATTTTTCTCTCCAATAGACACTTTTTGATTGTCCTGCTGTTCAAAGCTGGATGTTCTCCGCTTTTATACGGTCCCAGCCAGACATCTGTGAAAACTGTAATCAATGACACAAGTACTTATTTGCTGTTTTAAATGTGTTATGCGTGTCATTCTTAGATTAGCATTTAGCATGGATCTACATCTTTTCTTATCATCCCTCTGTGAGTATGTAAATGTAACTTCTTCCTCGCTACAGAGGAGATAATTACTGACTTACATGTAGGTGCAAGTCTGCAACATGTTTAGGCCCACTACTAATCACCTGAAGTTGTCGCGAGCTGTCAGCTTCTGCGGAAATAGCACAAAGCTTCCCTTGACCTCCCGTCTATCCCTGTCGGTGACATGAGCTCAGCGAAGCCTTTGGGGACCGTCTTGGTGGTTCTTTTTCTTCTCATACTTTCCTTTGATGGACGACTTGGCGTTTAGCACAAAGAATGAATTGCGGTTGCTGAAAGCACCTTTTAATTGCTCTTCGGTTACACTCACACTTTGCTCCTTCTTAACATCCCATTCAGAAGGATATTGCGCTAATGACATAATAGCGCATGACATGTCTTGTACATGTTCCGAGTGCTCCCCTCTATAGATGTTGTTTGCTCCCCCAAAACGGCGTGTGACTTAGCGCTGGTGTTAGTGACTAAGACGTTATTTATCAGCGAGGCTCATTTGTTAAGAGGTGGGCAATTTCTCCGTCAATTAAATGCTTATCACCTCATTTAAATACGAGCAAATACCACACTTTCTGCTTGGCATCGTCGTGACTCATTTCACCATCTGCGCGTGCTTTTTGAATTAGACGCCATCCGTTTGCTCAATTTCTACCAGTTAGTGCCACGCAAAAGCCGTGCAAACCTTGAGTGAATTCAGGCCTCAGTTTTGCAATTCAATATGGATTAATGAGACACAATACATCAATTTGATGCACAAACCCCCCCTAAAAAACCAATCAAACAAACAATGAGAAACAGCTTATTTCTAGCCTTGTAATCATGAAACAAAATATACCAGGAAGACAGATGTGAAAAAAAAACATGCCTCTGTATGATGATATTACGCTACAGCAAAAATGTGATTATTGATCTTAGGCGAAAAAAAAACACACAACCAAGACCACAACACATCACATTGTCTTTTTGGGTTTTCTCGTCACCTTGTTTTGTGTGATTGTTTTTTTTTTTTCCTCTGCAGGTGATAGACAGTCACTGATCTGGTACGAGCTATTGTTAGTGGAACACATTCCATCCATCCATCCCTCCATTATGTACCACATATCCGGGTCGGGTCACGGGGACGCCCAGACTTCCCTCTCCCTAGCCACTTCTTCCAGCTCTTCCAGGGGATTCGAGGCATTCCCAGGCCAGCTGAGAGGCATAGTCTCTCCAGCGTGTCCTGGGTCGTCCCTCGGGGCCTCCTGCCGGTGGGACATGCCTGAACACCTCACGAGGGAGGCATCCAGGAGGCATCCTAATCAGATGCCCGAGCCACCTCATCTGCTCCTTTTGACATGGAGGAGAGGCGGCTAGACTGTGAGCCCCTCCCGGATGGCTCAATCGGATCGACCAATAAATTGAGAGCTTCGCCTTCTGGCTCAGCTCCTTCTTCACCATGACAGACCGATACGAAGTTTGCATCACAGCAGACGCTGCACCGATCCGCCTGTCCATCTCCTGCTCCCTCTTTACCCTCACTCATGAACAAGAATCCAAGACACTTAAACTCGCCCACTTGGGGCAAGAGCACGTCATCCACCCTTAGAGGGCACTCTACCCTTTTACGACTGAGGACATATTCCATCCAAATAAAACCACCCAAAACAAAACAGCGGGTAAACAAAATGTGATCAAGTTTAATATTTTAATTATTCAACGACTCCAGATCTTTCTGGCCTGAAGCTACTGTCGGTGAGTCATTGATTGCAGATCAAACAAATTTGTTGTGAGGACGACGCTGATGGAAAAAGTGAAGTTGGTTTCAGATTGAGAAAATTAAGTTTTTACGATTGACAGATGGGAATATTACGTTACAATACAACCTTGTACTGTCTCCTAGTGTCATGTAATCTATCGAGAAATACTGTAAAATGAATGGCAGGAGCAAATCTGTGTTGACATCCGTTCATAATACGTCTCTGTATGTTGTTATCATGTTTGTAGCAATACTATAAGATTTAAATGTAGTGTATATTTATGAGACTGAATTGAGACTGCAAGGAGACTTATTTATGTGATACATTCAAACACCAGAGGAGAAGGCATAATGCATTCATTCTTTTGTGCACATAATGTTTTGGCATATACGTCCAAAACAGAATGCGAACAGTTCTACAGGGAAATTATGTTCAGAAAATAAATTTGTTATCTTTTGATGTCTTCCAGTGAGCCCTTCATGCGCTTCCGAGGCATGAATGCATCATTTACATAATCAGGCAAAAGCCAAATTGACTCAAATAAACTGCAAATGTGTGCCGCAATCCAGCTGTTTACATGTTTTTAACAAGAACCAATGAGGAAGTGTACATGTTTACACACATCATTTACCGGAAAACAAAATGGTCCAGATGAGAATACACTAATGCTGTGGGGTGCGTTGCGAGACATGTTGGCCAAAAATAAATACATAATAATAATAATAATAATAACTTGATGACATGTCAGGAGACACATTTTATCTGAGAGGAGACTGAGGACATTAAATGTTTCCACGTACCACTTTCAATATGTTCTTAACAGTCTACTCAATACGCTCGTCGATGCTGCCATTTTTTTTTCAATGCGTGCAGATGAAAATTTCATCCCGTCGCACAGCGCGAGTGCATGTTCTAATGCACCTAGCCTTACATATAGTGAAGGGAACTGTTGGAGAGGTGCGGTTCACCTTATTCAGCCTGTGGCTCCCACTGACTGACATTTCAGCACATGCTGCACGAACTTGACGGTGTGACACCCGAAGTTGAGTGGGGTGTGTTTTCAGAGAATTCAGCGCCCACTGCATCCGACATCTGTGAGGACGTTTCTATTTTTAATGATTTTGGAGCCCCCTTAAGATACTTGGCTTTTTTTCCCCCCCAACTCACAATTGTCAGGCTTGTTAACAACATTCTTCTCTGTGGTGTGTCAAATTAACAAGACATTTTTATTTTTGTTTTGCAGGAACTTTAATCTGTGAAACATACTGTGCAATCACTGACACATATAATTTACCCAGTGTGCTTTTTACATCTATTGAGTCAGTTATAACAAAGCACTAAGTTCCAGGCCTACCGTTTCCAGAAACATCCAACTCCCCGATTAACTTGCTGTTGTCCTACTTGTGAGAATCTTTGAAAGTCATGAAGGGTACAAATGGATGACATCTGCGTTGCTAATGAAAAACCAGCTTTGTTGTGTACCTGCTAAAGTTAGCCTCATCACTGGCAAAGTAAGTGTTCCTTCATGGAACTTTTGATCATGTTAGCATCTAGCAACAGCCAGGCTCATGTGGGTAATGTAATAGTTTCCTAGCCCTTTTTTTTTTATATGCGTTTTGATTTTTCAATTAACAGGTAAATCAACATCTTCTGGTGCTGTTTAGCTCTAACATGTTGTATTCTTAAGTGTTTTGTGCATTTTGATGACATTGCTTTCAAATGTATTGTTTTAAATTGTGAGGACCAATGTTGCAGGATACAGTCGGTCATATTTGCTGTTGGTTATGTTGAAATTGATGATTACGTGTGTCAGTGCTGTGCAGTATGGGATAATGAAAAATAAGTGCTTCACTTCATTACGAGTTTATCTCGCAGTCTTTTTGAGGATTTCTTTCCTTTGTCTCTCATTGGAGGTGTCAGCTAGTTCACGTTCAGGTTTTATGTCGAGGAACACTTCAGAATAGGCAGCATGGCATTGGCACGTCTGCCTCACGGCTCTGAGGTTTGGGTTTGAAACTCAAAAAAACGCCAGCTGTCATGTGTGGATTTGCGTTTTATCCCTGTGCTTTCCTGCTCCCTCTCACATTGCAAAACGTGAATGGTATGTTCATCGAAGAGTAATAATCATTGTTTCTGAAACTTTTTTTTAACATAGTACCATCTAAAAAAAAAATACTTATCTCTCTCTGTAACTCCATAATGACCAACAATGAAATACTATAGCTGTTATGGTTCTGGAAGGTTCCAGAACACAATTGGACTCTCAATACGTGGACTCAGATGGAGTCGAAAAAAAAAAATACACAAGCAGAAAAACAAAACAAACCACAAACTCTTGCAAAACGCAAATGACACAAAACCGAGACTAAGTTTAACAACAAAATACTTGAAGAATGCAAAAACAAGGCAAGAAAATACGTGGCGTGAACAAGCGAGATCATCTCGGGAATTCAACACGCAAGATGAGGAATAATCTGACTGAGACTTGGCGGCTTGGAAGTCCTTCAATACTTGACTGATTATGATTGGCAGCAGGTGTTCAGGCTGGAGGGAAGGCTCTCCTCTGCCACCTGCTGGACACACGCAAAAACAGAATCATGACAGTAGCATAGTAGATGCAAATGTTCATTTAAATACATTCTTGAAAAGTATATTCAACATGAATTGAAGCCACTATTCTATGCAATAGATTTCCCTTAAATATAGAGACATGAAAACACTGTCTGTTAAAATCTATTACACGTAAAACACAAATAGAAATTGTCCCTAAACAAATGTTTGATAAGAATTATTTATAAAATATTAAACCTAACCTAAGTTAAATACCATTGAATATTTTTTAAATCAAATGCACTGTACAGAATTTAAAGGAAATTGTCCATAGATGTGGAATTAAGTGCTAATGACTGTTTGTTCGTACACACTCTGAGATTGACTGGCGACCAGTCCAGGATTTACCCCACCCCTCCCTCCTCCCGCCCCCAACTGGGAAAGTCTCCAGCTCACCTGTAACCCTAATGAGGATTAGTGGTACAGAAAATCGATTGATGGAACAATACCAATGTGTCCCGATACCAAAAATTCAGCTTGTGCTTGTGGTGTAAGAAAAGCAAAATTTCCGAGGGTTGTTCACGATTGATTCTTGGTCAAGTTTGGATCAGACGTTATTTCGTAACCAACCCGAGCAATATCCTCGTGTACAAAAAAAATCTGTCTTCCATCTCAAAAACTTTGATCTCCGCACCCGCCGAGAACGTTGACTGCAATCAGCTGCTCGACTGACAGCACCGGGCTCAACGCACTGACAGAAGGCGACGCATTTGCCGTGCGGCGAACAAGAGAATTCCTCGAGATGGATGCTGACAGGTGCAAACAGCCCAGGAAAGGGGAAAAAAAAACGTGAAAAAGGTGCGCGTAGGCGAGTTTGATGAGATTGCAGACAGGTTTTTTGGAGGGGGAGTTTTGAAGTTAAATCTCATTAGTATTCACACGTTCTGTCTGCAGGGGTTTTGAAGGATGATGTCGTCTAAAAAGAAAAGCGACACAGTGGAGTTCTAAGGAAAAATGCAAGCGGGGGGGGAGGGAAATTAGGTAAACATGGTGGTGGATGACAGCATACTCACTCATAATTGCTTCAAAACAGCTAAGCCGAATGTTTCTTTTCTTGTTTTTAATTGCTCTCTGGTTAGTTAATTTTCAAATTATTGGCATATTTATTCACTAAATGTGCAATTAAGTGCCACAGCTGCCATTGTGTTTGTTCATATCAGGTGGCGCGCTGCAATTTCGGTAATCACTTAGTGTGAAATTACTCACGTTTCCACCTCCTGAGAGGCAGCGCTTATCACTAAAGTAATTTGTTTGTTGGAGGAATGTATCTTCTCATCTTCATTTTACAGTAACATTTCCATAGAGGCTTCGCAAGTTTGGCAATGATACTTCCAAAGGATAGGCCAAGAGTTATTTATACACAAACCTTTTCCGACAGTTTCTAATTTTGTGTGTTTAATTTGTGTGTTGAACATTGAAATAAAATATTTGGTGTGAAATATAACATTGGTCAAGATCCATTGATGCATTTAAAATTGTGTTTCTGCCACAGCAGCTTTGGAATCCATCCATCCATCCATCCATCCATCCATCCATCCATTTTCTGATCCGCTTTATCCTCACAAGGGTCGCGGTGGGTGCTGGAGCCGATGTCAGCTTTCCTTGGGCAGTAGGCGGGTGACACCCTGAACCGGTCGCCAGCCAATCGCACGGCACACAGAGACGAACAAAAATCCGCGCTCACACTCACACCTAGGGATAATTTTTAGTGTTCAATCAGCCTGCCATGCATGTTTTTGGAATGTGAGAGGAAACCAGAGTACTCGGGGGAAAGGGGGGCAATGCAGGCACGGGGAGAACATGCAAACTCTACACAGGAAGGCTGGAGCCGGGATCCAACCCACAACCTCTGCATTGTGAGGTCGACGCGCTACTGGACCACGGGGCCGCCAAGCAGCTTCAGAATTCGACAAAAATAACCTTTTTCTCCATAAATGCTGTTTTCGCAATGTCCCAATTTTGGACAGATAAAATGTTATACTAACGTGGTCACCGCTTATCGGAAATTTCACAACTATAGTTGGACTTCCTTTTTCTAACCTTATCACCCTACCTCAGCAGCAATTTAATTGGAAATGTATGAAAACGCATATACCACACGCCCGGGCGCACGCATGCACGCACGCACGCACGCATTCACGCATTCACGCACACCCCTTCCTTTTTCAATAGTAGGACGCATTCTCCTTTTTAATCGTAGGAATTTTCTGCTCAATCAGAATTGAGCAAAAAGTTCTTTTTGCAAGTAAAATCATCAAACTCACATAGTATAGACTAGAAGGAACTTCTCTGTCTCATTGTACATGTGAATTTTGACAATAAAAGGCATTGATTCTATTCTACACGAGGAACCCTTTTATCGGAATTGGGGGAGCGGTGGTTGTCCTTTCCTTACCGCAGTAGCTGCTTGAAATGGAACTGATCGTCAGCCTACCATAGGCTAGCAAAAACCTATAGCTGTACCTGGCACCTTGCCATCGTAGATAGTGTATACTTTTTACAGTAGCTGCAGTTTCAACAGAATTGAGAGAAACAAACGGCACCACCGTCTAGTAAAAGTTGATATAAAGGAATAAGACTGGGAAAAAAGAAAGGTCATCTTTATACCATACTTTTAAACAATACCGGACAGCAAGCAAGACTTGTCACACTGGAGGACTAGACACTTTTTCACAACTGGATAAATATACCATAAAGAATCATACTAGCAGTTTTATTGTCTACCACAGCAGAAAAAAAAAGTCTTCTTTGCGCTTGACTAAAACTGTCAACCTACCCAAGTAGCAATATGATTGGTGTTAGACAATTCTTCTAAGAAGCGAAAAAAAGATGGCATCGTGGGTGACAGTGTTGGAGTGTGGATCCCACAAGCGCTGACTCAGATTAACTACGATACAATAAGGTTTATTTGCAGAAAGGACCAACAAAGTGTATACTAAAATCGCTGGCAACAAAGAACCAGGAAAATCCAATATGAACAAAAGGTGCTCGCAAAAGGCAATGTAAATTGGAATTCCATTCACAAAAGGAATTGACAAAAGTCCAAATATGCTAAACTTAAGATGAGAAAACCAAAATACCTACAAAACAACTATCTATAGAAACAGGAGCGGCAATGAACGTGACATTTTAAAAATATCTCTTGAGCCAAACATCAAGAAGATCAAGATCCCAACAGAGACTCAGCAACTGAGATTTAATTGGGAACGAAACACAGGTGCAGCGCTGAAGAGGCACACCCTCCACTCCAACTGGTGCCGAAAAACAAAACAAAGACAGAGATTTCGTGAGAGGATGGATTCACCCTCCGCCTGACTCGAGACATTGATTTACCGAGACGGGATCATGCTTCAAACACAAGAGCAGACGACAGAAGACATGACAAATTGGGCAAAGGCAATTCCCAGAAAGGCTCAATCTGTTCTTGTCCAATGGTGAATGGGGAAGAGGCTCGGCTGAATGAAGGCGTCTATTAAAAATCCCTTGTAAACACATTATGGGCCAGGTCTCATGTCGTATAAAGAGACGAGACGTGGCTGCGATGTGGAGGACGCGGAGGCATCCATAAATGCATGAAGTCAATCAGGCATCGTCTTGACGTCTGCTGGATACTTTCGTTGCATCCTTGATGTTCTCCGGGTAGAGAGGAGACTGCGAAGAGCACAGGCTAACATGTGATCTGCATACACGACTAATTTTCAGACGAGAATCCCTACTGCAAAAACACTGATGTGAAATACATGTGACAAAAGTACACTAAGTGTTGTAATAAAGTTTTTTTTGGGGGGGAGGGAGGGAGGGGAATGGGTAGAATGCTTATTTGAATAGCAACTAGTCCACACTCTTTTTAAGATACAGTTTTAGCTCTTAAATAAACATTTTCAAGTAGGCATGGAGACGCCGAGACACTCTGTTCCAGAAGAGTTTATGGTCCAGCACGACCACGACCGTCGCCTGGTTTCTGGGTTTGGTCATGTGACATTCGCAAGCTGTGGCGGTAAAAGGCAAAATAGCCACCACCTGAGAAGATAAAAACAGGAGGCTTTTTCTGCTTCATTCATATGCTGCAAACACATTAATTGTAATATTGTTTTTAGTGTAGTAGGACACATAGAACAGGTAATTCTAAACCTTTCTGCTTTTGTTATCTTGAATATAAATTGGATTGAATGTCATGCATACATCTAAGCTTTTTCATTAACTCTTTGTGGGGGATGCACTCCCTAGCACACGAACGCTGCGATGGAAAACAATGCAGTGGGAGCACAATTAACTAATTAGCTGCCCTGTGCAGGTTTCCTGTGGCGCGTTAGCTGTGACCTAACACTGAGCATTTAGCATCTCCATGTGCGCTTCTGCCAACATTTAAAAATGCAGAGCAATTAGCGTCAGGCCAACAGATGAGAAGGAGAAACAACACGTCTGTACTCCAGGAGCCCTCTTCTGTTTACGGCTCATAATGCAATTAACTACAAAGGCCCTCTGTAATTAGAAAGTACATTGGCCGTGATTAAATCCCGGCTCATTACGGGCTTATTTTCACCCGCCGCACAAGGCTTTGGGGTATCATACCTTAATAAGTCAACATAGAGACAAATCAACAGCAGGGTTTGATTGATTGTTGGCTGTTCGATATGAAATCTTCATCATGTCACGCTTTTACCCGGACGACCTTCATACACAGCAGTTGGTAAATCCCAAATAGCAAACAAAGCTTCTGCCTCTAAAGTCAAAGATTACAGTTTGTGATAGAACACAATTAAGTATACATATAGATGTAATGAAGTCATCGTGGGGTTATTTTTGGAGTTAGCTATGGGGCGGGGGGAATGTATCACAAGTTGCGTCCAAAGTCCAAATTTCACTGTTAAAATGCAATCACTTAATTTACTTCACATATTAAGCCTCCTTTGCTTACAATTTGTTGAACTTGTCCAGCTATGTTGTCGTTATGGCCGACGGTGGATATAAGATAATACCAATGTAAATATAGTCGTATTTATATTTACATATAGTCATATATATGTACAGTATATGTATATATTAGAGCTGTCAAACGATTAAAATTTTTAATCTAATTAAAAACTCAACTGTCATAATTAACTCAAATTAACTAAAAATTAATCATGATTGCTCACTCATTTTTTATCGTTTCTGAATTTCCTTTTGTCCTATTTCCCCCCATTTTAATACTCTCATCAACATGGAATCATGAATCAGTTTTCTATGTGCAAAATGCAAATATTTACTGAAATAACAATTTTGATTTTCAATTTTACATGAACATTTTTCACTTGGAGCAGTTATTCACACATTATCTCTCACACAATATTACTGTCCATCAACGACAGTGAAAACAATATTTTGTCACACAACAGCTGCTTGAACAGCTTTATTTAGGGAATCAAAACAGTGCAATATAACATTATAAAGTGCACATCTAAGGTAAACTAGTACTCAGCCTATAATGGATTTAAGCCATGGTTGCATACTTCGTTTTTCTCAAATTTGCTTTGAACACAGCAGTCAGGCTATGCTGATTCTGTTGATCCTTCTTGCTCGGAAGTCTCTCTACGGTTTTGTGTCGACATCATTTGGATTCTTGTAATGGAGGCTCTCGCTGGCAATCAGTAATGGTTGTTCAGTTAGGGATTGTCGGTCAGCATGGAAGGATCTCTCGTTCTGTACTTTTGGATCATTTATTGGAGCACTTTGCAGCAGAAGTAGGAGTAGTAGTAGTTGTAACAGAAGTATCAGAAGCAGGTAATAGCCTAAACTACACATAAATGCAGTAAAAAATTAATATATCTATCTTTCTGCATCGCAATGTAAATATGTATATAATTGACATTAATGAATACCTTTATTTAACAATACGTTTAATAAATAATGTAATCAACCCGATTTCACTATGTATCATTATCGTCATCATTATTCATTGTTTTAAGCGTAGAAACCATTCAACACAAACATAAAGTCGAATCAAACAAAAGAACTACAAGTCCCAATACTCAATCCCGGAAGTGGGCGCGGCTGCAGCGCAATTTACTTCTTTAAGCGTCAGATTGCAGACGGACAAACATGACAACTATGCACAAATGAGCTAAATAAAGACACCCCTGTTCTAGCAACATTTTAGCCACGCTGTTTAAATTGCCGATTGCTTCAGCAACTTTGTTCTTTAATCGTGTCATCCATTTTCTTAGCTTTGAAATGATCCATAGCCGTCTGTCTGAGACGAGGGGCGGACTACTGGCGTCAGCGGTGTGCTTGGCCATTAATTAAGTGGTATTTCAGACTCGGCGTGCTATGATGATAGCTCAGTTTACGACTGCAAAACATCCAGGTCATTTTGGTCTTGTCAGTGGAACAATCTGGCAACTTTTTAAAAGTAAACTTTCCATTCATAAACTATTTAAATATCCGTTTTGGTGTCTCGCGCTGCCGTGGCTGGCAAAACAAGCGTCGTGGACTTGTGCAGCGCGCTTGATGTTTTGTTTCTGGTTTATTTATAGAGCAACGTCACATCCGCTGTGACGTCTGCGCGTTAATCTCGCGAGAAAATTTTTATCGATAAAATTCATTTAAATTAATGTCAATAAAAACGCGCTAAACTGACAGCTCTAGTATATATACACTAATTCATTCCAGAATCCATTCCAGAATCCATAAGAAGGAAATATAAATATTTGTCATCTGTTTGCTTTCTTATTAAGAACTATGGCACTTTATCAAAAAAACATACAGGAATTACCGAATTTAATAGCATGGATAGAAATTAAACTGTTTTTACCATTTTTTTGTTGTTGCTAGAATTCAATTGACATTGTGCTGTTCCTTCTGGTGTGCACAAAGAATATTGTAATGCTGTCCTATACAATGTCGTCCACACACATAACCCGATTCCTTACGATCGATCAACCATTAAGTGTTAGGACCCAATCTGACACAAGACAAAATTTAAATGCATAAGGCAGATCAGCACACTTTAGCGATGACAATAAATACATTCATTAGATTGGCTTTATGGCTTATTTTTATATAGCTTCCGAACATACGTTTCTTTTCTACACTATGGAATTAATTTTGAATGAGTAAAAAACAGTGGTTGGCCCTTAGCCCATATCAGATCAATGTTTTATTTTCTTGAGTTTTGTTGGGTCTTTCAGTATATAAAGAAGTCAGAGAAATGCCAAGTTGCCTCCTTGTCATTGTTACCTCCATTTGGTCACAAGGCAAGTGCTTGTTGGTAGCTGCGATTGATTCATGGCTGGGAGTGACCTGCTTGTCTCACCATTTTTACCAAGGTGTTTCTCAAGAGTAGTATTCTATCAAACCACTGAAGAAAAACTTTCATTTCTAACTTGTAGAAAAAAGACAGTAACGCTGCCCTATTGTCTTGTGACATAAAAGAGTACAAGGCTCCACAAAGAAAAAGGCTCGGTGAGGTCCACTTAGATTAAAGCCAGTCGGAGTGCGTAAAAGATGAACATTTCTCAGGAGAGCAATTGGGATCTGTCACGGCAAGAAAGGGCAGCGCAGCGTCTCTTACCCACCATTTTTCTCCAGAGTCGAGTGTCCATAAAAAGCAGCTAATTCACACTGTAAGGAATGCTGACATTCATTGCAACAAGGGCCGTTCTATTCACAAGAAAAAAAATATTTAAGGTACAAATTCAAGGACGACAGATTTTGACACTTGTATTTCCAAGCTGGCTAAAGACTTTAACGTAGTTGCAATCGCTTGCATGTCCTGTTCAAAATATGTTGTGAGAGACTTTTAAACTGCATTTTCCCCACATCTTAAAACAGAGTCTTCCCAGGAGTCTTAATAATAATTCTGCCCAAATACGTTGAGGATCAAAACTTAACATACATCTTTATGTTTTTTTTTTTCATCCTGCTGGAATAAGTTACTTTAAGGGGTCAGTCCTGTCCCATGAAATCCTACCCTCCTCTTTACTCACCGATATATATTATTTATCCTCTTTGAAAAACAACTACTGCAGATGATTCTGCCTTTTTTCAACTTTTTAAAGAGATTATACCGGCCGACTAAATAGGTCAGACCCTAACAATACCATTATTCAAAGCTGAACATTTCTTCTTTTAGAAATGTGCATCAAACTGGTAGTAGAGGTAGCCCTTGGCATTAATTCCTTTCCAAGAAGTAGCTCTCGGCTTCACAAAGGTTGGTGACGCCTGCTCTATACTGTCTGCAGGTTGGTATCAAAAATGTTCACTGACTTCCGGGTTGAGTGAACGCTGGCGCATTTGGCTGCCGCTGCTCAACCCGTATTGTTTTGTGTTTTTTGTTATTGTAAAGTGTCCTTGGGTGTCTTGAAAGGCGCTTATAAATAAAATGTATTATTATTATATTATTATTATGGAGCTGTTGTGATCAGCTACTTTGTGCATTTATTATGTGTCTCTTGTACTGCCCCCTGGTGACCAAGGTGAGTCTACCAGAAGGAGCAAGGATATATCCATTGAGTTATCATGAGGCACCGTTTATTTATTTAATTCTTTGACATTTTATTCAATTATGTTATTACTGTCTGTTTTGCACAAAGTACAATAGTAGCGACTGATAATTTTCTTCATAAAAAAGCACATTACATACAAACATTTTTGTGGGGGATTTTGGCCGGCAGGAACGGATTAATGACATCCACATTAATTTTAATGGGTAACTGTATAAGATTTACAAAGGGACTGACTTACGAACGTAGTCACGAAACAAGTGACACTGTGAAGTTGGCAAGCCACTGCATAGACTGATTGAATTTAATGTCCAGCTATGTAGCCTACCTTTGAAATTTTCGGGCAAAATCAATATGTAAAAAAACAATAAAAATACCACCGTTGTTCCAGTTACCGCCGACCTCAATCCTTTGCCGCATCACCCTCATGGCAACGTGATGATTATGCATAATTAGCGAATTTCTGCATGGCCTGTTCTTGTTACTTGCTATTTTGCAGGTGTCACCTTCCAAAGATGAATCCGTGGATTTCGCGTGTGACACCAGTGAACGTCTGCGGTTGCTTCCTCTCCCAGGACGAATGATGGAGTGCCGGCTCATTAGCAAGAATGTGGACTTGAGTCTCATTAAGGAGCCCAAATGGATAGATTTATCTAATTACATTTGACACGTCATTAAGTACACATAATGCAGGAGTAAGCATGTGCACCTAGACAGAATCAAACAGTCATCCAGCTATAATATCTGAGGGAATTCTCAAGATTTAACCATTGCTTGCAAAACCTCAAAGAATATACAGTACATGCATTAAAGTCCCATCCATGGCGGGCGTTACATTCCAAAACCATCCCGCAATAAGTAAATCCGGTATATAAAAATACCCTATAAATACTCTAAAAGTCATGTTTTTCGAACATTTATGACACACTTTAAACATACTTTTAGCCTAATACAAACACATTTAAACACATATAATATTTGAGAGAGAGGGGAACAGTGTAACAGTTTACAGCAAACAAATCTCATTTATCCAAACTAACAATCTCATCATCTCACAACATGCATAAATAATCATGCCTGAAGATGTACATTATCAAATCAACTTCAGCTGTTGCTTTCTATTGGCTTAAAGAGCAGAATGAATCCAGATGACATTTAGGAATTTTCAACTAAAATTTGGCTGTGCTGAAACACAGTACCGTATTTTCACGACCATAAGGCGCCATTAAAAGTCTTAAATTTTCTCCAAAATGGACAGGACGGCTTATAATGCGGAGCGTCTAGTGTATGAGCCGAGTTCCAAATCCTGACTGAGAGCCGACACGCTGTTTATATAGAGGAAGTGAGAGTGAACAGGCATGCGGGAAAGCAGCCAGCCAATCAGTGAAGGGTGGGCGTGTAAGTGGCCGCGAGTGGGGCCAGGCATGCGGGAAAGCAGCCCACCAATCAGTGAAGGGTGGGCGTGTAAGTGGCCGTGAGTGAGGACGTGAGAGAGGCCAGCCATGCGGGAAAGCAGCCGGCCAATCAGTGAAGGGTGGGCGTGCCACATGGCAATGAGAGTGACGAGAGGGAACCCGGCGTTTTTTATGGACTACCGGTACTTGCACAATTGTTAAATTTGGATACAGAAGATGAGGACTTTGATGGATTTCTGGGTGATGATTGATCGAAAAACGTGAGTACATTGTAAGATGGCTAAATAAAGTTCAACCGATCTCAGTTTTGCTTCCCCTGCCTTTTTAAAAACGTGTTTTTAGCATGTCATAGCATGCTACGCTATGCTTCAAGCTAACGTGTTTTTAGTGTGCGTGCATGCATGCCGTTTAAACTGGCGTATGTTTAAACTGGCGTATGTTTTACCATGCCTGGCTGCGCCCAATAATACAGTGCGTTTTGTGTATGTGTAAAATACAGAAATAGCACCCGTTACTGAGACTGCGCCCTACAACACGGTGCGCCGAATGGTCGTGAAAATACGGTACTTTTGTTTTCATCCCTCTTTGTACAATTTTAGCACCATCTCAAACTGAATATGTGTGTTGTCATCTGATTTATAGCGGTCAAAAGTGGAATTTCAGTGCATCTAATATACAGTAGAGTTCCATATAGAATATCTGTGAAATACCGGGACTGCAAACCTTGAGGACCTGACAAACATGGGTTTGCTCTATTTAGATCTCAAAGTATACCTGATAAGATGCGTCCACATGGCTGCACGGGTTGAATAGTTGTCTTATGGGGATAGGCGGGACCCTGGACTGGTCACCAGCCCATGAAGGTCACATCCATAAAACCTCTGAATTTTCACTGAACCTCACATGCGTGTTTCTGGAATGTGGGAGGAAGTCGTATTACCCCAAAAGGGTGAACCCACATAGGAAGCCCAGAGCCTGGATTTGGACCACCAACCACAGGATGTCAGTTGGATGTTCTAATGACTCACACCTGTTGGGATTAGTTAAAAAAATCTAGCTTCAGGCCATCAAGGAGACCGCAAAAGTTTCAAAATGGTCTCAAAGCCAATCCCCGTTGACCCATTTTAGCTCCTTAGCAGCCTGAATAAAGTCGTTTATGCTGTTCCTTAGTTCTAGAACAGCAAGTTGTGCAAAAACAAAAAAAAATATCGAACCACTGAAAAGTTGAACGTGTGCATTATAAAGTTTAGAAGGTGGCAGTTTAAATTCACCTGTAAAGGTTATAGCACATTTAAGGTGTGTCATGAAATTTCACCTGGAAATACAATCAATATCCCTCACTCATTGTGAGACGTGTCTATGTACGCTCTGTACATTCAGCGTACAAAGAGCTACTGTAACCATATTTGGCCTCCACCTTTTTTTCTCTACCCAACAATCAACTTGCTGCCTGTTCATGCATATCAGCTACTGTGTGAACATTATCCACTGTGGAAATATAAGTGCATGACATGCAAATTGAATTCCACGCGAGTGTACGTTTGTGCAACACTACAACACTGGCATCTGCATAATAAACTCTAACTGCATTTGTATTGCTCTTTCTTCTCTGAAGAAAGTTGTCTTTGATCGCAACACCCATACGAATCTTCAAGCCTTTATTTACCATCTAGCGTTGAGCATTTAGTCGTGATCTGATGTGTGAAGAGAATGGAAATCAGCTGAGGGCTGCCGAATGGGGAAAGAGGAACATGGGACGCCGGTGATTTATGCCGCCATTAATATTTACATGTTGTATGCGTATTGTATATCTGCCATGCACTGCTTCATTATTTAACAGCTGCAGTCAGTGATGCTTCAGTAATGCAAGGAGCAGGCCCATCATCACGTGTCTACCTTTATTTCCTCAACAAAGGCCCCTCCTCCCAATTAGATGTGTTGTGCCCATCACTTGGCAATTGGTGATATTATTTCTCCTGTACCACTGAAACACACTCGGAACATTATCTAATTAAGATTCCTAAAATGTGTTGGTACAAATAAAAGCCGCTCTCAAAATCAAACAAAATGTAGCTGTGCCATGTTGGTGTTCCAGAGCCACTCAACGTATTTGTTTGATCCAGTCTACATTGATTCTTGCAGTTCGACTGGATTTGTCAACAATGGTCATTTTCTGAAATTCACGTGAAATTGCAATCTACAGTCCAAGGATAATATTATTGTTATTCCATTCAGTACACACATCCCACTCTTTGGGAACTAAAAAGTTGAACTTCCCATGTGAAAACGGGAGGCCACAAGCCTTCAGAGTGCTCTGCAGCCATGTCTGATTTAAGCCTCACCCCGGCTAGCGTGAAACATTCAAACGCTATTTGGATCAGATAGGAATTCCCTTTGATTCAGATCGCTATGGAGCTATGAGACCAGATCTTATTTTTCCTCCTCTGCAAGGCAGACACTCTTCTTCTCTAACCTGTTTTCTTTTCTCTCTCTCACTTCTGCCGACGTTCACCTTAAACTTGCTCAGCTAACAATCTGCATCCTTGACCCACTTGATTCCTGCTTGTAATGCGGCTCCTTGATCGAATACAACAATGTGGTTAAAAGGAGCTTAACGGGATGGAGGGTGGTGACCTCTTGCCATTCGAGAAGGATTCCTCTTGCTTGGAGTCAGATGGGTTAAAACTAGCAGAATCTGGTCTTTGGAGAATAGCTGAAAGCGAAGCGGTATTCTGGACCACTGGCAAAAAAACCCCAAAAACAATTCTTCCAGGTGAGCTGGAGCAAGAGGAGGGGTACACTTTGGGAATAGTCACAAGCCAATCGCATGGAACATACAGACAAACAAAATTCACACTTAGTGGCTGATTTGCATTGAATAAAAACTGGTACATCTTCATTTTCGTAGCTTGGGACAAGTCTAATTTATTGTTTGAGAATTTGGCAAAACACGTTGCACCTCATAAGGCATTCTGACGGACTGATGGCATTTTTTTTTTTTAAATTAAATTCACAGTGCAGAGGTACCGGGTTCAATTCCAGCTCCGGCCTCTCTGTGTGGAGTTTGCATGTTCTCCCAGGGCCTGCGTGGGTTTTCTCCGGGTACTCTGGTTTCCTCCCACATTCCAAAAACATGCATGGCAGGCTGATTGATCACTCTAAATTGTCTCTAGGTGTGAGTGTGGGCGTACATGGTTGTTCGTCTCTGTGTGCCCTGCGATTGGCTGGCAGCCAATTCGGGGTGTACCCCGCCTACTGCCCGAAGACAGCTGGGATAGGCTCCAGCACCCCCCGCGACCCTAGTGAGGATAAAGCGGTTCGGAAGATGAATGAATGAATGAATTAAATGGCGCACCTGACAATTTGGTGACAAAAACTAGACGAGACAAAACCAGGTGAAACCAGGTCTAAGTTGTCGCATGCTTCGTGGCATGTTTAGTTTAAACTACTTACTGCAGACAGACAGACTTTGACTGTAGCATGACCTTACTCTGAACCTTGCAATATGACCACCACCTGAACCTTACGATGTGACCTCGACTTGAACTGTCTTAGCAATGAAAAATAATGTTAACACCTTTTGCAGAAATAGACCAGACAACGCTGTAAGTGCATCTCTTGGCTAGCTTGCGGTTTCGCGCTTGCAGCTGTGTTCCAACCAAAATTAGAGGCCCTGCGAATCATTCGGGTTTTCGTGGAAGTCAGCGTTAAGATGACTTATAAGAAAAGCTATCAATGTTACAACATTAAAGCACTGCCATTATGTTTTATGCCTTTCGAAAACAAAAGTATTTGATGATTCCATTAAGAAATGAAACTAAGCCAAGAACATTAGTACATTAGAGCGGAAACAGAAAGGAGGATATCCATGAGGAGTTACGCCCCGCTTAAGATATATAAGACTTGTATAGAGATGTTGCCTTTGCGCAGTTGTGCCTTGACCACGATTGCTTGTGTCACACTTGTGCCCTGAACGTTCAGATAAAGCTTCTTGCAAGAACTTCTCCATTTCCAGCCTCTGACTTCGCACCTCACCTCAGCCCGAATTCAAACGAACATGCGGAGGACATGTGGGGAGCAGAGGACGGTGAAAGGATCCCGCCATGTCCACAACCACCTCTCCCTCCCCCGCCTCCAACAACATCATCGTATTTCATTCATAAGTATGACAGCGTGTATCAAACCCTCTGAATGATTGTAGAAATCAATTAAGTGAATGCAGTATTATTAATATTATCATCTCTACTTTTAAATACACCCGTTTCACCCGTTCTTTGGGTGTTGTTCTAGGTTCATTTGCAAACTGCTGGATGAGTCGTCATCTCGCTCTTGGAGCGATTTTAGCTGGTCGACCACTCCTGGGAATGTTTGCCACTCTTCCCAGTTTTCTCCATTTGAGGATAATGGCTCTGACAGTGGTTTGCCGGTGTCACGTTGCGCACAAAGCAGGAAAAAGAACTGCTTCGTACGCAACGGAGCAAAAGTGAATAAATGGATCCCCAAGGTAGCAGACACTGACAAGGACTTTGTCTCAAAATTATATTTATTATCAACACAAAAACACCGCCTAATAACAGAAAACGCTGGCAAAAACGAGAACCAGGAAAATACTGTAACGCGAAAAACAAAAGCGCTTGCAAAAAACGGCAAGGAAAAGATAAGGCAATTATTTGTTTTAGTATACGTCCTGAACGATCCCACTGGGATGACGACAATGTAGAAAACAACGATAGTATAAGAACAAGGTAGACGAGCATGGGCAATAACAGTGGCACGGCATGCAATACTCCGGCAACGAGTCGAAAGCCGGAGTGCCTAGATATAGCAGGTGTAATCGCTGACAAATAGGCAACAGGTGTGAAGGCAGCAGAAATGAACGCCCGCCACCTGCTGCCAATTACGGAACATGACAGCCGGAGCCCCAGAGTCGAGGAAATGGCTTTGTAACCTTTTCCAGACTGATAGATTTCAAAAACTTTTTTTCTTTTCTTATTTCTTCTTGAATTTCTTCGGATTGTGGCATGATGCGTTTGTTTCTTGAGATGTCGTAGCCTGCTGCACTTTGACATACCCGATATTTTATTTATGTGATTTCTTGATTCAACAAATGTGGTGCTAGGGCTTAGGTGTCAAACTCCGGTCCTGGAGGGCCGCTGTCCTGCATGTTTTCCAAGTCTCCCTGTTGCAACACACCTGATTCAAATGAACAGGTTCAATGTCAGGCTTCCACAGAGCTTGCTGATGATCTGATCATTTGAATCAGGTGTGTTGCAAAAGGGAGACTTGGAAAACATGCAGGGCATTGGCCCTCCAGGACCTGAGTTTGGCATCTATGTGCTAGGGTGTTGCCTGTGAAATTGACCTCACCTTTCCCAAAAGTGGCATTACTCACACTTACTTTGTGATTTAACAAGGCGTGGGGCAAACATATTTTATTTTATTATTTATTTATTTTTTGTGCCTGAGTAAATTAATTTGGCATTTATAAACTGCATTTTGTATTTCTCTGGGTAGTCTCAGTATGATATTAAAAATGGTTTAATGAACTGAAACTTTTGTGTGTGATAAATATGCAAAAAACGCAGAAATCAGGAATGGGGCAAATACTATATCACAACACTGTACTTTGCTGGCCTCCTGCATGGACACGAGTGAGTCCGTTATGCATCCGCCATGTAGACCACTTGCCTCACTTGCACTGAATTTAAAGGGCATGAGAGGAGCCGCTTCGATTATCACTGAATCAAGTCAACTGTGTTTACTCCCACAATGGTGAAAATGCTTATTTCTATGAAAATGCCCCCAAAAAGGAAACTACACTTTTGCTGGGCCCAAAAATAGGGCCCTTACATTCACACCTGATGGACAGTTTCGGGTTCATTCTGAATCTAACCCCGGCCCCTCCCGCCCAAGAGTGATAATGCCTTAGTATTGTTGAGAAAGATATTGAACATCGAGTTGCTTCTATGTCATCAGAAGGTGATAGGGAGGCGGTGTTAAGGCACTTGGAGTGCCCTGAAGATGGAAAAGTGCTACATACACTGAAAGTCCACTTACCATATACAATTTAGAATTTATGTTACACTCACATTCACACCTATGGAGAAATTTTAGACCGTTACAGGAAAACCCAGGACAGAAATAAATGGGGGTTAGCATGGGGAGGAAATAAAATATTATTACTTGAAGCTTGTGCCCTGCAATTGGCTGGCAACCGATTCAGGCTGTCCCCCGACTACTGCCGGAAGACAGCTGGGATAGGCTCCTGCACCCCCCGCGACCCTAGTGAGGATAAAGTGGTACGGAAAAATGAATGAATTACTTGAAGCTTTTAAAAGAAAAGTGTGAAGAATAGTGTCAAGACTCAGTCAGTTGCAGGGCTAATATAGAACAAACAATCATTCAAATTCCCAACAATGGGAAACTTGTGAACATATCCTCGTACAACCATCTGTCAATTCCCATTTGAGTGGTGAGATTTATTTTTTTTTTTGGTAACCTATTGCACATTTCAACTGCCTTAACACCTGCAGTCTCCGTCTTCAAACTTAACATTTGGGACCCTCGCCTAATAAACTTCACTGACTACGCTTACTGCTGCAATATTCTCTAATAATAAGGTGAAATCATAAAAGATTTAAATATGACGCATCACCAGAGATGGTGTTAATTAAATGTATTAATTGGGGCAAACAGCTCCAGAAATGTGTTGCTAGTTCAACTTCTTAACTTGTTCTGACCAACCAATCAGAGGACTGAAAAATGCTGATGTTGCTGTGAGCCAGCAAGTCGGCCCTTCTGAGCCAAAATTTATATTTGATCAGAGAATGAAACAGTCCCATTGTTAATCGCCCTTTAAGTTACATGTACCAGTACTACTGATTCTGAAGGCCCCTGACAGATTAGATTGACGGGTTGACATTTAATTGGCCCCCCAAAAAATCCCCATACTTGCACTCAGAGCAGTACAGCCAAAAGAAAGAGAATAGATACTCCATGGGAATATCATCCATTTATTTTCTGATCCGCTTTATTCTCACAAGGGTGGCGGGCATGCTGGAGCCTATCCCAGCTGCCTTCGGGCAGTAGGCGGGGTGCACCGTGAACTGGTTGCCAGCCAATCGCAGGGCACACAGAGACCAACAACAACATTTCGCACTCACCTCGGGACAATTTAGAGTGTCCAATTAACCCACCATGCCTGTTTTGGAATGTACTAGAGTACCTGGAGAAAACCCACACAGGCATGGGAAGAACATGCAATAGAAATTACAATCGAACCCATGACGTCTGTACGGTGAGACGAACATGCTAACCAGTCGGACACCGTGCCGTCTACTTGGGAATAAATTAACTTAATTTCACAGAACACATATTTGAATTTATATTCTAAATGTTCCAAGTAGGTCAGTGTTTCTGTTGGATATTGTTTTGGATAGTCAAAATGGGTCATCTTCAAATGCAGTTTTGTAGAGAGTGGATTCATTTCATTGGCTCAATTCAAAAAGTGAAACTCATATCATATAGGCTCATTAAACACAGGAAAATACTTGCTCTATTAAAGAAATATTTTGTGATAGTTTCTAATGTTCTTTCTTGAGGTGGTGAATTTTAGATTTTCGTGAGCAGTAAGCTATAATCATCAAAGTCCTAAGAAATAAAATTTTGAGATATTTCACTGTGTGTATTGCAATTTGACAAGGTATGTTATACAAGAGTTTGACTTTTGAATTTAATTACTGAAATAATTGAGTGTTTTGCTTTTTATGATGTGCAGTTTTGGCACTCAATTGAGTTGTTTTGTTTTTCTGTTGTGGAGAGTTGTCACATGGAAGATCACATACAATTAAAAGGTTAGTGCAAAAGTGGACTGAGACGCAGGATGCTTCATGTTTTCTGTCAGCCAAGTCAGAAGGCTTGAAAGCGAAAGTCTTGTTTTGCATCTATGACGACAATTTGACCTTCCGCTGTCAAACATCACTCCACTTGTCATTTTGCGGAACATCCTCCTCTGAATTGCCTGTACATTTACCCCCTACCAGGCCACATTTAATGACTCACATCTTCAGCCTCCACCTGGCTGTCTCAGGGGTACTTTTATCAAGATCCTGCGCTTCCTTTCGCTCTTCCTTCATTCTCCCCCGTGCCTGTACCACTTTTCTTTGCTTCCCCCTATAATTTTACTCGTACTCTGAGGGTTAAGTGCACTCAGAAAAGAGTAAAATAGGGTCTACTTTGCCTTTTTATTTAATAGGAAGTCTGCACACTGACATCCCCCATTAGGGTTCATTCTATACTGTACTTACTACTCCACTATGAACAGACTTAATTAACAGGTATATATTGAATGACAATGTTCTGTTTGGGTTGGGCTGCTTCTGCTTCTTCGGTCAGTCAGGACACTACTCGAGCTTGTTTTTTGTGATCTGAAATGCGTTTGGCAATGGTAATGGAGGCTCTCGCTGGCAATCCGTAGTGGAGTCGTTAGACGCAATGCAAATGATTTCAGCTTGAGTCTAGCTGTGGACACTGTTGACAGGCTTGCATGCAGTAGCCATACATTTAGCTATGGCTTCAGCAAATGTGTTCTTCGTCGTGTTATCCATTTTCTTCGCTTTGAAATGATCCATAGCTGTCTGTCTTAGACGAGGGGGCACAGTGCTCACATCAGCTGTGTGCTTGGCCATTAAGTGGTATTTCAGACTCGACGTGCTATGATGATAGCACCGCCTAATAACAGAAAACGCTGGCAAAAACGAGAACCAGGAAAATACTGTAACGCGAAAAACAAAAGCGCTTGCAAAAAACGGCAAGGAAAAGATAAGGCAATTATTTGTTTTAGTATACGTCCTGAACGATCCCACTGGGATGACGACAATGTAGAAAACAACGATAGTATAAGAACAAGGTAGACGAGCATGGGCAATAACAGTGGCACGGCATGCAATACTCCGACAGCGAGTCGAAAGCCGGAGTGCCTAGATATAGCAGGTGTAATCGCTGACAAATAGGCAACAGGTGTGAAGGCAGCAGAAATGAACGCCCGCCACCTGCTGCCAATTACGGAACATGACAGCCGGAGCCCCAGAGTCGAGGAAATGGCTTTGTAACCTTTTCCAGACTGATAGATTTCAAAACTTTTTTCTTTTCTTATTTCTTCTTGAATTTCTTGGATTGTGGCATGATGCGTTTGTTTCTTGAGATGTCGTAGCCTGCTGCACTTTGACATACCCGATATTTTATTTATGTGATTTCTTGATTCAACAAATGTGGTGCTAGGGCTTAGGTGTCAAACTCCGGTCCTGGAGGGCAGCTGTCCTGCATGTTTTCCAAGTCTCCTGTTGCAACACACCTGATTCAAATGAACAGGTTCAATGTCAGGCTTCCACAGAGCTTGCTGATGATCTGATCATTTGAATCAGGTGTGTTGCAAAAAGACAGAAAACATGCAGGGCATTGGCCCTCCAGGACCTGAGTTTAACATCTATGTGCTAAGTGTTGCCTGTGAAATTGACCTCACCTTTCCCAAAGTGGCATTACTCACACTTACTTTGTGATTTAACAAGGCGTGGGGCAAACATATTTTATTTTATTATTTATTTATTTTTGTGCCTGAGTAAATTAATTTGGCATTTATAAACTGCATTTTGTATTTCTCTGGGTAGTCTCAGTATGATATTAAAAATGGTTTAATGAACTGAAACTTTTGTGTGTGATAAATATGCAAAAACGCAGAAATCAGGAATGGGGCAAATACTATATCACAACACTGTACTTTGCTGGCCTCCTGCATGGACACGAGTGAGTCCGTTATGCATCCGCCATGTAGACCACTTGCCTCACTTGCACTGAATTTAAAGGGCATGAGAGGAGCGCCGATTATCACTGAATCAAGTCAACTGTGTTTACTCCCACAATGGTGAAAATGCTTATTTCTATGAAAATGCCCCCAAAAAACTACACTTTTGCTGGGCCCAAAAATAGGGCCCTTACATTCACACCTGATGGACAGTTTCGGGTTCATTCTGAATCTAACCCCGCCCCCACCCGCCCAAGAGTGATAATGCCTTAGTATTTTTGAGAAAGATATTGAACATCGAGTTGCTTATATGTCATAAGAAGGTGATAGGGAGGCGGTGTTAAGGCACTTGGTAGTGCCCTGAAGATGGAAAAGTGCTACATACACTGAAAGTCCACTTACCATATACAATTTAGAATTTATGTTACACTCACATTCACACCTATGGAGAAATTTTAGACCGTTACAGGAAAACCCAGGACAGAAATAAATGGGGGTTAGCATGGGGAGGAAATAAAATATTATTACTTGAAGCTTGTGCCCTGCAATTGGCTGGCAACCGATTCAGGCTGTCCCCCGACTACTGCCGGAAGACAGCTGGGATAGGCTCCTGCACCCCCCGCGACCCTAGTGAGGATAAAGTGGTACGGAAAAATGAATGAATTACTTGAAGCTTTTAAAAGAAAAGTGTGAAGAATAGTGTCAAGACAGTTGCAGGGCTAATATAGAACAAACAATCATTCAAATTCCCAACAATGGGAAACTTGTGAACATATCCTTGTACCACCATCTGTCAATTCCCATTCGAGTGGTGAGATTTTTTATTTTTTTTTGGTAACCTATTGCACATTTCAACTGCCTTAACACCTGCAGTCTCCGTCTTCAAACTTAACATTTGGGACCCTCGCCTAATAAACTTCACTGACTACGCTTACTGCTGCAATATTCTCTAATAATAAGGTGAAATCATAAAAGATTTAAATATGACGCATCACCAGAGATGGTGTTAATTAAATGTATTAATTGGGGCAAACAGCTCCAGAAATGTGTTGCTAGTTCAACTTCTTAACTTGTTCTGACCAACCAATCAGAGGACTGAAAAATGCTGATGTTGCTGTGAGCCAGCAAGTCGGCCCTTCTGAGCCAAAATTTATATTTGATCAGAGAATGAAACAGTCCCATTGTTAATCGCCCTTTAAGTTACATGTACCAGTACTACTGATTCTGAAGGCCCCTGACAGATTAGATTGACGGGTTGACATTTAATTGGCCCCAAAAATCCCCATACTTGCACTCAGAGCAGTACAGCCAAAAGAAAGAGAATAGATACTCCATGGGAATATCATCCATTTATTTTCTGATCCGCTTTATTCTCACAAGGGTGGCGGGCATGCTGGAGCCTATCCCAGCTGCCTTCGGGCAGTAGGCGGGGTGCACCGTGAACTGGTTGCCAGCCAATCGCAGGGCACACAGAGACCAACAACAACATTTCGCACTCACCTCGGGACAATTTAGAGTGTCCAATTAACCCACCATGCCTGTTTTGGAATGTACTAGAGTACCTGGAGAAAACCCACACAGGCATGGGAAGAACATGCAATAGAAATTACAATCAGAACCCATGACGTCTGTGCGGTGAGGCGAACATGCTAACCAGTCGGACACCGTGCCGTCTACTTGGGAATAAATTAACTTAATTTCACAGAACACATATTTGAATTTATATTCTAAATGTTCCAAGTAGGTGAGTGTTTCTGTTGGATATTGTTTTGGATAGTCAAAATGGGTCATCTTCAAATGCAGTTTTGTAGAGAGTGGATTCATTTCATTGGCTCAATTCAAAAGTGAAACTCATATCATATAGGCTCATTAAACACAGGAAAATACTTGCTCTATTAAAGAAATATTTTGTGATAGTTTCTAATGTTCTTTCTTGAGGTGGTGAATTTTAGATTTTCGTGAGCAGTAAGCTATAATCATCAAAGTCCTAAGAAATAAAATTTTGAGATATTTCACTGTGTGTATTGCAATTTGACAAGGTATGTTATACAAGAGTTTGACTTTTGAATTTAATTACTGAAATAATTGAGTGTTTTGCTTTTATGATGTGCAGTTTTGGCACTCAATTGAGTTGTTTTGTTTTTCTGTTGTGGAGAGTTGTCACATGGAAGATCACATACAATTAAAGGTTAGTGCAAAAGTGGACTGAGACGCAGGATGCTTCATGTTTTCTGTCAGCCAAGTCAGAAGGCTTGAAAGCGAAAGTCTTGTTTTGCATCTATGGCGACAATTTGACCTTCCGCTGTCAAACATCACTCCACTTGTCATTTTGCGGAACATCCTCCTCTGAATTGCCTGTACATTTACCCCCTACCAGGCCACATTTAATGACTCACATCTTCAGCCTCCACCTGGCTGTCTCAGGGTACTTTTATCAAGATCCTGCGCTTCCTTTCGCTCTTCCTTCATTCTCCCCGTGCCTGTACCACTTTTCTTTGCTTCCCCTATAATTTTACTCGTACTCTGAGGGTTAAGTGCACTCAGAAAAGAGTAAAATAAGTCTACTTTGCCTTTTTATTTAATAGGAAGTCTGCACACTGACATCCCCCATTAGGGTTCATTCTATACTGTACTTACTACTCCACTATGAACAGACTTAATTAACAGGTATATATTGAATGACAATGTTCTGTTTGGGTTGGGCTGCTTCTGCTTCTTCGGTCAGTCAGGACACTACTCGAGCTTGTTTTTTGTGATCTGAAATGCGTTTGGCAATGGTAATGGAGGCTCTCGCTGGCAATCCGTAGTGGAGTCGTTAGACGCAATGCAAATGATTTCAGCTTGAGTCTAGCTGTGGACACTGTTGACAGGCTTGCATGCAGTAGCCATACATTTAGCTATGGCTTCAGCAAATGTGTTCTTCGTCGTGTTATCCATTTTCTTCGCTTTGAAATGATCCATAGCTGTCTGTCTTAGACGAGGGGGCACAGTGCTCACATCAGCTGTGTGCTTGGCCATTAAGTGGTATTTCAGACTCGACGTGCTATGATGATAGCTCAGTTTACGACTGCAAAACATACAGGTAACTTTGGTCTTGTCAGTGGAACCATCTGGCAACTTTTTAAAAGTAAACTTTCCATTCATAAACTCTTTAAGTATCCGTTTTCGGTGTCTCGTGCTGCCGTGGTTGGCAAAACAGACAAGGGCGTGGACCTGTGCAGCGCGCTCTTTTTTTTGTTTCCGGTTTATTTATAGAGCAACGTAACATCCGCTGTGACGTGTTGCCGTGTTACTCTCGCGATAAAAAATTAATCACGTTAAAATTGATTTAAATTAATGCCGATAATAACGCGCTAAACTGACAGCTCTAATATATATATATATATATATATATATATATATATATATATATATATTATTTATATATATATATATATATATATATTATATATATATATATATATATATATATATATATATATATAAAAATCCTCATCTCACCCCTTGGGTGGTGTCCGTCCCCATTCAGCTCGGGTCCTCTACCAGAGGCCAGGAAGCTTGAGGGTTCTGCGCAGTATCCTTGCTGTTCCCAGCACTGCACATTTCTGGACTGAGATGTCTGATGTTGTTCCCGGGATCTGTTGCAACCACTCATCTAATTTGGAGGTCACTGCCCGAGTGCTCCGGCCACCACAGGCACGACTGTCACCTTTACCTTCCAGGCTCTCTCCAGCTCCTCTCTGAGCCCTTGGTATTTCTCGAGTTTCTCGTGTTCCTTCTTTCTGATGTTTCCATCACTTGGGACCGCTACATCCACTACAACGGCTTTCTTCTGCCCTTTATCAATGATCACGATATCCGGTTGGTTCGCCATTACCATCTTGTCAGTCTGGATCTGGAAGTCCCACAGGATCTTCGCTCGGTCATTCTCCACCACCTTGGGAGGTGTTTCCCATTTTGACCTTGGGGTTTCCAGTCCGTACTCGGCACAGATGTTTCGGTAGACTATGCCAGCCACCTGGTTATGGCGTTCCATGTAGGCTTTCCCTGCCAGCATTTTACACCCTGCAGTTATGTGTTGGATCGTCTCGGGTGCCTCTTTGCACAACCTACACCTTGGGTCTTGTCTGGTGTGGTATATCTGGGCCTCAATGGCTCTGGTGCTCAGGGCCTGCTCCTGAGCAGCCAGGATGAGTGCCTCTGTGCTGTCCTTCAGGCCAGCCCTCTCTAGCCACTGATAGGACTTCTTGAGATCAGCCACTTCACTTATGGTCCGGTGGTACATCCCGTGTAGGGGCTTGTCCTCCCATGATGGTCCCTCTTCCAGCACCTCATCCTCTGTTCCCCATTGTCTGAGACATTCTCTGAGTACATCATCCGTTGGAGCCTTCTCCTTGATGTATTCATGGAGCTTGGATGTTTCATCTTGGACAGTGGCTCTCACACTCACTAGTCCCCTAGTCCCCGGCCTCCTTCCTTTCGGCTTGCGTACAGTCTCAGGGTGCTGGATTTGGGATGGAACCCTCCATGCATGGTTAGGAGCTTTCGGGTCTTAACATCCGTGGTCAGAATCTCTTCCTTTGGCCACCTGATTACCTGATCATATATATATATATATATATATATATATATATATATATATATATATATATATATATATATATATATATATATATAAGATAATACACCTCCCCTGAAGTAGCCTTTGAAAATCTTTAATCCCTCATGTGTGACGAGTGGCAGATGAGGAAAGTTTAATGGTATTTATTGTTTTTACAAGACAACAGTTAGTCATTGATTTGTTGTTACTTTAAAACTGAGATTTGTGTTGTATGGCACACTAAGGAGGGTCTGATGTCCTCCAGGCTTGAATGTCAATTCAAATCTAACAACAAATTGAAAGCCAACAAAATCACTTTGGGCTCCCTGCAATTCAATTACAGACGGCATAGAGAGTTATTGATCCATTACAGCGATGAAGGAAGATTATAAGTACTCATCACCAGTCAGCATACTCAGAATGCTCCCTAAATCTGTCCTGATTAATTCGTAGGATGGACCAAAACAGGTGAGCTTTAGATTGTATGGGGAAATTTGAGTTTTTGGTATGAAATTGATTTTCTGGATGAACCTTGGGGTGAAATTTGGGTCATATGGAGTCCAACACACACGATCTCGATCTTGATTCCCAACCATTGTGTGAGAGATCATGCCACAGGCAGGTATCCTACTTCAGTTAATTGGTCCAAAAAAACATTTATTTACAACAGATAATGGCTTTTTTTCCCCATCTACCTATCTCAGGGACGTATAGTGAAAGGCAGAAGAATGAAATGCTCTTCTAATCAATGGCCAAAGATAAAATTAGCTTGTTACATTGACTTCAACTAACCAGGCCAGATTTCACGCTATGTTACTTTTTGTGAAATTTCCCCTAAATTTGGGATAGACTTCAGCTCACCGGGAACTTGAAGGGGACAACGCGATAGTAAATGGATGACATTCAAGAGGAGCAAAGCCAAGAAAGTGTCATACCTCTTTTCTTTTTGCTCTGATTGGTCAGTCACACTTTCAAGGGTGTGGCTTAGCGCCGTCCCTGTCATCCTTTTTTATATTGTTGTCTTGTTTTTGGTTTGAACCGTTTTGTGGTCTTGCTGTCCATTCGTTATTGAATGCATTCTTAGATGTGAGTTTGCAGACCATTCATTGTCAGAAGTCCTGCTCTGACTCCAACGCTTATGTTTGATTTTTGTACTCATGTGGGAGTAAATGCCTTTACTTTTTTTCAACCTGTCAGATAAACATCAGAATGCTTTCTGGGAAGAATCTCGCGGCCGAAATTGTTCAATGATCGAGTTAAGGGCTAAGGCAGGAAAAGCTGTTCATCCATTCAATTCTTCACCTGACCATCAGTAATGAAAATAGTACAACACTGGATGTTGCTGGTTTAGCAGAGCCGTTCAATGTGCTCAGTCGGCTGTGCTCTACTGCTGCTGTGAGGTCAACAGGCAATTCGCAGAATTCTGGATAGACTCTTTTTCAGACTGTGGGCCGTCGGGTAAATATTGCTTCCGTTTGTAAGTTCCATGAATACCATCTGGAATGAAGGTGATTTTTTTTTTTTTAAATGGGGCCCAAGACCATCCATACAGTGCTTTTCTTCACATACGCAAATGTGAAAAGGCACATTAGCAAATACAGTTCCGTGAAAGAAAATTTAATTAATTTAAATACTGAAGCTTGAGTTAAAAAAGTAAACATATTTGTACGGGCAATGCTACTTGTCAGTACTTCTTTGTTGTTGGCAATACGTTTTTCCACCAGAAAAACATGATGCTTGTCAGTGAATCATGCATGGTAGGAATGATGGAAACCAGCATCGCTTGGAATGGGTATCAAAGCTGACACGTTAGTCACCATCGGCTTGGAGGTCTCCAGTGTTGGCTTGTACAAAACCACTGAAGCACAAATTCCGTGAATCTTCTTGGTTTGGTTTGGTTTGGTTTTATTTGAACATAACATAAAACATATACAGTAATAATAAGGTAAGAGAAATCTTCTCTTACCTTATTATCTTATCTTCTCGCCTATTTGCCCTTACGCCCGCCATGTACCAAAAAGAGAGCAATCTGGTATGGTTTGTGGAATGAACACTATCATTTACATTCATTATCCCATTAATTGCATTTCTCTTAATTTTACCATTTTTTAATACTAGTGCTGTTCCTGCACTGAGTTTCGCAAGACGAATTCAACGCACGACTTTCCTTTGCCTTGCGACCCACAATTGTTATGACAACACACACAGCTTCAGGCAACAGGTTTAATCGTCACAGTAGATGTTCAAGCATCAGTGCAGCGTACATGGATAGACAGGGATGTAAAACTGCATGAATGGGAGATTTTGAACATTTACCGGGCCTAAGTTGTGCTTATCATAAAGCTTTTTTAAACATTTTTTTTTCGCTTTGCTCTTCAAAAGACAAATTATTTTCTCAAGTAATCATTTCTCCATTTCAGAAATTCCACGGCAGTTTTGTGTGATGCATATTGGTGGGCAGGCCCAGTTGGAGCATGAAAAGGGAATTTTAGAAAAGTGTTTTAAGACTAAAAAAAAAAAAATGTTTTGTGTAAGGACAGTAGTGGCCCAAGCTTGAATGGCATCCTTTGCAAGACCCCAATTCTCTCCAACAAACTTTGACCCCAATGCAGTACATGTATACTATTAATATGAGACATACATGAACTGAACATGTAAATGAACAGGCCATGTGTTATTGATTCAAAGATCAATAAAGGAACAGTAACAGTAAACAGTAAAACATAGGGTCAATTTAAACGCACATTGAGAGCAGATACTGCTCGACCAGGTCGAGGGTGTGTCCTCTGTTGTGAGACATTCTGTTTACAATCCAAACAGTTTAAAAGGTTTCAAAATGCTCTGGATTGTGGGTTTGAGATGTCGTCGACGTGCACATGAAAATTGCCAGTTCTTCAAATTCTGTTATGTAAAAGCAATAAAAACATGTGCGTTTTTCTCCTTGCATGAGGCAAATTTGCGTTTCTTCAGGATCATGCCTGGAGATATGGTGTTTATTATTATTTTTTTCTCCCTTTGTGAGTGTTTGGTCTTTTGTTTTGCTTGGTTTTCATTTTCAGTCTGTATTTTCAAACGCAACAAAGATCAACATTTCAAATACAGCTCTGGACAACAACAGCTGCCTTCACATCCCTCCACATCATTATTTCAGTATTCAGTATGCTGGTTTTCCTGTGATTGATTGCGATCGCCTACCTCTTACTCAAAGTCACCTTGATTAGGCTCCAGTTACCCGTTTCACCTTTAAGAAGACAAACGCTACGGAAATTCTAGCCAAAGGGTCTTGTGTCCTTTTTGTGGGGAGCCCATTATGTCATGACCACCATCTTTTTCTTCACGCCATTTTCCACCTTCAATTTTCAATCTCACCCACTTGTCCCATGCGTCACAACACTGGTCTTGCCATGGCGCATTCGGCTTTGAGAGATGAGCAAGATCACCGGGGATTTCTATCGGCGTGACCCTGCCTGCCCTTGAGCTTGATCGATCTCTCGTCCAAGTGCATTTTAGTCTTGTCGGGCAGCCCGCCACCATCCACCCGTACAGCCCATGGATCTGACTTGTGCCAATCTATTAGTATTATATCAAGTGCAACTCGAATCGCGCGCAGCCTCAAAGCCTCCAGTCATTTACATTGTCTAGGACAGCAGCTTTACGATCAGGCAAAGGTTATCCATAAAGCCATCATCTTAAGCCTCGCGGACACGTTCCAGCGCAGATGTTTGAAAGTATATGTGGGTGGATTTCAAAGACTCTCGCTTTCACTTGATCTATCTGTCCTTGCCGCATTTTATGCGCTGAGATGACTAAATATAATCATCTGCTGGATGGCGTTTGCAGCCCAGAAAAAAAAGTCAGTCACTTTGTTAGCAGCTGTTCAAAATCCCAATGCAACGGTAAAATCTTTGTAGAAAAAGAGGATGGTTGAGAGAGATACAAATCACAGTCGCAGGACAAAACAACAAATTACTTTGGCATTAACATCTGTGGTCAATTTGGCGTCGTCAAGGAATCTAACGCGTGTTTTTGGAATGTCGGGGGGACGCCGTAGTATCTGGAGTAAACACACGTGAGAATGGGGAAAACACACAACATCAGTTTAAAAGGTCAGAGTGATTTTAAAATACAGTCAACCCAGGAAAGTACTCACAGCGCTTCACTTGTCCAAAATTGAATAATTTCTTTTTTTCCTCAAAATTATGCAACACAGGATAATGGCAACCTGAAAAGGTTTCTTTGTTTCTTTGTCCCCTTGTTTTTTTCCAAAATTAATTAGAAATTACAACAAAAAAATACCTCACCTGTATATAAGTATTCACAGCTCAAAACCCACCTATTCAGACTCGCATACTCTACTTAATTTATCTCTTCTTTTATTTATAATTTTATCTGTGATTTTAATGTTTGCTGTGATTTTAATGTTTGATCTTGCTTGTAAAGTGTCCTTGAGTGCTATGAAAGGCGCTTACAAATAAAATGTAGTATTATTATTATTATTTGTTCAACACGTTTCACACTTTGCCTCATACTTATTTTGTGCTCCAATACGCACTGTCACCTTTGTGAGCTCATGTAGACGGACGGGTGTGTCCCTTTCCAAATGATGTCCAGTCAACTGGATGCCCCATAGGTGGACTCCAGTTAAACTGTTGGAACCTCTCAAGGATAATCAGTGGAAACATGATGCACCTGAGCTCAATTTTAAGCTTTGTGGCAAAGGCCGTGAATACTTCTATACATGTGGTTTTAACAGTTTTAATGGAAACATTAAAAAAAAAATCTCATGTTGTCAATATGTGGTGTTTTGTAGAGAATTTCGAGGAGAAGAAAAAAAATATATACCGTAATTTCCGCACTATAGAGCGCACCCACTACATTTTTAGAGGAAAACCAATTTTGTACATACACAAGCCGCACCTGTATATAAGCCGCATGTGCCCACATTAAAACATGTAAACATATTTACAAAGAAAGACGGTACACAGAGAGAGTTTTCAAAGTTTTAATAATATAACTTAACAATAATAATAATATAACTTTCTTCCCAAACAGTGCCTGTGACGCGGCAGTAAAACTGTAGCAACATTGTAACAACACGCTAGCAACAGAATAGCAACACAGTATAACAGGTCTGGTAAAAAAACATACCGGTACTTGTAAAAATCACGGTGAGCCGTCTTCATCTTCTTCCTGTGAACTGAAGCCATCGAAGTCGCCGTCCTCAGTGTCGGAATTAAACAGTGTCATAAAGACCGGTCTTAATCTTTCCTTTTCTACTCGAGCGCCCCTGGCGGCCGTTAGAAAAATTACACAAATTGGCCGCATCACTGTATAAGCAGCAGGGTTGAAAGTTTGGGAAAAAAGTAGCGGCTTATAGACCGGAATTTACGGTATATAAAAAAATATATATACGGTATATACATATATATATAAACTATAAAAAGTGAAGCACTGTGAATACTTTTAAAGCACTGTATGTAACCTCAGAACACATAACCAGTAATTTCATAATTTTGAATGGATTCTTTGCTTCATGTTTGTGCCCGCCTTGATTTTGTAATAACGCATGACTGCAGTATATATATTACGAACTTCGCAGATCCACTCCATCACAAGCTCTGTGAGCTCATTTACTTGACAGTTGAGCAGAAGCCCCGGCGGCTAAAGCCCGACTTTGGCAGAGTTTTTACTTTCTGGACCTGGATTTACCACCTTTGATAATAACCTTGTCATTTAATTATTTTCAGCACTGCATACTGCAGTCACGCGTTTGAAGTCACCAGTGTGGCTGCCCCAGTCTCTCCTTTTTATTTATTTATTTATTTATTTATTTTTATTGTTACACCTCACGATAATGTTAAATGGTGAGGAAATTGGAAGGAAAAGGGGAGTTGAGAATGGTGACCGAAAGCAGTGACCAGTGTGACCTTTTGATGCCTCCTCCCTTGAGTGTCTTGTACTGGTTGTAATTGCAAATCCATATAAAATCACTGTAACTTTGAAGAACAAATATGAGTGGTAGAGTGGTGGTGAGGATATTGATAACTAATCTTACCTTTTTCCTCTGCTGCACCAAGGACCTTTGTCGTTTATCACTTAAAATGATTTTCACCTTAACAGAATAAAACACATGACCGTATTTTCCACACTAAAAGGTGCACTGGATTACGAGGCACACCTTCAATGAATGGCCTATATTTAAATTTTTTTCATATATATTGCAGGCACTGGACAATAAGGCGCAATCTACAATGCATCCACTAGGTACGTCTTTGTCCGTCTCCGTGCCTTCTCTTCTTCCGTTAGACTCGAGAGCCTCGTTCTTGACGGCCTCCCAAAATACCCGAAATGAACGATTACTTCAATTAAAGTACGAAAATTGAAAATACAGTTATGCATCAAAACAGATATTCACAAAATAAATTCTATAGCCCGCCGACAGAATTAATTTTGGCATTTCCTTCAGCGTAGCTGCAACAGAATGATCAGATTTCAGTAAATCGATCTTGGTTTTACTGTTTGGTGACTACTACCATCTTTGTTACTGATTATTGCTTTATTGTTGTATCGATGTTAGTTGCTCCATGTACAGCACTTTGTATGCAGCAATGGTTGTTTGAAAGTGCTCTATAAATAGAGTTGAGTTGGGTTAAATTGGAGGAGACTGGACTGTCTCAGAAGTGTTTGTGATTTATTCCTTTGTTGTGTACTGTATTCACAAACAAGGAAATTACAAAATACATTCTGTAGTGGGGCTATAGAAATTATTTTGTGATTTCCTCGCTTGACTTTCCGTTTTGATGTTTTCAATTTTCGTAGTTTCATTGAAGGAATGGTTAATTTACGTTTTTCCCAGGCAGTCATGAACGCCTCTCGAGTCGAACAGAAGAGGAGAAGGCACGGAGACGGACAAAGACGTACCTGTATTTGTTGAGACTGTGAAAACCATTAATAAAGTGTGCGTTTTAAAAAAACAACACCGCAGCTCTCCTTTTTTCGGAGCTGCAACAAAAACGTATTGAAGAAAGCAGCGACAGAGTTCACTGAACCAACAGTAAGTTGTAACATTGTAGGCATGTCTCCAGCAAGGAGCCATCTCTGGGTTGACCGTATCGTACCGTAATGACCATACAAAAGGCGCACCGGTTGTTAAGGCGCGCCGTGAGCTTTTAAGAAAATGGAAGCCTTTTTGGTGCAACTTATAGTGCGTAAAATACGGGACATAAAAACTGAAATACAGGCAAGGAAATCTGAGCTGTATGTTCCTGGCTAAAAACAGCCGAGTGGCTCATAGTGTGTACTACAAAATGTTTGGTACGCAATTGTGCAGGAACACACTTAAATGTGTTGCTATTTTGATACTCTTAAAACTGCAAATTGGGTGAAATGACAAACCCAGCACTGAGTCCAAAGGGACAAACATTGTTGGCGTTCGGTGAGACGCGAGGTGCATTAAAATACAATTGGACATTTCGAACTCAAACAAAAAAAGAGTCCAATAAATGCAATGCGATAAATGTTCATAGCTACAAATATCTAAATGTAGGCTGTTTCTCAATCCTCAAAAGCTGACACACAGTATATCAAGAAGAATGGTGGGGGGTAATATCACATTGCTATTTTACTCCATTGAAATCAACGGTCCATCTCGTGATTTATGTTACACTGCCTGATCAAATCACTTTGCTTCGAACCTTCGGTTAAGTGCTTGGGATGACAAATCAATTAGATGTTATACTGTACTCCCCAAAGGCTTAATTAACAAAAATATTTTGATGCCCTAAGTCTTAATTAAGACCTCGATAGTAATAAAAATATCAGTAGTGAGTAAAAATGGATCGACGTGTACACACACATACACACATACATACGCACACTCTTGATAGTACAGTATTTTGACGAAACTAATACAAATAAAGCAAATGTGAAGTTCTTTAGCTGTCAGCTATCATTTCACTGCTTTTTAATGATTTGTTAATTTTTGCCGTGGTATTGTTTCCTCTTTTTGTCTTCTTTTAAAACATTTTTATACAAAGTAAAAATAACTGACCCGTTTTTTCAGCCACTGCTTGTTCCAAACAAAGACATTGTTGCAGTAAAATATTTTGCAAAGATATCTTCAGTCGGTGTCAATTTCTACAGCATATAAAATTACAGTATGGCAATTGAAACGGCGACACATCAGCAAATATGGTAATGCTCTACCGCCCCAAAAAAGGGTGCAGCCAAATCCTGCGCTGGTGTTGGTTGCACCAGTGGTACCAGTCTAAAGTTTAGTGTAGAGCCCTGCATATACTCACTTTGTCACTCACTTTGATTGTCCTTCTTCTGTCAATGTTGCTGTCAGTCACAGCTCCAGTCAACCATGATGCAGCAGGGCAACTGTTTAGGCAATAACACTGACTTTAATTCTGATAGTATATTAGCTGAAGCAGCCACCTGCAACTGACACACCTCACGACTGTGCTTCTGGTATATCTGTGTCACGTCACTGATGACAATGATAGACTGAGATAGATGCATCGCTACCCCTACGTGTGGGGGATTACGACCCTTCATCATCTTTGTCCTCTGTGTGGAACAGGCTCATGTGTCCAGCCTTTCCATCAAGTCTGGTGACACTATGTGACAGTGTGTGACACTCTCAGCCCACTCAACACTCCAACATCACCAGTTTCTGTGCCACTCACACTTTCTGTCCAACCTTGTGCAGCTGCTACAATTTACTCTACTTCAGCCTTTCCTGCAGTTTTCACACTTAAAAATGCTGGGTCAAAAACAACCCAATTTGGGTCAAAATGGGACCGACCCACAAACTTGGGTCAGTTTGACCCAACTTCCAGGGTTATTTTGTACAAAACAACTCTTTTTTGTGTACAAAATAATCCAAACCTCCCAGGGTTGTTTTGTACCAAACAACCTAAAGGTGGGTCAAAGTGAATCAATGTGGGTCGCTTCAATTTTTAACCCAGCAGTTTGTGTACATCATCTGCACACTTTTAGCACACCAAATATTGTTTGGCAATCACATAGAAGTCTACTAGGATGTGAAGTCACACACACCCTTCACTATGGCTGCTCTCAAGTCGAAATATAGATACTTGTGGAAAAAAGACTAGTTCAAGTTATCTTGTAAAGGCTACACTCGAACAGTAATTGTCACAATACCATGTCAAGTCAAGTCAAGTCAAGTCAACTGTATTTATAGAGCACTTTCAAACAGCCATCGCCGCATACAAAGTGCTGTACATGGAGCAATTTAACATATACAATAAACAGTAAAACAAATCGGTAATAAAGACGGTAGAAAGCACCAAACAGTAAAACCAAGAACAAATCTAGGTCATGCTGAGTCGAAAGCCAGAGAATACAAGTGAGTTTTGAGGAGGGTTTTGAAGATGGGCAGTGAGGAAGCTTGACGAATGTCCACATAGATCTGTGCACCTGATCATTATCTAAAAAAACAACAACAACACGGAGACAACTACCGGTACATTTATATCGGTTATGGAGAAAAACCAACAATACAAATCACAAAACAAGTTTTTCATTGGACAGTGATGCTACTAAAAACAGCGATGTGAATGGCACTTGAGACATAAAAATAGCCACGTGTATACAAAAAATAAAGAGCCTTTTCTTCTGACATGCTTGAATGAAAAAAAAAACCTTCTCCGAGTTGAACCTCCTCAAAGAAGCTTTCGTCATAGTCTTACTCTGTAATGGCAGGAAATGGGTGTGGGATAATGATTTAATGGTCTCCACGAAAGATCTGTTTAATTGGTTAATGGACCCTCAGCTAGTAGTTAGGGATAGAGCGGGAGCGAGAGAGAGATTCATTTTGTTGCACCACCTACACCGCCAAATTGATTCAAGTGATTTTGAAAGGAATCTGTCATTGGTTTTGCAACACCACGGAGCCAAAGTTTCATCACTACCTACGGAGACACACCAGAAGTTCAAAACAAGAATTGGTAACAAGAAGATAATACGCTGTTTATTTAAAGCTACAGTTTGCAGTGAAACCGAGGGGCTACATGCTAAAAAGTACAATGCAACCAAGATTGAATATCGCAAATCAAGATAAAATGTACTGATACTTTGCCAAGATAGTTTTTTGTGCCATTTCACTTGAGCATTTTTTTTCACTTTTCCATAACCTCGGCCATCATATCTTGTTGAGATTTTATTACAGAGGTTATGAGTTTAGCATAAAAAATAAGAACTATCATTCTATAGATTGAGGAAATATGAATGCATTAGTTTAAATACATCATCTATTGAGGCTGGATGTTTTACTTGTTTTAAGAATTGCATATATAACCAAATTATTTTGCTTGGATTAAATAATAGAATGTTCATATATATCATTCTATTTTTCTTGTTTTTATTTACCTGATTTTGCAGTTGTGGCAGTAAGATGTCTGATCGAAGTGTGAAATTGTGGGGTGGCATTTCCATCACAAAAAGTTTGTCACCACGGAAGGCAATTTCAATGCTGAGAGATAACAAGATGAGATTCTGCAACCGGTGGCGATTCCATATCGGGACAATCTGGGACTAACAGCGTGGTGGTTATCAGAGACTACAAGCCTCTTCGGAAAGTCAGTTCTCCTGACCTTTATCCCATCTTTCCTGAGCCTTTGTCGAAAACATGATTGAATCAAGGCGAGATGAAAATGCTCTTTCTTTCAAACAGGAAAAAATTGAATTCTACTCCATTCTTCCTCACTGACGTTATCGCACAACAGTGAGTCTTGCTGGTTGAAGTTGTGAAGCTGCTATTATCCAAAGAGGGGCTATAAACAAAAAGCCCCTTCGATCCGTGTGTGCTTGGCTTTTCAATCAGATTGTCATCAACAGTGAGAATAACTCACCAACAGAGAGACGGGTCTCAAACTTGGGCCCAGGTGGCCATTCGCAGCCCATGAGGTACTTTGTGGCCCTCCCTACTTGACAAGAGGGTTCATGCTTTATGTGCCTTTTTGCGATGTTGATGAGATGGGCATTTTGTTTTGTTTAATAACTTATGGGCTACCATAACTCAGACTCATGACTGCTTTCAGCGAAATGTAATTCTGAAGCTGTGAAGAAATTCTGACACCAAGTGGAAAGAAAAGATAACCTGTCACCCAGTCCCAGCCAGGTCTTTTTTTTTAAAACCTGCCCTGAAGAGAATGGGTGGCAGCGAGACGATAACAACCAATATGAAGAAAAATAGGTGATGGAATTTTTGTTGTTGTTGAGCACAGGGGCACCACAACATGTCTGAAATGCAGAGGAAGTTTCAGTGCTCAAAAAGTCAGATGTCATTACTCAACTTGAAATGCTGGTTTAGGCAAAAGACCGGAGAAATTAAAAGAGGACCGGGTCACAAATCTTTTTCACATTCGGAAGAACTGCTAATGTTCTGGACTGTGATTTGAAAAGATTGAGAAATTTGGATGTGTACTTTTTTGAATACTTGAGCCACTTGACAAGGGCAAATATTGGATGGTAAGGATAGCATTTCAACTCATGTTACGTTTGCTAACTGCAAAGCTTTTGTAGCCGATAAGCAAACAAGTGTCATTGAACAAATTTCTTGGCTCAAGTACCTCTGGGAGAATAGACAGTCCATGCTGCACTCTACCCACCACCCAGGAACAGGGCCATGGTCTCTTTTTTCTTCTTTTTTTTGCTTTTTCTGAGAAAAACGCAGTTGCATAAAGTGGTTGAAAATCGCAATGGCAACTGTGGCCCTCTCCTTTCTCACGTGAACCCATGCAACAAAAATGATTGCTATAAATCACGGATTTCTGTAGTCTAGTGGGGTAAGACTATAATGATGACTTTTTATTTATTTTATTATCCAGTCCACTAGAAAGAGCTCATACCAATAGCAGAATAATCTGCTTGGCATTGGCAGTGAACATTTGGCACATTTTACACATACTTGGTCGGGCTGCTCATCCCACAAATAGATTTTAAATTGGGCATCATTTAAGAGGGACAGAAACAGCGTTTCCAGTGGTTGAAATCATACTGCCAAAAAGTGTGTGGAGAAAAAAAACCAAAAACAGACGGGCACAAGAGAATGGCACGTCCGCTTCATGCTGCCCAGGCGTGTCTGTGGGATGTTGAGCATTTTTTTCACTTTTCCATAACCTCGGCCATCATATCTTGTTGAGATTTTATTACAGAGGTTATGAGTTTAGCATAAAAATAAGAACTATCATTCTATAGATTGAGGAAATATGAATGCATTAGTTTAAATACATCATCTATTGAGGCTGGATGTTTTACTTGTTTTAAGAATTGCATATATAACCAAATTATTTTGCTTGGATTAAATAATAGAATGTTCATATATATCATTCTATTTTTCTTGTTTTATTTACCTGATTTTGCAGTTGTGGCAGTAAGATGTCTGATCGAAGTGTGAAATTGTGGGGTGGCATTTCCATCACAAAAAGTTTGTCACCACGGAAGGCAATTTCAATGCTGAGAGATAACGAGATGAGATTCTGCAACCGGTGGCGATTCCATATCCGGACAATCTGGGACTAACAGCGTGGTGGTTATCAGAGACTACAAGCCTCTTCGGAAAGTCAGTTCTCCTGACCTTTATCCCATCTTTCCTGAGCCTTTGTCGAAAACATGATTGAATCAAGGCGAGATGAAAATGCTCTTTCTTTCAAACAGGAAAAAATTGAATTCTACTCCATTCTTCCTCACTGACGTAATCGCACAACAGTGAGTCTTGCTGGTTGAAGTTGTGAAGCTGCTATTATCCAAAGAGGGGCTATAAACAAAAAGCCCCTTCGATCCGTGTGTGCTTGGCTTTTCAATCAGATTGTCATCAACAGTGAGAATAACTCACCAACAGAGAGACGGGTCTCAAACTTGGGCCCAGGTGGCCATTCGCAGCCCATGAGGTACTTTGTGGCCCTCCCTACTTGACAAGAGGGTTCATGCTTTATGTGCCTTTTTGCGATGTTGATGAGATGGGCATTTTGTTTTGTTTAATAACTTATGGGCTACCATAACTCAGACTCATGACTGCTTTCAGCGAAATGTAATTCTGAAGCTGTGAAGAAATTCTGACACCAAGTGGAAAGAAAAGATAACCTGTCACCCAGTCCCAGCCAGGTCTTTTTTTTTTAAACCTGCCCTGAAGAGAATGGGTGGCAGCGAGACGATAACAACCAATATGAAGAAAAATAGGTGATGGAATTTTTGTTGTTGTTGAGCACAGGGCACCACAACATGTCTGAAATGCAGAGGAAGTTTCAGTGCTCAAAAGTCAGATGGCATTACTCAACTTGAAATGCTGGTTTAGGCAAAAGACCGGAGAAATTAAAGAGGACCGGGTCACAAATCTTTTCACATTCGGAAGAACTGCTAATGTTCTGGACTGTGATTTGAAAAGATTGAGAAATTTGGATGTGTACTTTTTGAATACTTGAGCCACTTGACAAGGGCAAATATTGGATGGTAAGGATAGCATTTCAACTCATGTTACGTTTGCTAACTGCAAAGCTTTTGTAGCCGATAAGCAAACAAGTGTCATTGAACAAATTTCTTGGCTCAAGTACCTCTGGGAGAATAGACAGTCCATGCTGCACTCTACCCACCACCCAGGAACAGGGCCATGGTCTCTTTTTCTTCTTTTTTGCTTTTCTGAGAAAACGCAGTTGCATAAAGTGGTTGAAAATCGCAATGGCAACTGTGGCCCTCTCCTTTCTCACGTGAACCCATGCAACAAAAATGATTGCTATAAATCACGGATTTCTGTAGTCTAGTGGGGTAAGACTATAATGATGACTTTTTATTTATTTTATTATCCAGTCCACTAGAAAGAGCTCATACCAATAGCAGAATAATCTGCTTGGCATTGGCAGTGAACATTTGGCACATTTTACACATACTTGGTCGGGCTGCTCATCCCACAAATAGATTTTAAATTGGGCATCATTTAAGAGGGACAGAAACAGCGTTTCCAGTGGTTGAAATCGTACTGCCAAAAAGTGTGTGGAGAAAAAAAACAAAAAACAGACGGGCACAAGAGAATGGCACGTCCGCTTCATGCTGCCCAGGCGTGTCTGTGGGATGGCATATGCTACTCGTGAACCAGGCACCATCATGGTTGTGTTGGTCCACAAGCACATCAACCCGTAATAATAAGTGACCACCTATTTGTGGAATAACACATGTTTGTGCTTTGTTACTTTGCACATCTGAGAGATGTAGATGCCAGCGCACAACATGAGAATTGCATGTCTGTACAAAAAAAAAAACGTTCATCCAATCTCATCTATGTGTAGCTCAATTCACACTTTTTCCACGGTAAATTTCGCAAAAGTAAATCTGTGTTGTTGCAACATATTCTCCACGTTGCACTCTGAAGCCCAGTGACCTCCAAAGTGAAATTAAGTCGCCCGGAGGCCTCAAGCGTCACTCTCTTTGAGACATCAGTCAGCATCATCGCCTTCGCTTCGACAGTAAAAGATGGGAAGGACTTGGGCTCATTTCACTCCTCCAGTGTATCTCTGAAGACTGAGGACTGATTTAAAAAAAAAAAAGGTTTTATTTGATGTCTCAGACATCTTTTCATGGCCACCAATTGATGGAGTTCTCCCTGAACGGCTATTTTAGGAGTCACGTTGCTGGATTTATGTTGAATTTCATTGCAATTATATGTCGTAATCTGAATTTTAAAAAGCCTTTCAGCACAAATACGGTGCTAACAGTACACTAGAATTTAGTACTGTTAGAGTGGCAAGCTTTCATTGCATAGAAGAGCATTCTGTAATATTGCTGGTATTATTATTAGACGCAAGTGTAGTCAAACGTTGCGCTCAAGGGCTACGCTTTTGAAATTGTCAAGTTCAACTCGTGTTTATTACAAATGAACACTGTCAACTAACCTAACGCAGTGCAGCTCTGCTTACCTTTTGGTTTTGATGTTGAGTTTCACATCTCCATGGTCGGACTGCAAGTGAATGTGTCTTGCATGAAGCCACCACTAGCAATGTTACCATAGTGCTTCGGTATAGTCTGGTGAAAGTAGCTCTGAATCGTCGGCCAACCTCGCTGATGATCTCATTTCAATATGATGTTGGTGGGGGTTATTATGTAATTAGCCTCACTGTTGCGTAACCGGAGGCAAAAGTGCATAGTGTCTCACTATGCACTTTTGCATGTCTCCAGCAAGGAGCCATCTTGGGGTCGACATATTACCGTAAACATTTTCAGAAACAGGCAGAAAACAAAAGATTTACTTGCTTGTGTCATTTCACACATTAGACAGACAGGCACTCCAGAGATCCATGATACACAAACATAAAAAGTCAAGTTACCATTATATGTTCCCTTCAATAGTCAAATCCTAAAACATTTGCATTTTCAGAGGCTATTCAGTGTGTGTGTGTGTGCGTGTGTGTGTGTGTGTGTGTGTGTGTGTGTGTATGGACTTGAACTCTACTTTTCTTATTTTTCTTCTGCAAGACTTTGCAGAGGAATTTCATGCCAACACAAGGCCATGAACCTGTGATAATGGGTCTCCGTCTGAAGCAAAGTGTTCTCGACCAACGGTGAAGGTTTCACGAAAATAACAATTGCTGGCTCTGCACAACTTTAATTGAATATGTTTTCAACTTGGCCTGATATGAAAAGTCGAGAAAACGTTCAAACAGACAAATGTGAAGGAGATTTATACACCTCAGCAAGTAGCATTTAGTTTGTGGGTCATTTTTCAGGGGGAAAAGAATATCTTCTTATCGGGGTACCATAGGTTACAAGAATCTTTGGTGTTTAGAGTGTCCTCGTGTGTAAATGTACGACAAGTGGGGAGGGACATGTTAAATTGGTGTCTGCAATGAGAGAAACTTTTGAATAAAAGATTCCACGCCAGGCATAAATTATACTGACATAAAAAAAAAGAAAGATCCATTTTCTTTTCCTTATTTTTTTTAAAGCAGACACCCGTTGAACCACATGGCTCGGTTGAAGCGTGAGGTCAGCACATCCGAGAGATTGGATATGGCTGTTGTCGTAGCCCTACAATCAGTAAATAATATTCCGAAAATTAATTAGAATGCCATAATGAGATCAAAAGCAATGATTTGGTGTTAATCCAATGAGTTTTGCTTGATGATCCATCTCCAGTGAGCAAGTGAACGAGGCATCGTCACAATTAGCTTCGCTTTGCCACATTCAATACGCCGACGGTGTCGACCTACTCAAGAAGGCGTTTTTGTACATGTATTGTACATGTTGCCGTTGATAATCCTTGTGGTTGTCCCAAAGGGCGCCATTCAAGAGTAGTGACTTGAAGCGGCAGTGTCGCGACAGCTGCAGTTGTTGTGAAAGCGCTATCTAAATCAAGATGTATTGTATTGCATATAGAACAAAGTAAGTACTGTCTCTTGGGTATTTATAATAATTGGCGGGTCAGGAAATGTGGTAAGCAATGAGACGTGGAGCCGAAGGTGAGTTGTGTCTCTTTTTACTCTCCACACAACACTGACTGTTTACAGAGCATGCAGCAAGCTATCCTCCTTCAAGGCCTTCAAGATTTTTTAAAATCCCTTTAAACCGAAACCCCTCAAAGTGTTGCTGGTGAATGTTTCTCCCTTGTGGATCAACACAATATCAAATTAACACAAAGAAACAGATGATCGAGATACACACAAACGGGAGCAGGACATGACAAGGGCACATTGACAGCAACAGACATGATGAACTGACAAAATCAAAGAAACCCGTGTGAACTAAATACAAGCAATCTGATGAGACAACGAGGAACATCTGCACAACACCGAACTGATTGGTAGATACAGATGGCCGGGCTGAAGAGAACAGTTGTAAAACAAAACTCTAACGATCAAGACATCACAAAACAGACACAGGGAAAAAAATTGAACAAAACCAAATCCAATCAAAACCAAATCAACAAAAACAAAACTCATAACAGCCTCAGCTTTGAGCATATCTGATTGGAACCTTTGAGTTTCAAGAACTACTACTAACTAAATGTTCCTGTAAATGTAGACATACACTTTTACAGAAGGGGTGCGAAACCTTTTCAAGTTCAAGTTTCGTTTTATTGTCATTACATAAAAACACAATGCAATTGCACACGCCCCCCTCCACATAAAAACCACATCAACATTCAAACATCAGCAACCATATGGAAACACACAGAATATAACATCACATTGAAAATTGCTCCGATGAATATGTATAAATAGGCACATTAAAAAAGATTAATTTCCCTTCCATATGTGCTGGTGCCTATGATGTATGACGGTGATTCAATACGTAAATGGCTTTTGGAAAAAAACTGTTGATGAATCTGGTGGTACGCGAGCTAATTGACCTACATCGCCTTCCTGATGGCAAAAGAGTGAAAAGGTGATGATTGGGTTGAGAAGTATCTGTACTTGATGGTCATGGCACTCGTGTAATCATCACCCGACGAGCTTACTGAATTTATGAAAAAAACAAAAAACAACAAAAAAGATCCAACGAATGTTGGAAACAAAATCACCTGGGATAGACTTCAACGCCTGCCACTCTAATCTGCACGAGCGATGTAGAACTTGGATGAATATATTGTACTCTATGTCAAGTGTACAGTGGTGCCATGAGATACGAGTGACTCGGTTCAGAAGTTTTTCAAGAAAAACAAGCAGCGGTCTGGCAGGTATTGACCAATTTTAGAAGGCCCATGGGCCTTAGGTTGCCCACCTCTGCTTTATTTCCCGGACATGAATAATCTGTGCTGATTGGATGAGAATGTAGAGTTTCTGAATCTCACGAAAACCAGGGCAACCAAAAAGCAAACACGGCCTCAACGCAGTGTACTCTCCATTAGTCCATTTTAGTTTGATGGATCCACTCTGCGTTGTCGCATTACGCCTCCGTGTGAACGTGACATATAAGAGGCTGGAAACGCATCGCAATTCATCATCATTGTTGGAGCTCACAACAATTTCTACCATTAAATGAGATTGAGTCACAAATAAGCCCCTATGAAGCCATCGCTGCTTCTTAGAAATACACAGAGAATCCATTTGTCGTAGCAGGTCCTCGTAGGATCTTTGAGCCCCTAACACCCCAAGCATCCTGGAGCCAGTAGCATGAAAAATCTATGTGATTCTTGCTCTGTCAAGGGGAAATCCAACAGTAATGTTTGAGTGAGGTGAAGTAGAAATTACATCAATTGGATAGGCGAACCGTTTGACCCTTTTGTGTTGGGAATCATTGAAAATGATTTCTATGACAAAACACATTTAACCTGGAGTACACTGTATGCCTGACTTGCGACCAGTTCATCAGGGGTAGTCTACCTTGTAGCCAAAGTCAGCTGCTTTGGAGAAAATCCTGAAAAAAAGCATTCAGTATATACCAGTTGACTGTCACTGTGTGAAAGGTTGATTCATTATATATATATATATATATATATATATATATATATATATATATATATATATATATATTAGAGCTGTCAAACGATTAAAATTTTTAATCTAATTAAAAACTCAACTGTCATAATTAACTCAAATTAACTAAAAATCAATCATGATTGCTCACTCATTTTTATCGTTTCTGAATTTCCTTTTATATTTTTGTCCTATTTTCCCCCATTTTAATGCTCTCATCAACATGGAATCATGAATCAGTTTTCTATGTGCAAAATGCAAATATTTACTGAAATAATTTCGATTTTCAATTTTACATGAACATTTTTCACTTGGAGCAGTTATTCACACATCATCTCTCACACAATATTACTGTCCATCAACAACAGTGAAAAAAATATTTTGTCACACAACAGCTGCTTGAACAGCTCTTTTTATGGAATCAAAACAGCGCAATATAAAGTGCACATCTAAGGTAAACTAGTACTTAGCCTATAATTTTTCACGGCCCCCTGAATAGGGATTGTCGGTCAGCATGGAAGGATCTCTCGTTCTGTACTTTTTTGATCATTTATTGGAGCACTTTGCAGCAGAGGTAGTAGTAGTAGTAGTTGTAACAGAAGTATCAGAAGCAGATAATAACCTAAACTACACATAAATGCAGTAAAAAAATTAATATATCTATCTTTCTGCATCACAATGTAAATATGTATATAATTGACATTAATTAATACCTTTATTTAACAATACGTTTAATAAAATAATGTAATCAACCCTGATTTCACTATGTATCATTATCGTCATCATTATTCATTGTTTTAAACGTAAGAAACCATACAACACAAACATAAAGTCGAATCGAACAAAAGAACTACAAGTCCCAATACTCAATCCGGAAGTGGAGCGCGGCTTGATTATCCCAAGCTGAAGCGCAATTTACTTCGTTTAAACGTCAGATTGCAGACGGACAAACATGACAACTATGCAAAAATGAGCTAAATAAAGATGCCCCTGTTCTAGCAACATTTTAGCCCACGCTGTTTGCTTTGAAATGATCCATAGCTGTCGGTCTGAGAGAGGGGGCGGAGTACGGACGTCAGCTGTGTGCTTGGCCATTAAGTGGTATTTCAGACTCGACGTGCTATGATGATAGCTCAGTTTACGACTGCAAAACATACAGGTAACTTTGGTCTTGTCAGTGGAACCATCTGGCAACTTTTTAAAAGTAAACTTTCCATTCATAAACTATTTAAGTATCCGTTTTGTTGAGTTTCACATCTCCATGGTCGGACTGCAAGTGAATGTGTCTTGCATAAAGCCACCACTAGCAATGTTACCATAGTGCTTCGGTATAGTCTGGTGAAAGTAGCTCTGAATCGTCGGCCAACCTCGCTGATGATCTCATTTCAATATGATGTTGGTGGGGGTTATTATGTAATTAGCCTCACTGTTGCGTAACCGGAGGCAAAAGTGCATAGTGTCTCACTATGCACTTTTGCATGTCTCCAGCAAGGAGCCATCTTGGGGTCGACATATTACCGTAAACATTTTCAGAAACAGGCAGAAAACAAAAGATTTACTTGCTTGTGTCATTTCACACATTAGACAGACAGGCACTCCAGAGATCCATGATACACAAACATAAAAAGTCAAGTTACCATTATATGTTCCCTTCAATAGTCAAATCCTAAAACATTTGCATTTTCAGAGGCTATTCAGTGTGTGCGTGTGTGCGCGTGTGTGTGTGTGTGTGTGTGTGTGTGTGTGTGTGTGTGTGTGTGTATGGACTTGAACTCTACTTTTCTTATTTTTCTTCTGCAAGACTTTGCAGAGGAATTTCATGCCAACACAAGGCCATGAACCTGTGATAATGGGTCTCCGTCTGAAGCAAAGTGTTCTCGACCAACGGTGAAGGTTTCACGAAAATAACAATTGCTGGCTCTGCACAACTTTAATTGAATATGTTTTCAACTTGGCCTGATATGAAAAGTCGAAAACGTTCAAACAGACAAATGTGAAGGAGATTTATACACCTCAGCAAGTAGCATTTAGTTTGTGGGTCATTTTTCAGGGAAAAGAATATCTTCTTATCGGGTACCATAGGTTACAAGAATCTTTGGTGTTTAGAGTGTCCTCGTGTGTAAATGTACGACAAGTGGGGAGGGACATGTTAAATTGGTGTCTGCAATGAGAGAAACTTTTGAATAAAAGATTCCACGCCAGGCATAAATTATACTGACATAAAAAAAAAGAAAGATCCATTTTCTTTTCCTTATTTTTTTTAAAGCAGACACCCGTTGAACCACATGGCTCGGTTGAAGCGTGAGGTCAGCACATCCGAGAGATTGGATATGGCTGTTGTCGTAGCCCTACAATCAGTAAATAATATTCGAAAATTAATTAGAATGCCATAATGAGATAAAAAGCAATGATTTGGTGTTAATCCAATGAGTTTTGCTTGATGATCCATCTCCAGTGAGCAAGTGAACGAGGCATCGTCACAATTAGCTTCGCTTTGCCACATTCAATACGCCGACGGTGTCGACCTACTCAAGAAGGCGTTTTTGTACATGTATTGTACATGTTGCCGTTGATAATCCTTGTGGTTGTCCCAAAGGGCGCCATTCAAGAGTAGTGACTTGAAGCGGCAGTGTCGCGACAGCTGCAGTTGTTGTGAAAGCGCTATCTAAATCAAGATGTATTGTATTGCATATAGAACAAAGTAAGTACTGTCTCTTGGGTATTTATAATAATTGGCGGGTCAGGAAATGTGGTAAGCAATGAGACGTGGAGCCGAAGGTGAGTTGTGTCTCTTTTTACTCTCCACACAACACTGACTGTTTACAGAGCATGCAGCAAGCTATCCTCCTTCAAGGCTTTCAAGATTTTTTAAAATCCCTTTAAACCGAAACCCCTCAAAGTGTTGCTGGTGAATGTTTCTCCCTTGTGGATCAACACAATATCAAATTAACACAAAGAAACAGATGATCGAGATACACACAAACGGGAGCAGGACATGACAAGGGCACATTGACAGCAACAGACATGATGAACTGACAAAATCAAAGAAACCCGTGTGAACTAAATACAAGCAATCTGATGAGACAACGAGGAACATCTGCACAACACCGAACTGATTGGTAGATACAGATGGCCGGGCTGAAGAGAACAGTTGTAAAACAAAACTCTAACGATCAAGACATCACAAAACAGACACAGGGAAAAAAATGTAACAAAACGAAATCCAATCAAAAGCAAATCAACAAAAACAAAACTCATAACAGGTGTCTCGCGCTGCCGTGGCTGGCAAAACAAGCGTCGTGGACCTGTGCAGAGCGATTGATGTTTTGTTTCTGGTTTATTTATAGAGCAACGTAACATCCGCTGTGACGTCTGCGCGTTAATCTCGCGAGAAAATTTTTGATCGATAAAATTCATTTAAATTAATGCCAATAAAAACGCGCTAAACTGACAGCTCTAATATATATATATATATATATATATATATATATATATATATATATATAGGGCGGCCCGGTAGTCCAGTGGTTAGCACGTCGGCTTCACAGTGCAGAGGTACCGGGTTCGATTCCAGCTCCGGCCTCCCTGTGTGGAGTTTGCATGTTCTCCCCGGGCCTGCGTGGGTTTTCTCCGGGTACTCCGGTTTCCTCCCACATTCCAAAAACATGCTTGGCAGGCTAATTGATCACTCTAAATTGTCCCTAGGTGTGAGTGTGGGCGTGCATGGTTGTTCGTCTCTGTGTGCCCTGCGATTGGCTGGCAACCAATTCGGGGTGTCCCCCGCCTACTGCCCGAAGACAGCTGGGATAGGCTCCAGTACCCCGCGACCCTAGTGAGGATAAAGCGGTTCGGAAGATGAATGAATGAATGAATATATATATATATATATATATATATATATATATATATATATAGTGATACCTCGGATCACGAACTTAATTGGTTCCCAGAAAGTGTGTGTGAGCCGAAAAGTTCGTCTTCCGAACATTTATTCATTTATTTCCCATAAGAAACCATTAAAATGAGAATAATCCGTTCCCAGGTCCCCATAAACATAATTTTCGACTAAATAAGCCTTAAAACTACACAAAAATATACCTTATTTTATGTATGATAAATCCTGTATTGAAATTAAAGAAATAAACTGCACTGTATAATAAAGTCGTTTTATTTACCTTTGTGATCGTAGTTGATGGCTTGATGGAACGGAGTGGGAGGGGGAGGGAGGGAGGGAAGTACGGTTTGGAAGGAGAGTCACCTTCCATAAGGACTGTAGGTAACTCAACCCTGGTGTGGCTTCTCTTCCTTGCTTCTTAGAAGGAGACTCTTTATCCTTTTTGCTGACTAAAAATCTCTTAATTGACACCTGTTGCGTGTTAGCGTACTGGTACTGGGACGCTAAGTCACACAAACGCACACCTCGTTTGTGTTTTTCAATTATCTCCTTCTTCTGCTCGATCGTAATTTTCTTTTATTGTTTTCTTCGGCTTAACACTAGCCTGTGGTGGGGTCTTTTTCGGTCCCATAATAACAAAAGTGCCTATCAACTCAAACCACGTCCGCATTCAAAGAAAGGGGGTGACGAAGTGAACGCCGTGAGCGTGCGTCAGCTTCTTGCGGCCGCCACCGTGGCGCTGTTCGACCACTTGGTTTGGTTCGTCCGCCGAAAACTAGTTCGTCAGCTGAGACTAAATGCTCGCGAAATTAATGTTCGTGAGGCGAAAAGTTCGTGAGCTAAAGCGTTCGTGAGCCGAGGTACCACTGTATATATATATATATATGTGTGTGTGTGGAGTTTGCATGTTCTCCCCGTGCCTGCGTGGGTTTTATGTCCCCCGCCTACTGCCCAAAGACAGCTGGGATAGGCTCCAGCGCTCTTGTGACCATTGTGAGGATAAAGCGGATTGAGAAACCGCATCGCCTGCTAGATAAATTGATTGGGATTTTTAAATGTTCACTTCAACCCTGATCTTCTGGCAATTTTCCCTCTTGTGGTTCACTAGAGTAGTGCAGATTTGGGATTGGAAGCTATCATCAGCCTTGAGTTTATGACTGAAGGCTTTACATCAATAATCAATGAGTCTCAGCACTCGTCATTCAGTGCACTTGAGGAAGGCCATGAGGATGCATCATCCCTGCTTAGTGTGCGCCATAAGCACTTTCATTCATTCCTCTCAGGACAACGGCATGTTGTTGATTTAACGACGGCTGGCGACTTGAAAACTCACCACTTTGAAAGGCGACACTGACTCTCCAAGAGAGCACAACAAAGAGAAGAATCACATGAAGCTGTCTGACAGCGCACCTGCAGCTCTCAACGTGGAGTCTCTTCATTCATTTGTCAAGTCCGGAAAATGGATGAGGAGGAGGTACCTGTCTAAATTAGGCAGGTGTCAAACTCCGGTCCTGGAGGGCCGCTGTCCTGCATGTTTTCCAAGTCTCCCTGTTGCAACACACCTGATTCAAATGAACAGATCATCAGCAAGCTCTGCGGAAGCCTGACATTGAACCTGTTCATTTGAATCAGGTGTGTTGCAACAGGGAGACTTGGAAAACATGCAGGACAGCGGCCCTCCAGGATCGGAGTTTGACACCTATGGCTCTATCTTAACAGAATTAACTGTCCTCTGTGCAGCCTCTTAGACAAGTGGAACAATGAGTTGCTACTTTGTAAACGGTTGTGATACTACATAGTGAATATGGAAAGTTTACATGCCCCTGTTTTTAAATGCCAGCTTTTTGGGTTGTCAAAAATGAGACCAAGATAAATCATTTCAAAACTTTTCTGATCATCTATCCAATCTACAACTCAAATGCAAAAACATTTTTGAAAGGGTTAGCAAAAACGGAGATAATGTGATTGTACAAGTGTTATCATACTGGATGTGGCTGCGTTCAAAATTAACTGGTCATATTTAACTCTTGTCAAATGGGAGTCAGCACACTGCCACAATTTAAAATGCCTCGAACAAATACAATTTAAAGTTCAGCGGTTCCAGAAGGATTTTCCCCATTTATTTATTTTTTAGCCACATCTTACAGCACAAGCCATGGTCAGTAGACGGGGTCAAAACAATTTTCAAGGCATTTCATATCCCATGGAACATACTGATGAAAAGTCGAGAAGAAAACCAGACAGGAGGCAACTCAGAGGCCGACAGCAACATCGAACGAGCTGCAGGAATTTCTTGCACGCATGTAGTGCTGGTTTAGTGCATGTGGCATGACTGTAATATTCAGTCTTCATACGTTTTGGCTTACAAAAAAGTGAGTCCAAAATTGCAAGTACAAATTGGTATTCATACAAAAATATTTAATTTGTTCGGGGTAATATTGTAAAATGAGTTTGAAATTATCTTGAAAGTATTTTGCGGTCATAGTTTGGGGTATCGACTATTAATGTATTCTCGGGCTACAACTAAAGTTTACATTGGTCAGCCGCAAATTTGAATGAGAGATGGCTTTGTTTCCCCAAACTTATTTTTGACACGTTTAAATAAAAAATTCCTATTTTTTTTCTAGCACATCAGGTTTTAGAGGTATATATAACATTTTATCATCCATTTTAATTTACAGCTATGACATGTTATAAAACAAATCCTCATGTCAATAAGCGTACCCTTAATACATAAATATGACAAAATATATAATGATATTACCGGTAAATATTATTGTTATTATGAAAGTCTCCTGTGCTAGAGAAAAAAAAACTAGGGCAGATTCGGAATCAGCACCAAAAAAAATTATCTCGAAAACTTTACTTGCTTCTCTGATTTATTATTTTTTTAAACTATCTGGACCAGTGTAATTTTAATAAGTAATGAATCTGTTGATTAACTGATGAATGGGATTAAAAATAATGTTTTAATTTCCACCCCTCATTCAAATTGACAGTGCGGAAAACGCCCAAAAATTGTGATTAAATTAATGGTATGGTGATTATTGCTTTCCAAATTAAAATCTGATGTTTGCAAATGTTTTATTGTGGTTGATTTACTCCACTTCCATGAAGAGTACATAAATCTGCTGAGAGGCTGAATTTCTGAGTAAGTGAACAATTTAAAATTAAAGGTCTCTAAATGATGACAGGTGACCTCGCATACTCGCAGTTCGGCACCCGCAGATTTTTTTTCCTCCTCCGTTTTAACCCCTTGTCAGCATTTTAAAAAGAATCCATTCTCATAATTTTTCTTCCCTAATACATTTCAACGTGGATTTTGACTTCCTTATCTCTGACTTTCATCAATTATCACAACATGTACCGCTTAATTTGATAATCAATTAGTTGTCGATTAATAGTTTAATCAGTGTTATAGTCAAATGTTAACAGTTTAGTGTGTGTCAACGACTGGTATTTGTGCAAGAGAAAGTGTCTTGAAATATGAACAACATGATAGCCAACCGTGAAGCATTGAATGTGCGAAAGTTGCCAAACTATGGAAAAATACACAAAAATAATCAAACAAGCCGCCGACCGACAGTCCCACTACACAGATGTTTACAGGCTCTTCACTGTCTGCTCACGAGTTCACTTCTCAGCTCCTCTGTTTGTAAGCTGTTTCGTATTCATAATGTGAGGTCGACGTAGGCGGCGTCTCCAGACTCCACTTTTTTCCTTTTGCTTCCTCTTCTCTCGCTGCAAGATGCGTTATTAGAGGAAACTTACGAGACTGTTGCAGCACTTGCACATCAAAACACCCGACCGAGAATGAGCACATCACAATCACTTGTTCCCCCGGTGAACACATTGCCTCCGGCGCGTGCGTGCGTGCGTGTGTGCGCGCGCGACAGGGTGCAAATAAACAACAAGCCACATCATTTTTTTCAAATAAAACCTCTGCAGTCTATACGTATTTGTTTGGATTCAGGCGGAAAGAGCCCTGCACCAACTTAGTCATAACTGCCATTCGACACCGAGTATACCACAGACAGATAACTCATGACTCCTCCAAGGGTAAGCCATGTTCAAGATTGGACTCGGACAAACAAAACCCCCCAAAAACATCAGCCCCTCATAATTAGCAAAGTACAACAGATGAGTAGTTTGTGTATGCGTTCCCTGAAAAATATAAGCAAAAACCCAACTGTATTTCTTGTGGTGAGTCGTTTGTGGATATGCACTCTCCCTCTTCAGCTCATACCTGGCTTGGCTATGCAGTAAGAGAGCGACAGATTATTAAAATGCATAAAGTGGTAAATTGAAAACGTAGGTCAGGGGTGTCAAACTCTTTTCGGTCATGTCACATTGTAGTTAGGGTTTCCTTCAGAGGGCTGTGATTACCTCTGAATATATAGCCAACATCGCTTACCCTGTTTTGATTGATCAATAACTATTTTTGAAATCATAGGTTAATAAATACTATTTGTTCAAATATAATTACTTTTATTTTAAAAGGGCACTTGGTCACAAAAATACCTGCCATAAATAAACGTTTTTTTAAAAGTGAAGGCCATTTGTAATTTTAGTATTTTTTCGGATTTTTGGGCTACCTAAAATAATGCGGGCCCCAGGCTTTGAGATTGACACGTCTGACTTAGTTAAAAAAACAAAACCAAACTTCAATCAGAGATGGCTTTTGTGTATTTTTGACACAGATTTTAAAAATGTCGAGTTTTTCTAGCACATTAGGATTTTGATCTGTTTCACTTGTTGTTTTAAGTTTAACCTATAAGATGTTCCACAATACGGATTTTACCATGTGTTGTAATTTATAGCTATGACGTTTCTGTTGCTAAACCCAACCCTTAATTCACAAAGATGACTAAATATACAGTATATTACACATCGTCATGGCTCTGTTTACTTTGTCTCTGAGTAGGCGGGATCGGAGGGCATTTTCTCCAGGGCCGCACCTGTTCATCATCATCATCAAAACGACTACCAACCCCACAGCGAGTTGTCGAATAATTCAGCCTTGCTCGTACCAAATGCTTGTTATTTTTTAGATGACCATGTTCTTGCTTAATCGTTTGCTCTTGTTAGTACAATTTTTGTTCATGTTATTCTCTGTGTTTTTTCTTGTTAGCTTTTCCTCGTCCTTTCGTGACTAGTGATTTTGTGTTGTTTGTTGCTCGCACGTTGCAAGTGCTTTTGTTTGTCGTGTTCTAGACTGGTTCTTTGTTACCAGCATTTTACGTTGTACTTTGTTGGTCTTGTTTTTTTGTTGTTGTCTTTAATTAACATGTGTGTTAACGATCTTATCCTTGTCTTATCCTCAATCAACATCTCAGCAATTAAGGCTGGGGTTTTTTTGTTTTTTTTTTTATCCAACACCAGCGATGTCAAGGTACGAATGCTATCTCCAGCTGAGTTTGAACGAGTTTAACTAGTCACCATACAATCAGAGGCCACAGGCAAACTGTTTCACCCCTAGCACTAATCCCTCATCTTACTGGTTATGAGTTACTGGGGTATTCTGATCCAAATCCATCTATTTCTGATAACGATTGTCCTTGTCTCCGCAAAGGTTTCATTTTAGGTTCATTGAAGACCATGAAGTGTCTATACTTGTCAATATAAGTGTGAACGATTGAATGTGTATGTGTGCCCTATGATTGGCTGAAAACCAGCAAACTCCGTCTCTTCCCTAAAATCAACTCCAGCCACGTGAATGAGCACAAGCAAAATAGGAAATAAATGGTTGGAAAAAAAATCTACTCAATTTTGGAACCATACCTCAAGGCTGTTGAATGTACCATAACACCTGTCAGCGATTGTCACACAAGCAAACACAGTGTGCTCTCTCTTTGTGATATGAAGCATATGTGTGGTCTTTTTTCTCCCGCATTACTTTAGGGGCTCCGTACATATGTGATATACTGTACAAGAAGATAAAATATACAGATCTAATTATTTCATCCCCTGTGGCTTCACTGTCAACAACAGCCATCAAAGGAATTGCAATATGAAATATTAACAAACGTGTGCTACAGGGATGCGCACTTGATGGACAGGCCGCCTCCAACAGTCAGTGACCCGCTTTTGCACTTTGCGCACTCATTAGAGGATTTTGAAAAGCGGGCCCTCGACTGGCGGGAGCGCAAGCAGTCGACAAAGTCAGCAGCTATGATTGATTGCGCTGTGACGCCATCATCACCGTTTGACTGCGTGGTGCTGATGTAGTGGTTCACTTGGCTCATTTGCTGACACATGTGCAGACACACAAACGCACGCACACATTCACACACTTTGCCCGTAAAGGCAAAAAAGCAGCGGCGTCACTACCAGGCAACTTTTGCAATCGTTGCATTTCATTGTGTAGCCAGCCATGTGCCTTCATGATGAAGGGCACGCTTTTTTTTTTTTTGTGGCAAATGTTAGGCTTCACTTCCATGCAAAAAGAAGATGCTTTGTTCTTACCGTATTTTCACGACCATAAGGCGCAACTAAAAGTCTTACATTTTCTCCCAAGTGGACTGGACGCCTTATAATGCGGAGCGTCTAGTGTATGAGCCGAGTTCCAAATCCTGACTGAGAGCCGACACGCTGTTTATATAGAGAAAAGGCGGAAGTGGGCGTGAACAGGCACGCGGGAATGCAGCCAGCCAATCAGTGAAGGGTAGGCGTGTAAGTAGCCCGCGAGTGTGACCAGGCGTGCGGGGAAACAGCCGGCCAATCAGTGAAGGGTGGGCGTGTAAGTGGCCGTAAATGAGGACGTGAGAGAGGACAGCCATGACGTAAAGCAGCAATCAGTGAATGGTGGGCGTGTAATATAGTGTGAGTTTGTGCGTTATTGCAAAACAACTTCGGTTTTGGTTTCAAAGAACCCCCGAAAATGAATACAACAAAGAGACACGCTTACGAAGCTCAGTTCAAACTGACGAAACTGGACGAAGAGAAGATGAGAGAGTGGCTCAGTGAGGTGTATGTAAAGAGACCGGATGGCTTTTTCCATGCCTCGCCGTCACTCTTGATTTGCGACTCCATGCGTGCCCATCTCACAGCAGCGGTGAAAAACCAAGTCAAGCAAATGAACTCTGAACTTGCCGTCATTCCCGGAGGCTTGACGAAAGAACTCCAACCGCTGGACATCGGCATCAACCGGGCGTTCAAAGTGAAGTTGCGAGCGGCATGGGAACAATGGATGATCGATGGCAAACACAGCTTTACGAAGAGTGGGAGGCAGCGCCGGGCTAGTTACGCCACTATTTGCGAATGAATTGTGGCTGCTTGGACAAACGTGTCTGCTTGCACTGTTGTTCGAGCTTTTGGCAAAGCCGGCATAATTTCTGTGGATCCACACGGCAATGAGAGTGACTCTGACAACGAGAGGGAACCGGCGTTTTGATGGATTGTTCAATTCGGACACAGAAGATGAGGACTTTGATGGATTTCTGGGTGATGATTGATTGAAAAACGTGAGTACATTGTAAGATGGCTAAATAAAGTACAACCGATCTCAGTTTTGCTTCCGTTGCCTTTTTAAAAACGTGTTTTTGGCATGTCTTAGCATGCTACGCTATGCTTCAAGCTAACGTGTTTTTAGCGTGCGTGCATGCATGCCGTATGTTTAAACTGGTGTATGTTTTACCACCCCTGGCTGCGCCCAATAATACAGTGCGTTTTGTGTATGCGTAAAATACATAAAAAGCACCTGTTACTGAGACTGCGCCCTACAACACGGTGCGCCGAATGGTCGTTAAAATACGGTATATTAAAAAAAAGTATTTTCACTTCATATCCTACCCTAATTGGCATCACAGGTTTTGTGTGTGATTATTTGTCTTTAAATAATAATATTTCATGTTTAGTTTTAACTACAATTAAACATGATTTATTGTTATTACTGTAATACAATGTTAATACAGATTACCGTATTTTATGAACCATTGGGTGCACTGTATTATGTGTGTGTGATGCTTTGAGATGCAGGTGTTTTTAGTTACAAGCATTGTCACAGAAGCATGGTCACAGAATGAAATAAATTTGTATCTCAATGCACCACCATGCATTTGGAGGGTATCACTGTCATTAACTGCCTTCTTGCGGAACCCAATGAGGTTGACATCCCCGTATTGCATGCCTTAAAATACATTACTTCCAAAACAGGTGAGATCTGGTAATTTTTTTACTTTGCGGCAACTTTTTAAAACATTTTAGGCAGCATACTGCACATGTCCGTGCCCAATCATACCCAGACGTTTACCCCCTCTGGCTGTGCTTTTAGGACATGCTTTGCCATTGAATGTTAAGTCATTGTGAATCAAAGAGTTGATGGCTCTGCTCTCTCTCTCCCTCAGCTGAGAGTGACCTGGGGTTAAAATGGCTCCATTTCCCCTCAGCACCAAGAATGGCCTCCCCCCCACCACCCGAGGGAGCGTTTAGCCGAGCCAAAGGCCAATCAGGCAAGTCCAGGAGAACCGTAATGGCACAGATCCAAAATCAATTTTCCCAGCTCACAGAATCAACTTCCCACTAGCAAATTCGCTTTGACACACAAAGGCATCCACTAAAAAAATAAATAAAGAACAACACCTGATTAATAGACCCATAATTGAAGAAGCAGACAAATAAAACGCTTATTCTGAGAAACAATGAAGGCTAATTTGAGGCCAAGTTGCATCTTTTTGGTTTTTTGGATAGCAATTCATTAAACCTCGGTGGCTGCTGGCTACAATGAAACAAAGAGAATGCTAGTGGATGCAGAGCAATTGCCTGCAGCGGGGTCGGAGTACTGTGAAGCAAAGGTAGCACAAAAGTCCAAAAGAGAGGGAATCAGACTCGGATCAATGACCGGTAACTTCCACAACACAATGCAAGCATTTTGTAAGTGGCACAGGGCCAGCATTGCCTAAAATTATGTAAATACAATACAATGCGATATCAGTCAGTTGGTGAGCGCCCAGAGTCGCAAATGTTTCTGAAGGTTTGTTCGAAAGTTGGATCGGACTACCGTTGACCCTTGGAACACAGCTTTTCCCATTCCTAAGGTTGGTGATTCTCAAAGTGTGGCACTTGTCCTATCTCAAGTGGTATGCAAAACAATCACTGCCCAGGTACAGTTAGGTTGTATTTCACTTTTACAATCAATACGTTGATATTTAGTTTTTTGGGAACTGTTGATTTTTAAACATTCATTTTGGGAAAAGAAAAATATTTAACATGTACGTAACAGTTTGATTGAATATTTATTTAAGCACAGTGTAAAGTTCCTGTCACGTTTGCAGGTGGTGGTGGACCTCAAAAAGCAGGCAAGAGGGAGGAGCAGGGTGTATTTGACAAATTGTGTTAAAACACAGAGAAAACGAAATCCTGAACAAACAAAGTCCTGAAAACAAAACAAAGCCAAAATATCAAACAAAAACCATGACTGAAACAAAAACTATCAATAACCGAAACAAACATGACAGCAGCGAACACACAAACAGCCGCAATGACCCGACACTTATCCTCTCGAGGGTCACGGGCGTGCTGGAGCTGTCATGGGGTACTATATATTTCCACTTCATTTAAGTTGTAACTGGGGGTCTGTGCCTCCGATAGTGTTTGGGTCTGCAGAGAAGGCTTTAAAGTTCCTGACACCACTGCTAAAAACACTTGTTGTGATTCTAATTTTCTTAATGACATTTGACTTTCTCACTTTCTGAATGGCAGAGCCAATGGCTATTACTTCCTGGAAAAACATTGCGCCACATGTGAAATGATGAACCTTTTGGAAAGTCCAAACACATTCACGTAAGACATAGTGGCTGTCAGACTTTGACCTGCTGCTTACAATACGCCCTTGAATCAGCAGTAATAACGTCAGGTAACTCCCTTTAAGTTCACGAAGCCAACGTGGCTTTAAAAGTGAATACATAGGTGGAAACGGGCATGATGAAATGCAAAGAAAAAATCTGACACATCAAACAGGATTCTGATAAATGACTTTTCGAGGCCAGTCTACCTGCATATTGTTGAAGAGCATTCGATCTCGGATGCCCAGCTGGTTGTGCCTCTCATTCTCAGCTTTACTGCATGTTTCTGATGTAATCTATGCAAGTTTCTCCGCTTTGTCTGCTCAACTTTTGACAACGTAATGTAGGTCGGGGTTAGTTTGGCTGTGAAAGAAGTGTTGCATACTTCACCAACATCAATATCATCATGACGTGAAGATGTGAATGTAGGGCATGAGGAATCTTTGAACTTGATGAAATGAAGAAAACGAGAATGTCGCTTCTTTGTTGTTAAGCTTTTTTATTTAGCATGAGTATCCCCACTGGAATGTTTTCTTCTAATTTGTTGGCGCGCTGACAACATGGAAGCACGGATTGTATTTTCACCCTAGGGGGCAGCACTTCATCACCAAGCCCCCAAATTAAACTTGACAATTAGCGTTCGGAGGTGGAACATCACAGAGCGGGACTGGATGCAATTTAGTCATTTTCTGTCCGCCCTACCCAGGGAGGGGGCTAAATCAAATATGTACGAGTCATAAGTAAGGCGTAACCTTGAAGTTCCAAACAATTCCCAATTGACTGTGGAGAAAAATCAAGCAACTCGAGTCCCCGTTACATTTGGACAAATTAAGTCATTACTGAATTTTGCCAGTCATGATTGAAGTCATACAGTCTTGCTCAATCACAACATAGAAATCCACATGAAATCTGAATATGCGTCTCAAGACAGTTTCAATATTACTTATTAGTTTACTGGCTTCTCAATTTAACGCATAAGTGTCATCTAGTTTTGTGAATGCTTGCCCAGCTCCTGATTTGCTAAACTGTGATGTCAACATAGCTGACCAGTTTTTGAATCCATCCACCCATCCATTTTCCAACCCGCTCATCCTCACAAGGGTCGCGGGGGTGCTGGATCCTGTCCCAGCTGTCTCTGGGCAATCGGTGGGGGACACCGTGAACGGGTTGCCAGCCAATCGCAGTCTTGGTTTTACAATGACAGATAAAGTCAGATGTAGTCTTTGTCTACTTGCAGTTGGAAACACTCGTGTGATTCCCTTCTCATTAAAAAAAAAATTAAAATAAATTAAAAAAAAACCCCACAACCCTGAAATCCTAAATTATTCAATTTGTGGGTGTTCCTGTTTCATGAGGTGCCCTCTGCAACATAGCATCCTTGTGAGCGCACAAGACACACACAAAAAAAACCCTTCTCCTTAATTTTTTTTTTTTAATGGGTCACTATCTTGAAAGGGCAGGTTACGCAAGACTCGTCAGGTCTTGAAGTTCAAGTCAAAGTCAAATCGAGCTTCCTCAGTACCATGTGAAAGTTGAATTGAGTTTTTCATTTTTACAACTACAATTGTGAGGAAGACCCTGGTGCAGATAACCACATGTCATGATGCATCAATATTTATTGTTTTGTGGTGGGGAAGGCTGTAGCTGGAGAGAGAGGCTCCTGTTTGGGGATGGTCAAAGAGATCCAGATGCAGGTTCCAGGCAGACTGGAAAGGAGATCTGAAGCAGGTGGGGAAGGGGAAGGGACACTGGCAGGTTTGGAGGCGGACTGAAAATGAAACATTTATTTTTCCAGGAAATATACCATTGAGATTAAAAATGTATTTTTCAAGAAAGTTTTGACCGAGAAGCAGCAACAAGCATAAACTATAGGTACATATTGAACACAGGCAGGGCAGAATTAGTAGTCAGGACTTCAAACTTACAGATCCTCTAAGTGGTTGGCTGCAACAAACTCAATAAATGTTGACCAGCTGGGTTTTGGTGATTTGGTGGAATCAATGGGACATAACTGCTATGTCAGTTCTACACGGCAGTCATCGAATCAATCCTGTGTTCTTCCATCACGGTTTGGTTTGGGGCCGCCACAAAGAAGGACAAAATCCGACTTCAACGGACAATTAGGACGGCGGAAAAAATCATTGGCACCGCCCTACCCACTCTTGAGGACTTGCACACCGCAAGAGCCAAGACAAGGGCACGGAAAATCCTCCTGGATCCCCCGCACCCTGCCCACCACCTTTTCCAGCTACTCCCCTCAGGCAGGCGCTACAGATCCATGCGCACCAAATCCAGCAGACACTTAAACAGCTTCTTCCCTCTAGCCATTAACTCCCTAAACAGTCACTGACGTAGTCACTCTTCTTGTACAACAAATATTGTTACTGGTCACTCTAAAATGGTTTAATTATTTTCTGCACCAACTGTACAAACTGTAAAAGTATTGTATTCTACCACTGATCACTTTAGCTCTGCTTGAAACTACAGTTCACTTACATTACGAAATGTCCTTCCATACCTATTTGTCATGTTCTTGTTTAAGATGATACTAATGCAGCGTGTTATACCGGAGACAAATTCCTTGTGTGTTCTACATACTTGGACAATAAAGATGATTCTGATTCTGATAAGGACAGGAATGTTGGAATGTGGTTCAACACCTCGCTGGCTCCAACATGCCTTTGTCCAAGCCGCCAATTAAACACTTACACAGGCGTACACACAAGGGGAAAGGCATTTCTCCATGGATGACAAACAGCAGATCTGACATTCAGAAACTATTTCCAAGTCAGTCCAAAGCCCTCGAATTGGTGATTTTAATCTTGACTTTTTACATCGTGTTCCGAGAGACCCCAACCATTTTTCCTTATCTTTTGATCACTAACATAGATTTGACTTATCAACTTCGACCAAAATGTAATACACTACGGTATGAGCGTATGTTGAGCTAACATGCAGGCGATAAAACTGTTCAACCTTTCAACTCCATCCACTTTCTTTGTTGACATAATCATTCTTTTTCTTTGTCCTCACTACGAACCTGCAAACAATGTTGACACACCTAAACGGTCATTTTTAAGCATAAAAAGGCATTTTCTTTTCACCTACGGCTGTGAGACCTAACGAAAAACGTTTTAGTTTTGTGCATATTGTTTTCACAAGCAATCTTTTTGCGCTCATCCTCTGTTTCCATTTGTGCTTGGCCAAACGTGTCATCACTCCAGTGTTGCGTGCGTCATCATTTATATCCCGAGCAATGACAGCTCGTTTCTGCTGTCCTGACAGCCAGTTCTCCCTGCTGCACCTTGAGTTCTTACCAATTATGTCTCATCTATGTGGCTGCACTTGAGGATATGTATCTTTAGTTAATCCCTCCACAACTTCGATGGACAACTTGTACCTCATTTTGTACGAGTGACTCAAATCTACCACCAACTGACCGTCTGCATGCGAGCACATTTGTCACACTTCAATACGCACACGTCAAGTTCCGGGCAATGACTGCAGAACTCCAGTCATTCTGGCTTCTGTAGGAGTTCTGGGCCCAAATGATGATGATGATGGTCATGATGACGTATCATTGGATTCATCTTTTAGGGTGGCTGCTTTTTTTCCCATCCCTGCTTCCCAATGTGAAGTTGCATATGCGCCCACAAACCTACAGCGTGACTAAGTCTGAGCTGGCAACCACCAGGTTTTGTTCCAAAGACACAAAAGTGGTTGAGTGGGATGCTTGCCGAGCCAAGATATCCGTGTGAAATAGTTGTTTGGAAACTGTTTCCGGGCCCGGACCCAATTGGTACAATTCAGGCTTGATCAGCCTCATCCAAATAAGGGATCTTACAAGATAATGCAAATGACTTTTATTGATGTGAATATATTTGTCTCCTCATCTACCAGTTTTGGAGTCATTTTCCATTGTCTTTGACTGTAATCCTGCCGATTACTGCTTCTTTGTAGAGCAACATGGAAACAGCATCGCAAGTACGACCTGCGTATATGACTGCGGAAATGACTACATACAGTATTTACACATATATGATATCCTATTTTACTGTTACACTTATCATTGTGTTTCTATATTTATGGCCTGTATTTGTTTTCATACCATTTGGTTTTTTTTACTGTAACTACTGTATAACTTTACTGCTGTGTAAGGGTCGGTCAGTGGCAGACTATGACCCAGTATGTGCAGAATCTGTTCGAAACCAAACTCCATCATGGAACAAGGGCCCCTCAATTGAGTTTTACCCCACAATATTCTTAGAAGAATTCTCCAATTCCTCAATTTCGACCCTTAACACAGATGGATCTTTTTTTATATTATGCGAATGTAAATGATGCCTTTATTTAACATATTTAATTCCTCTCAAGTCTCAATGTACATTTTAACAACTATGTATATTCATTAGTACCGGTACTTAAAATAACAAAATGTGGCAGTAAGGTTCCGTTTTTCGTTATTTGGATTGTATTAGAATTTCTTTTAAAATCCCTCCACAATGCATGTTGTTTTGTTCTTGAACTTTTTTTGATGCACAATTCGCCTCACGGGATGAAAAAGTCAATCTGTCTTCATTTATTTGTTTTAGTTTGGAGGCTCTACTGTCTGACTTTTATGCGGTTTGAGGACTAGGAGGTAGGTTATTCTGAGAAATGCCTCAATCCCGTTAACCAATAACATATAATTCAAACATCTCTATGTAAAGCTGAAGGTTGCTGAGGTTAATAGAAACCCTTCTATTGAGTTTGGCGGTAATGCAAAGGCTTTGGACTTCAATAGCAGGATAAAAATAAGCTTTGGAGTGTTCTTAAACTCACTTACGTGACCACTTTGTTCTTTCGTGTCTTGCACAATGATGGAGAGCAATTCTTTTAAGTGAGTTTTCCCACTGTGCAGCCACAGGAATCTATAGGTCAGAAAATGTAAGAGGCCAGGCTGCTGGTGCTGATACATCGAAAGCACTCATATCGATTTTCAAGATATAACTCACAGGGGTGACAGGAGTCATCCGTAAGGGCTCAGACTGCGGGCTAAAACACTAATTGTCTAGGTACCCAGAAAGGGGAGGTCAACTCCAAAATTTTCTTTACAATAATAAGTTCCAGGCTTCAGCATGCCCCGCGACCCTTATGAGGATAAGTGGATCAGAAAATCGATGGAGGGATGGATGGCTAATAAATTCCATGCAGCCCAACTAGTCTAAGCAAAGTATTCTAATATCATTTTTTTGAGGAATACGAGTTAAGCAGTAAAATCGACTCGTATTTTTTCATCTAAGGGGACGGCCATTTTGCCACTTGCTGTTGACTGAAAATGACATCCCAGTTGCTCACTCATGGCTCAGGTAACAACCAATCGTGACTCAGCTTCACAAAACAAGTGAGCTATGGTTGGACGGATAAAAACAGCTGGATTTTGCTGCGTAACTCAGCTGCTTCCACAAATGCAATATTACCGTATTTTCCACACTGGATTATGAGGCGCACCTTCAATGAATGGCATATTTTGTATTTTTTTCATACATTGGGCGCACCGCGTTATAAGACGCAGTCTACAATGCATCTACTAGATGGAGCTATGCTCAAGGAAACACCAACAGAACGATCAGATGTCAGTAAAACTTATTTCATAAAGCAGCGACACAGTTCACCTAACCAACAGCAAGTTATAACATTGACTCGTTACCGCTGAAGTCTCTTGCCGCTGCTCTATTTCCATGTTCAACTGCGTAACCGATCGCCTTAAGTTTGAACTCTACGTTGTCAGCATGTCTCGAGCAAGGAGCCATTTTGGGGTCGAAAGATTACCGTAATTGTCACGGTTCTGTTTTCAATCTGGCCAGCAGGTGGCATGAGCGGACTTCTGGGTGCACACCTGCTGCCAATCTTTACTTATGAGACTCTGTATATAAAGACTCTTCTGCTGTGCACCTGTTGTCGGAGTATTGTTTATGCCTTGCTGCTTCCATGCTCATAGACCTTTTGCTATAGACCTTGTCGTTTTTCGCTTTTGAACTCTCGGTACGATTGACCTTGTAAGTATGGTTTTTATTTTGTGATTCGGCTTTTGCTTGCGTGTATTTTGTTACATTGTTTTTCGTTTGTATTCTCGGTTCTTGTTTTCTTCCCTTGCCTTTTGTGCAAGCGCTTTTTGTAAATTGTTTTTTGTACTCCCTGGTCCGTGTGGACCAGTGCTTTATGTTACTACTTCGTCGGTGCGATTTTTGTATTAAAACGTTTTCGCTACGGAGACCTTTTTGGGATTCCAAACTTGATTCGGCTTGCCCGAATCGTGACATTAATGACCATACACAAGGAGCATCGGATTTTAAGGCGCGCTATGAGCTTTTAAGAAAATGGAAGGCTTTTAGGTGCGCCTTTTAGTGCGGAAAATACAGTAATTATAAAGCTGTGTTGATAGTGGAGGCACATAAAGCACATTATTGTAAAGAATATTTTTGGGTTCACTTCCCCTCTAAGCAAAGCAACAATAATATTGGGAGATTAATGTGATAAAAGTATTAGAAGAAAGTGTCAGTCATGGAAATAACGTTAAAATATGATCATGCAGTGACAACAAAGTTGGACGTTTTTGGGAATAAATTAGTTTGAATAGTTTTATTACAGCAAAAAAAAGCAGTACTGTAATACAACAAAGAAGTAAAGTCACTATATTACAATATTACAAAGTCGCAAAGAATAAATGTTTTATTTTTCTAAGGAATTCATAATGATTTGGATCAAAGGCATATATTACAAAAGCTGACAAAGGAGTAAAGTCGTATTAATGCGCCTTTTGCTCCTACGCCAAGGTTATATATTTATGTAATGAGCATCACTTGCCCAAAACTAACGTGGGGATGATTAAATGGTTTAGTATGTTTTAATGTAGGTAGGCACTTTTTAAAACAATACAACATGACAACCATTCATTGCAAATTGTTATTACCCCATTTTGAGAACCTTTGTCTCTCAATGAAGGTGCATTCATGAGATGTTTGCTGAAGCATTATAGCTATTTCTTTTCCCAAACTTTGGTTGTGCCTGGTAAGGTTTTTTTTTTTTTTTTTAAATGTTAGGAAATGTGCTCAGAGTTACAATACAGCTGCTTACGTTCCGTTCACATCGGTTGTGTGTGGGAGGACAGATGAGTAACAATGATTCCTCCCCCTCCACTGACCTCATTTCACCTTCGCTAAGTCGATGAGCGGCATCAGAGATGTTCTCACCGCCGCTCTCAGTGCTGCCATGTTGTGTTGTTTTGTGTGTTTCAGTCCTACTCTCCTGTGCGTCAACGCCTCCAGGCAGTAACTATTAAGCGCAGGTTCATTTGGCTCTTTTAATAAGAAAAGAACTGGAAAATATGTCCCAAAAAATGTTAATGTTGACTGACAACTGGTCCTACGCATTGCTATTTTAAATTGATTTGAGTAAGCACTGAGCTCTCTGGAGTGGCCACCTTAGAGTCAACGCTGTTCTTGTTCGATGCATGCACATCACTTTGAAGCAGCGTGAAAGTTGAGAAGGGAGAAAAAAGGTGTATTCTCTAATCCCTGCGTCACAATACAATAAGCAACACTTCTGACAAGTATTGTTTTCACACAAAAAAAACCCCATGCTAACTGCTAAGCCAAATATGATGTGAAACACTATCATAATTAAGTGCTTGGGTTTTACAGAACACTTTTGACAGAAAACTGGTTTTAACTGTGTCACAGCTGAGAGTAACCAACTATGAACAGCGAATTAGCAGGTGAACAAGGGGTAATAAGCAATGCTAACTGCTAAGCTATCTAGTAAAGATGACAAGAAACACCAGAACAAGTGAATGTGTTGTTCAGCAGCCTACACTTTTCTATTGGTCTATTTAATAGGTAAAAATACAAAAACAGAGACAAACTGTATCACGGTAGTATGATGTGTGCATTGTTGTGCTTGTACAAAAAAACCTCATTTGCAGCGCCCGTCCCTTTGACACAACAGTAATTGTAAGCATGTCACAGCAATAGAGTGACCAACTATGAATAACAAATTACTGTAGCAGGAGGCCTTCTCGTAATGATAATATGTAACATCCAAATAAGTGCTTGTGTTGTTGTACAGTCCACTTTTGACAGAATTGTTTTTGTACGAGTGTCGCAGCAGAGAGTAACAACTGCGGACAGCAAATTAGTAGGTTGTATATAAATGAAAACCAGATATCATATCATACCATATATGGAACAAAGAGCACAAGCCGTTTGTGATTTGCGTTTTCCAATAGTAAAGGGGAAAGTAGAATTTTTTTTTAGGGGGCCAGGGGGATAAGAGATTTTATTCTAAGGCCCTAATTGAGCATAACAAATGGATTGTATTACACTTGAGTGGTTCTACTGGTAGGCCCCGCAGGTCAGAACAAGACTCTGATTGTTTCTGAATGATATCTGCCGCTTCCAAAATGTCACGTTATCAAAGTTGCACTGTCCGTCGTATTCCCACTGACCTTTGTTGTTTACGGGTAAGGAAATGGGATGACACTAATGTGTTTCACACTGAAGTGACTCAGCAGCAGCAAGTGGAACGAAGAGTCTTTCTGTTGTGGGTTGCAAAAGCGACAAAATAAACAAGGATGTGTCAGCGCTTCTTTTCAGATGAAATAGGATGTAAATTATGGTGAATAAACTGTGGCAGCTTCCTGCGAATGAATGCTGCAAAGTACACTATTCGTAAAGTACACCACTGCATCTAATTATGCCACAGCTAATGAGGGCAAAGATTATGAGCTGCTCTCCAAATGACTTTCTAGTGTGTGTGTGTGTGTGTGTGTGTGTGTGTGTGTGTGTGTGTGTGTGTGTGTGTGTGTGTGTGTGAGTGAATGTGAATGCAAGCTCCGCAAGGCCTCATGAGAACAATAAACAGAACTTTGAGAGGTGTGACATTGACAAGTCCTGACGAGATCTTCTTCAAACAAACCCAGCTCCTCATCAGCTCGACTTTAAGACAATTGAATGAATATTTCATAGGCCATATATTATATCCCTCTTAACTGAGATTCAGATTTTACATTTGCCTTGGAAATGACAAGATGACAAAGCGGCTAAGTGCTGCTAAGTGCCGGGTCCCTTGTCCTTAACCAATCAGCTCTCTCAACCCACTTGGCCAGCGATAGCGAGCGACAGCGGCGTTCGTTGAGGGCTCCAGCGATCGGTGAGCCCGGAGGCGGCGACGGCGGCGGCAGCAACCGAACTCACTCGACCACCGAGGCCGCGTGAGCTAGCGATAGCCAGCCGGCCTGAGCGAGCGAGAGGGCTCTTCGAGCTCCAGCGGCGTCGACCCTGGGTCCGGCACTAGCCGCTGGAGCCACCACCTGTGATCAGCCAATCGAACCGTGAACCCGGCAGCAGCGGCCGAAAAACGTCATTCGAACACCGCGGTTGTGTTGCCGGGAGGCCACTGGCCCACTGCCACGTCAACAACATCCTGGTTGGCAAAAGTCAACAGCATAAGTCAACAACTAGCTGACTGCTGGTAAGCAACAAATTCCGAAAGGATGCCGCCTAAACGGGGACAGGATGCAAAGCAGGACGAAGAATTGATGACTCTCACGCAAGTCAATGAACTCCTCCTGCAACAAAAAGAACTCTTCACAGCGCTCATGCAGCAACAGGACCACTTCAAAGGATTTGTAAAGATGATACTGGATTCAACAAACACACGACTCGACAATTTTTCCAGGGAAGTACAAGAACTGAAAACCAGTCTTGATTTCACTCAAAAGGAGGTCGATGACATTAAAAAACAACAAACAAATGGATCTGACCATTGCAAAACCATGCAAACTGAAATCTTCAAAGTATGTGACAGTATGCTGGTTTTAACCGACAAGATGGACAACTTAGAGGGACTATCTAAAAGAAATAACTTGATAATCGACGGAATTGAAGAAATGCAAGGAGAAACGTGGATTGAAACGGAGCAAAAGTACAAAAATCTTTAAGGAGCAACTACAATTAAAGGAGACTATCGAGGTGGAAAGAGCCCACCGCACGGGGAGACACGAATCGGGAAGACCTCGACCAAGGCCAGTAGTGGTGAAATTTGAAAAATATAAGGACAAAACAATGATACTACAAAGAGCAAAATACTTAAAAGGTACTAAAATCTATATTAATGAAGATTATACAGATATTGTACGTCAAAAAGAAAAGAATTGCTTCCAAAACTCAAAGAGGCTCGTGAAAGAGGGAAATTGCCTACTTGAGGCACGACAAACTCATCGTCCACCCCGCACCAGTACACCAATTCAACGGGCTTGACTTCAACATGCTCAGAGCTGATTACCTCAAGACATAAACATTGACTCAATTGATACAGGAAACATACAACACAAACATGGACTTCAAAATCTTTGATTATGCAGAACACAAGACATTCGACCCAGAGAACAACTTGGACCCTGACAATAATTTCTTCAATCAAAATTACAGCATCACAAACTCCGAGTATTATACTTAATGAACAATTCAACACAAATGTAGAACTGAAAAATACACTTTCATTAATACACATTAATAGTAGAAGTCTCTATAAAAATTTCACCAAAATCAAAGAATATTTGGCCACATTTAATAAATTTACAATAATTGCTATATCAGAAACTTGGCTTGATGATGAAAAACAAGTGAAATGAAAATTGATGGATATGAAATGTATGCAACTCATAGGGAAGATAAAAAAGGAGGGGGAGTTGCAATATATGTAGATAAAACACTGAAATGTAGTAAAATTGAGAGCTTGACAAATACAACAGTGAATCTAATGGAATGTCTAACTCTTGAAATACATATTAAAAATGCATCAAATGTCATTATAAGTTGCGTTTATAGGACACCAGGATCTTGTCTTGACACATTTAATAAAAAACTGATAGATATGCTGAGCTGTTCTAATGACAAGAAAACACGAATAATATGTGGCGACTTTAACATCGACTTATTAAACCCAAATGGACACAAAAACACAACAGATTTTATAAATTCAATGTATAGCAATGGTCTTTTCCCAGTTATTCTGAGACCCACCAGAATAACAGTAGATACAGCCACATTAATAGACAATATATTTATAAATAAGATTGATCATAAAAAGGAAAGTGGACTTCTCATAACTGATATAAGTGACCATCTACCGGTCTTTGCAGCCTTTCACAATTACTTGATAGAATAACTAAATCAATAACCCACATCTCAGAAATAAGACCCAGAACCCAACATTCCATCGCAGCTTTCAAGCTCGATTTAGACAAGCAAAATTGGTCAGAGGTCTACACAAACGAAGATCCAAATACTGCGTTTGACGCATTTCAGTCAACCATAACCTCCTTATATGACAAGCATTTCCCAGTAATTAAGGTCACCAGAAAGTACAAAAACCAAAATAAGCCATGGATAACAAAAGGCATAGAAAATGCATGTAAAAAGAAAAACAATCTATACAAATCGTTTCTAAAATCCAGAACCAAAGAAGCTGAAACAAAATATAAGACTTATAAAACAAATTAGTAAACATTATAAAATCAGCAAGAGAGACCATTTTCATGCATTATTAGAGCAAAATAAAAGCAACACTCAAGAAATATGGAAAATCTTAAATCATGTAATTAGAAACAGCTCTAATAAAGTAGATTATCCGGAGTACTTTATGAAAGATAAAAATACCATTATTGAGGAAACTGCAGAAATAGCAAAGGAATTTAATGAATATTTTGTTAATATCGGCAGTAATTTAGCAAAACAAATTCCTGATCCAATAAATTCTTTTGAAATAGATAAATACATAGAAAAAAATTCTTCCACAATGTTTCTTACTGCTGTGAATGAAAATGAAATATTAAATATTGTAAAACATATAAAAGTAAAAGTCAACTGACTGTTTTAATATTGACATGACAATAATAAAACAGATTATAGAATTTGTAGTCCGACCTTTTACATACATATGCAACCTATCATTTAAAGCCGGTGTTTTTCCATCAAAAATGAAAACCGCTAAAGTTATTCCAATTTTTAAAAGTGGAGAAAGGCAATTCTTTACAAATTATAGACCAATATCACTGCTACCACAATTTTCAAAAATATTAGAAAAAATATTTTCTCACAGATTTGATAACTTCATTAATAAACACGTGCTATTAAGTGAAAATCAATACGGCTTTAGAGAAAAACGGACCACCTTAATGGCAGTAATGGAGTTTGTAGAAGCAATAGCGACTAATATTGACAATAAAGAATTCACGGTTGGGATTTTTCTAGATCTAAAAAAAGCTTTTGATACAATAGATCATACAATATTATTGAATAAATTAGAGAGATATGGTATCAGAGGCATAGCATATAAATGGATTGAAAGTTATTTAGAAAACAGATATCAGTATGTGCAGTTTAATAACATAAAATCCAACTCACTGAAAATTACCCATGGAGTGCCTCAGGGATCAGTGCTTGGACCCAAACTATTCATTTTATATATAAACGATATCTGTAGTGTCTCAAAACTATTCAAATGTGTCCTATTCACGATGACACAACCTTCTACTGCTCTGGAAATAACATGGAACAACTCCTGAAAATTGTGGAAAATGAATTAACCAAATTAAAAACTGGTTTGACAGAAATAAACTATCTATAAATTTAACAAAACCAAGATAGTTGTTTTTGGCACGAGACCAATCAAAGAACAAGTCAAAATAAAGATAAATTCAATTGAAATAGAACGAGTTAATGAAAATAAATTTCTTGGACTAGTAATAGATTCCAAACTATCCTGGAAGCCACACATAGATAACGTTAAAAGAAAAATATCCAAAACTATCGGGATACTCCACAAAACTAAGGACGTGTTGAATAAGAGTTCCTTGTGCACATTATATTATTCATTATTACTCCCATATATGACATATTGTGTGGAAATATGGGGGAATGCCTGTAAAACAAACACACTCCCTGTCTTAAAACTACAAAAAAAAGCAATCAGAACAATCAATAGGTCTAAATATATAGAACCCACAAATCCACTATTCATCAAATTAAATACAATGAAATTTTACGACCTGGTTGACTTCAAAATCGCCCAATTAATGTATAAAGCACATAACAATTTCCTTTGTCTAAATATCCAGAAGCTTTTTGAAATTAGAGAAAGCAGTTATAATCTAAGGGGTACTAATCAATACAAAAAATCCAGAACAAGAACAAACATTAAGCAAAGGTGTGTATCAGTAACAGGTGTCAACCTGTGGAATAAGCTTGAAACGGACCTGAAAATGAGTAAATCGCTGGAGGAGTTCAAAAATAAATTCAAAAGATCAGTACAAAAAAACTATAAGAATCACAATTAAGAAGATACATTTGATACATTTATAAAATTAGTATTACAGCTCTTTGTTCTTGTTTTGGATTTTGATTAATTTATCATTTGTACTCAAGAAATGCAGTAATTACAATGAATATGAGAAATTGAAACAAAAAGGTCAAAGAATAATTATAAATACACAAACCGAAAGGTGTATAAATAGAAAAGTAAAGTACCACAATGGTAAAAGTATTTGATATGTAGACTTCTCTTCTTCTTCTTTGTTTTGAAAACGATCAATTTATATTCTATACAATAAGGGGTAGGACTAGATAAGTTGTTTACTTCTTCCTACTCCTTTGAGCATACAACTGTGATGATGAGTGTTTTCTTTTTTTCTTTTACATACTTTAAAATTTTCCTTTCATAAATTTTGCCTACCTTTTGGCTATCTGTTACTGTGTGTAATATATATGCTCAATAAACAATAAACAAACAAACAATAAACAAAACAAGTATTCTCAATTGGAAGTATTCAGCCTTAACCACCTTCGTTTTACAGCTTTGCTCTCACTCTTTGTCCTTGATTAATTTTATCAGTAGAGTACTAAGTGTTCTCTTTCTGTAGCGGCACCAGTTAGTTTCAGTCAACAATCTCAACGTGAAACATGTCCATTTCTTACAATCCCTGTAGTCATTATACAAGAAGGAAAAAAGGCTTTTGGTGTTCTGATGCCATCTCATGGAGATTGTTGGCCGGAACAAATTATCGGAAGAAAGGTTCCACCTGACCCTAGTTGCCGTGCACATTTACTGGCGTGCATTAAAGGACAGGTTTGTGAGCTCTGTAGAGCCATTTTGTTTGACGAAGAGAGTGCCGAGAACCACACAGAGGCAAGAAGACGATAAACAGGATTTCGGCAAATATTTAGTGCTTAAATAGATATCCCAGTGTGGGACAAATAAAGGATATCTTAATCTTAAATAAGTGCTACTTCCACACAATTTGATGGCAAACCCGGAATGAAAATAGGGCCCGAAAATTTATGTTTATTTATTTATGCATTTATTTTTTGTCTTCAGCAATGTCTTTGTTATTTTAGATTCAGATTTAACAAACAATTGCGATGAAATGAGAACATTTAAAGAAATTAAGTCATGATACACCCGGTACGACTCACGCTGGTGCCTCGCGAGGTTCACACCCAGTGCGGGCCCCGGAAGGGCCCTCGCTCTCACGATTCGGACCAACTGGATCAAGTTTTAGGATCCCAAAAAGTGTAGATGCCAAACAAGGTCTCCGTAGCAATAAGAATGTTTTAATGTACAAAAATCGCACCGACAAAGTTGTAACATAAAGTGCTGGTCAAAACAGGGACCAGAGAGCACATAAACGAGTAACAAAAAGCGCTTGCACAAAGGGCAAGGGGAGAAAACAAGAACCAAGAATACAAACAAAAAAACAATGTCACAAAATACACACAAGCAAGAGCCGAATCACAAAACCAATGGTAACGCGAGTTCAAAGGCAAAAAAACGACAAGGTCTATAGCAAGAATGGTCTATGAGCAAGGAAGCAGCAAGGCATAAACAATACTCCGACAACAGGTGACAGCAGATGGGTCCTTAAATACAGAGTTCCTAGATTAATAGATTGGCAGCAGGTGTACAACCAGAAAGCCCGCTCAGGCTGCCACCTGCTGGCCAGGCCAAACACAGGATGTGACACTCTCCTTATTGTAGGGTTGTGGGGGCGGCTACTCCCACTCCCCTCCGTTCCGGCGGGGCGAGCGCTGGGTGCCTCACCTTCCGGTGAGACCCCACCTCCTTCCCTGCCGGCTGGTGGCCTCGCGCAACTTGGAGGCATCCCACGACGCGAGTTGTCAGATGGTGAAAAAAAACTAAATCATCATCATCATCAAAAATCCCGTATGGTCATAAGACTAAAGCCCAATTCCCAAAATACCTAAAATGAAATACTGCTTTTGGTGTCATCAGTAATTTACACTTAGAAAATAACTTTTAATTAAACTAAATGTCATCCAGGAACATCAACGCAAAAAAATGAACAGCAAAACAACAGCCTCCTGAGTACATTTCTGTAACTTGCTGTCTTAACCAGCATTATCATCCTGTGGGGTGGAGGCCGGTGGGCGGGGTAGAAGAGGGGCGTCGAGAGGACGGTCAGGTGGCAGCTGTGTCTCCACTCGCCGATCATCTGGCAAAGCAGCTGGTGCTTTTCCAATTTAGTGCCATGTTTCCTCAACCCTCCCTTCCTGAGTCTCGTCGCCTCGCCAGCCCAAATTAGCCGACATCTTTATTAATGTCTCATTAGAGCCGAGTCAGCCACTCTCGCCCTGAGCGACATTTAACGCACACGCACATGCACACACACACACACACACACACACACACACACACACACACACACACACACACACACACACACACACACACACACAAATGTGTTTCCATGTTTGCATCCATCTATCAGTATCCTTGCTAACTATATTCATTTTCTGTCAATTCCATGCCTCATTGCCTCTAATCCTGTGCATTTATCTGGGAAAATGAGCCACAGTAAACTGAAGTCATAAATTATCTCTTTATTATACAGTCGTCCCTCAACTTACGAGTGACCTGATGTAAAAAATTTTAAACACAGCAGGGTTCTAATGCGTCCTGGAAAGACTGAAAAATGAATGATCAATATTCAAGTTATATTAAACTCACGGAAATGAGAAAAGTAAAATGTCAAGGAAAAACTGTTTTTCTTCCCTCTGATTCTCTCTGTCTTGTGGGTGAATGCAAGTCGTGAACTACCGGTAACTATATGTCTGATTTCAGCTGCCTGAAATGGGTAACGTTGAACTCTAGTGCTTTTCTTTATCATCACCAATCTTTCAGACCCAAGTAAGGATTTATTTTCTCCAAAGAAGTGGTGAAACTGACAACTTGCAGTTCAAGAGTGTTGCTGCAGTCGAGTGTGAGGTTTTTCTCCCTTTCTTTGTCTCTGTTGACCGACAGAGAGCTGCAGTGGGGGCGCCGTCACTTTTGGCTGTGCACTTTGAGTTGAAATACATTTCTGGTTTCAGAAGAGCTGCAGTAGGGATAGGTAACAGTAGATGAACGAGTTGTTCTTTTGAACGGCTCTTTTGGGGTGATCGATGAGAATCGATTCGCATGTGTGAGGCTTGTTTTTCCTGTTTTTTTTTTTTGCAAATTTGGTATGGAATTTGGTAACATTGGAGCAATCTGTTTAAATTAACAAAAATGTACAGTTGTAAGAAAAAAATCACACTTCAACAAATTTTATGGGTGATTTTTTTGGTTTTATATTTTTGTATGTTGGATAACCTGACTTGTACTGTAAAAGATGAAATAGTCCTGGAAAAGCCCGTGAAAAGTCCTGGAAAACTATTTCAAGAAAAGAGTGGGGGCCCTTGTACAAGCCACCTGTCGGTCGGCCAATCTTGAACTTCACTATTTACCAAGTACTGTAGCAGTTTGGCAGATCGTGAGAACATTAAAAATAAAATAAAAAAAGAGAGAGAGGCTAATAGCTTACTTCAATACAGTACTTCAAGTTGTTTATTGCCACTCCTGTTTCAAATTTAAAACTAATTGAGAATTGCATGTTGTGTATTTTGTTACACTAAAAGCTTAATGCTAGTACACAATGTGCAGCGTCAGAGACAACTAATAAAAATAGTATCTGAGTAGCAATAACAATAATTCTTAGAAATCATTGGGGGTTGCTGGATGGATTGGTGGACATGGAGATCAAATGCAGGCGAATGGTTAAAAAAAAACCAGTGGAATAGAAGGACCACAATAAACCCAATGCAATCGGGTTTACTGTATATGGAACTGATGTCCATGGGTGTCGTCCATCTTCAGATGGGCAGACAGATGCTTCAGTAACTGATTCTCTTTGAGGCACTCCTCCACGCTCATTTTATTGAACGACCCCCTCCCCATCCCCTATCACTGCCTCAAAGCATTTGCTAGGAGGTCAGTCCAAGATGACAGCCAAGTCACAACTCAGCGTTCGTGCTCCAAAGCCGACCTCTTCTGAACTCCATCAGCAGTCTATAAGTCTGGACCATATAGCTTGGCGAATGACGCTCACAAGCTCACCTTTCCCAACCTTTAAATCCACCCACTGGCAATAATGCTGGACACAGGCGAGGATCACCACGCCAGGGAACATTAATTTATACATGCACTTATAAAACATGCAGAGACACGCAGCCAAATGTTATGCGAAGCTTTAACACCTGATCTCTATAAGATATCCAGGAAATCCTTGGTGAATTCACTGTCCGCTCGCCATCACGAGTGGAAGAAATCTGAAAAGCCCCCCGGTTTTGTTTTATTCTGGATTCCATGGCTAATGCTAATGACATTTTAAAGGTAAACACACACGCAAAATCTTTGCCCTTAACCCCTTAACTCCAGGGGTTAATAAGACTAGACCTCCACTGATCCCCAGTAGATGCAATAATTGAGCAACCGCCTTTTTTTGGTAACTTCATTGCTCCATTTTTCACTTCACACAAGCAGTAGCATATCTCTTTCAAGTGAAATTTTGGCTCAGAACACAAAGCACAAAAAGGCCACCAATCAACAGATCGCAACTCGAAAAAACTTGTAGACCGGGCCATTTGTCAGCCAAGGTACCACTGTGTCACGATCTGTGGTTTTGTTGATTTGGTTTTGATTCGATTTAGTTTTGTCATGTTTTCCGTGTCCTGTTTTAATGCCTTTTTGGTCCCATTAGGTTTTTGTGTCATCCTTCTCAGCAGTCTGATCTGTTGTGTTGAACAATAATTGCTCGTGTCTTGTCCTGGTGTTTCTCATTGTCTCATCAGTTTTCTTGAATTTATTTCCCTGGGTTCTCTCTGTCTTTGTTTCCATTGGGGTTACTGTTCTCTGAGCAAAAAGTCGTTTTTTCAAGTATACTTTAAGTAAACTTTTTTTTTCTACTAAATTGGAGGCAGTCTACTTTGATTAAGTCTACCCTTTAAAGACTATATTCTCAGAAACGTACTGAAGGATGCTACTATACCATATACTTTATATACCATATACTTTATATACTATATACAGGTCCTTCTAGAAAAATAGCATATTGTGATAAAGTTCATTATTTTCTGTAATGTATTGATAAACATTAGACCTTCGTATATTTTAGATTCATTACACACAACTGAAGCAGTTCAAGCCTTTTATTGTTTTGATGTTAATTATTTTGGCAAAAAAATAAAGGAAAACCAAAAAATTCCCATCTCAAAATATATTCATATTTCATCCGACCAATAAAAAAGTGTTTCAAAAAAACCCACCAAAATACATCTTATTGATGTACACTGTATTGTGAGCTTATGTGTTTGTTATTTTGGAAAACATTGTTACCCAATTCATTCCAAATATTTCTGTTATCCATTGCTCTTGCTTTCGCTCTCAATGCATGTGATTAAATGTGTACAGGTTTGGAGTAATTTGGTCCTTTTCTGCTTCTTCTTACTGTTGATTAAGTTGTATCTATTCCAGTAGATCACAGACGTGCCTGTGTATCGTAGGAAATAAAAAATAAAAATCACTGAAAATTTGTAGTGTAGCCGGGAGCAAAAGGTGGACCGTAATATAACTGCTGTGCAATGTACTCCAAATTTGGCATCATTCATGGTGTTTGTACTTCCAATTAGCACTGTATTTCAAAATGAACACGCATTTGCTCACCTGCCCTCCCCCCATCCAAAAAAAAAGAAAAAGTGGCCCCATATGTCATTGCGTGTACAGGACTGAAGTCGGTCGTGTGTGTCGGTGCAGTGTTGTTATTTGGAAACAGACTGGAAGTTGTCGGATCACGGAGAGTTACAAGCCCTCTGTGCAATGACGGGATGTCTTGTTGCCCACCTTGTTGCCCACCCTACCTCTGTCAAATGTGATTACTTCCATCTATCACTTTTAGTGTCTGTGCGTCTACCTTTCGCGTGTGCCCTTGCAACCTTACAAGCATGCACTCATTATCTCGGACACACAGACGCTCTCATCTCTCGCCCGGCCGGGATTTATTTGCCACGGTGGCTAGGCTGCGTCTGAGACTCTTTATCTCGGGGATATCATTTTGATTTTTCATCCTAGTGAAACACTGTTCATGCGCTTTCTTATCTAAAGAAAGATAAATATATAAAAATGTTAGTTTCTTCCTTCTTTTCTCCTCAGTCTAATCTGTGTATGACTCTGCCGTCTGCTGATGCCTCTTGACATGCTAACACCGTGAAACAAGTAAACCACCCATGTCTGATTTATCACGAAAAGATGAATCCACTGAAGGGACTTTCAGATCACTAAGTTATGGTGATTAGAACCGTAAATCCGTCAAATAAATGTTCTTCCTCGGGCTGTGAAATTGTATTTTATCATGTATTTTAGTGTAATATAACATTTATGATTTAAATAAAATGCATGGTAACAAGTGAAAGAATGAGTGCGTTTTTAAGCCGGAGGGGGAGGCGGTGGGGGCGCCTGTAAGTGAATGATCTGACTGGTACCACGTTTGCTTCAATTTGAGCCAGGACTTTTCCTGTTGCAGTTTTCAGCTTTCATCACCTCTCCTCATGCAGCTGCTGATTGGGATTTTAATTATCGTAGAAAAAGGTGTCTCATTAATAGCGACCGATGCTCATCCAGGTGCTCCCGCAATCACCATTAACTACAATGTCTGTCTTTCTGAGCATTCATTACACTGATGTAGACTTATTACACCCTCTTGGACAACAAGGGCGTTTTTGATGGGCTATGCTCATGGAAATAGATGTCTTCATTTCGGGTGATAATGGCATTGACTGGCTGCTTTGGATTGTTATTAGAGGCCTTATTGGATGGATGCCGCAAGGCAGCAGAGGATGAGAGGGAGTGGAATATTTGTTTGGGAGGAATTTGCCATAACACACAAGGGCAGCAGCACCAATAAGGCCCCTTTGTTTTGCTCACGAGCAAACGCCAGCTAAATACTCAAATGTTTTGGAATGAACACAAAAGCATCGTAGGGGTTGCAGCTTGAAACAAAAGCCGAGGTTGCTCTTGGAAAATAAAATGGAAAGACGATGTTTTGATCAAGTGTCACTTTATACCTTGGCCTACAAGTTCAAAAAAAAATTGCCCCTGGCCCATCTTGTACCTCGAGTTACTCTCATCAAATCAATTTTCCCAACTGAAATGTATTTGTCATTGAACACAACAATATACAAGTCAAGTGAACGTAAATAGAAATGACTGATGTGACGTACTTTTCGCCACCCCCCTATTATCTATTGACCCAGATGAAACTAAATGTAAATGATAAGGATGATTTACATTTAAATCATCGTGACTCCACGTGCAAAAGTGATGGCATGCACATTAATGGCTGAAACAAGCTAACAGAGATAGAGGAGACTGAGTATCACTTGTGTGTGGATGGAAAGAAGACAATGGGGTTCTTCTAGATTGGAGGAGTGACTGTAACCACTCAAAAGCGAGTTTGTCACATTTGCTCTAAAACTAAACATGGCTTTCAGGCCATTGTTGCCATAGTGATGATGGTAGGGACTCATTCTTCTTTGTTATATTGCTAACTTTAAATGTATACATGATGTACACACACACAAAACTGCTGGGTACTTTTGCGAACTCGCTCGCTGGATAGATGTGGCTTTTGAGTAGATTGGTTTTAATATTGGATGTGAACGGAATGAAGAACTAAAGAATTACTGTGGTATCATTTTTAACAACAGCGATAATGAGAGCCTGATAATCCATGTATTGGTAGCTTTAACTCTCAGTATGGATGGGGTTTTCCCCCTTGTTGGTTCAAAATCTTGACCCAACATGTTGGTTCAAATCTCTTTTACACACCCAGTGCTGGGTTAGCGATTTCAACCTCTTTGGGGTACTTTTTACCAAGCAGTTTTAAGAGTATATCCTGCTTGAGTTTGGATTTTCTTTTTGCCTCCAATATAATCCCGTTCACCCATGGCCCAGAACAGTCCAAATGGATGCATGGAGGCATGGTTATTTTCGATTTAAGGTGTGTCCATCCATTCAGAGTCAAATTACACCCTGAAATGGTCACCGTTCAATCCCAAGGCAAACAGAGGAAATGGTGAAAATGGCGGGTCACTGATTGTGTATTAGGTCACACATCTGATTTGCTTGGGATCAGTTCCCATTCACGTCCTGTGATATATTGGTGACCACTTCAGGATGTAGTCCACACTTCACCAATAGGCGGGGAATATAGGCTCTCCCCACTGGTGTGACCTAGCACTGAATTCAGATGGATGCTTGACATAGCCCTTTCTTGAACGGCAGCACTGCTTTAAATTGAGAAAGATGAAGTGCAATAAAAAGATAGTGAAGTGCGTAAAATGAATAGATAAAGTATTATACGAATGAACAATTCAACACAAATGTAGAACTGAAAAATACACTTTCATTAATACACATTAATAGTAGAAGTCTCTATAAAAATTTCACCAAAATCAAAGAATATTTGGCCACATTTAATAAATTTACAATAATTGCTATATCAGAAACTTGGCTTGATGATGAAAAAACAAGTGAAATGAAAATTGATGGATATGAAATGTATGCAACTCATAGGGAAGATAAAAAAGGAGGGGGAGTTGCAATATATGTAGATAAAACACTGAAATGTAGTAAAATTGAGAGCTTGACAAATGAAAATAAATTTCTTGGACTAGTAATAGATTCCAAACTATCCTGGAAGCCACACATAGATAACGTTAAAAGAAAAATATCCAAAACTATCGGGATACTCCACAAAACTAAGGACGTGTTGAATAAGAGTTCCTTGTGCACATTATATTATTCATTATTACTCCCATATATGACATATTGTGTGGAAATATGGGGAATGCCTGTAAAACAAACACACTCCTGTCTTAAAACTACAAAAAAAGCAATCAGAACAATCAATAGGTCTAAATATATAGAACCCACAAATCCACTATTCATCAAATTAAACACAATGAAATTTTACGACCTGGTTGACTTCAAAATCGCCCAATTAATGTATAAAGCACATAACAATTTCCTTTGTCTAAATATTCAGAAGCTTTTGAAATTAGAGAAAGCAGTTATAATCTAAGGGGTACTAATCAATACAAAAAATCCAGAACAAGAACAAACATTAAGCAAAGGTGTGTATCAGTAACAGGTGTCAACCTGTGGAATAAGCTTGAAACGGACCTGAAAATGAGTAAATCACTGGAGGAGTTCAAAAATAAATTCAAAAGATCAGTACAAAAACTATAAGAATCACAATTAAGAAGATACATTTGATACATTTATAAAATTAGTATTACAGCTCTTTGTTCTTGTTTTGGATTTTGATTAATTTATCATTTGTACTCAAGAAATGCAGTAATTACAATGATTATGAGAAATTGAAACAAAAAGGTCAAAGAATAATTATAAATACACAAACCGAAAGGTGTATAAATAGAAAAGTAAAGTACCACAATGGTAAAAGTATTTGATGATATGTAGACTTTCTTCTTCTTCTTTGTTTTGAAAACGATCAATTTATATTCTATACAATAAGGGGTAGGACTAGATAAGTTGTTTACTTCTTCCTACTCCTTTGAGCATACAACTGTGATGATGAGTGTTTTCTTTTTTTTCTTTTACATACTTTTAAATTTTCCTTTCATAAATTTTGCCTACCTTTTGGCTATCTGTTACTGTGTGTAATATATATGCTCAATAAACAAACAAACAAACAAACAAACAATAAAGCCATGAACAGAGTCCACCCGCTCGTCTGGCCTGACATACTGACGAGATTGCTACAGTGTTTACTGAGGTCACCCTATCCATTCAAACAGTCTCAGGCATTACAAAAGAACAAGCTCTGTCTCTGTACACACCCAAACACACATCACAGATGCAAGCACGCCACGTTTCATTCCTGTCCTTGTTCCTCCTTGCTCGATGAAATCTGAATGTAAATTAGTGAATCTCAAGGGGATAATAAGATAAGATAAATGTGACTTTCGGGATTAGGGGTGACTCTCTTCTTGCTGAGTAGCAGCTAAGGTGTCAACCTAAAACTACACATCTGACCTACTGCTGTATATGTTCTTCAGCGGCAAGCTGTGCATTTGGTTTCTCGGCCACCGGTGGGGACTTACCCAACTTAATCCACTTATTCATGGAGCGGCATGGCTCAGGCGATCAAGTGTTGGTCTCCCCACCCGAAGGTTGTGCATCCAATCCATAGCCCTTGTGACCACGTCAAAGCGAGATACTGGACCTCCAGTTGCTCCTTGCGTCGTCACGAGGTGAATGATACAAGAGAAAGCCCGTATTGTTTTTCCACCGCTATCATGTCTCAATTATAGACACGCCATCAATACGATACAAAAATGCAATATCCACACGCCAGTGCCACCGTTGTCATGAATAATTTACGGTAAATAAAGTTCATGACACTCACTAGAGATGCTGTACTGTGTATTTGTGCATTCACAGACATAGTTTGTGTTTAAATTTGTGTTTGTTCACCTGGCTTACTCTGACCAACCAATTGTCAGGTTTGTGTGGTGGTGGTGGTGGTGGACCCCAAAAAGCAGGCAGGAGGGAGGAGCAGGGTGTACTTGAAAGTGTGTATTAAAACTCAGAAAAATAAATCCAAAACAAACAAAGTCCAAAGTATCAAACAAAACACATGACTGAAGATAAAACATAACAATGACCAAAACCTGACTGAAACAAACATGACAGCAGCTAACAAACAATGACCCGACAATGAGTAGTCGGCCGGAAGTGCTTTTATAGCCACTAATTACCTAACGACCAACAGGTGTGCAGCTGCAGGGAAAAGCCCCACAGTGCCACCTGTTGGTCACAAACCAAAACATGACCAATCAGAGGACAGAAAATTGTTGACATGATTTTGAGCCAGCTAGCAAACGCTGTTATCATTTAGAGATGATAATGACATTTACATTATGTGACTGGACACAGTGGCAGGACGAACCAAACAAATCCAATGTAATAATGTGGTCAGTGCAATAATGTTGATTTAAACCTTTTCAGTGCATCCCGAAATTATTCACAGTGCTTTGCTTTTTCCACATTTTGTTATGTCACTGTACATCCTGATGTCAACATATCTATTTTGTTAGATTCTCAAAATTCTCGATGCAGTATGTTCTTTTGTTTTTTAATTTGTGGAGAAATGTGTATACCCAACATGCCGTCTGCTTTATCAAATTGATGAGAATGGGCTTCATATGGAGTTAATTCGGACGCTCACATTGTAATGAGCAGACAGTACCAATTCCTGTTTTGCAACACGGTCCATTTCTGGTTCGATGGTTACTACAACACACAAAAATTAGCAACCTGCACAATGCCGATGGAGCAAAACATTGGTGATAAGTTGAGTAATCGGCCTTCATTTCCTTCAGTGTAAGTCAATGACAGCCAACATTTTATATCACAGTCGAGCACATGTCTCATTTTATAACAAAGTACTGTCGCTCATCCCTGAACTACAGCGCTACACTTCTATCAACAATAGTGACAAACACACAAGCGGTTTAAAAATAGCGGAAACCGTCAGCCGATAAATAAATCATGAAATGGAGAACAACTTCAACTATTTTTACCCTTCTTCTTTTTTTTTTCGTGTCTCTCCGGGACGCTCGTTTGACTTTTTCTGGGCATTTCTCCCTCTCTGTTCTCTCCTTTTGCATATCTCCACCCACCACTGTCTGTAGCCTTTGGGAAATGACCTGTAGGTCTACAAAGACACAATACAGAGGTCACACATGCAAATCCATTCGGGGATTTCCATTGCCAGTGTAACTTTTGCTATGTGTTGGATGTCAGGTTGATGGAAACAGCTGCTTTATTTTGTTGGTCTCAAATATCTTCGCTCTGTTAAATGTATTAAAAAAAAACATTACAGAGATCAATTTCCAAAGTGAGTCTCACTTTGGCCATTTAACTTTCGTGTCCATTTTACAATTTTCAGAGAAAGCTCATAAAGTCATTGCAATGAAAATATATCACATAAAAATCTATTTGTGTGAAATGTGGTGAAGTCACACCTATTACTTTGCACACATTGTTTCAAGTCTTTCTTTTTTTTTTTTTTTTACCGTGTCGCAGCTCCTGGTTAATATAAATGTGAGAGCAATTCCCATGGTAATCAGAAAATCTAATATACAGTAAATCCTTGCCTCCGACCAATAAATGCAGTGGTTCAATTAGAAGTGTGACCTCTTTATCATGCTGTTCGCCTTTTGACATCACAAGACCAAGATGAAACCTCAATATAGGCCAATAGCGAAAGTTTGCAAGTGTGTTACGCATGTAGCGAATGTTGATATTTTTCATAGCGTCCATTCAATGTTGCAAACAGTTGCAAAGATGTTCTACAGACATTCCCAGTTGTAATGCTTGCAAATGTTTTTTCTCGTCCCCCGCAAAATATGAACATGTTCAAAAAACCTTTGCCGCTCAGTGAGATGCGGCATTTAAGACCTCAAGCAGCAGGTGTTGTGGTCTCATCAGGGTTCGCGGGGGTTCGTGCAAGGCCGCAAATGTTTGTCAAACAGGCGCTAGATGTTCGTCAGACGTTCACCTGTGCTTTTCGTGTGGCAAGAAAATGTTTACTAAACACCAAACTGTTGGGAAACCTCTGGCAAGCATTTTGCAAACATTTGCAAACTTGAACAAACCCCGACGTGAACGTGCATTTTGCTCCCTTCGCGAACAGTCGCAAATATTCGCCTCTCAGTGGGATAGGGCGTCAATAGAAGTTTGAATGTGGAATGTGTGAAAGCTCCATTGCATGGAAAATTAGAGTGAACATAGATAGAACATAGTTTATTTCCAGCAAATCCTCTGCTTGACCTGAGGAGCCAATAATTATTTGTGGTTTTGGTCCACTAGTAATGCAGGTGCTGTCCCACTTCGCTGTGTTTCAAGTAGTTAAATACACAATACCTCTAATTACTACCGGGCCAGGGGGCACCCAAGACCAAAAAGAAGCCACTGACATCAGAAACATCCTGACTGAGACGAAACTAAAATGAAAGCACAGCAAGTTTGACGAACATGGAGACAGCCACGAGAAGATAATGTCATGAGACAGGCCAACGTTGATTAAGATGGAGCAAGTTATCAGTGACACAATGTTGCTCGACTAAACACCACAGGGATGCATATCTGCGATATCGCGTCGCTTCATCTGGATTCTGATGAAGACATTTGTTTCCAGCCAGGTTGACAGTGGGAAGCTGAGGCAGGTGATAATGACTTGTTCTCGGGGAGCTGGACCGCAGGAAGATAGATGGCATTGGGGAAGTGGAATAGGAGGTATGAAGTGATGCAGTAATAGAAGAAGATCCCACAGAAAATCTTGACTTATAGTGAAACCCGATATGTTTGTGTCTGCAATTTAAGTTTAACTTTCACTAAACTGCCGTTACATATAATGTGGCTGTAAATCCCCCCGCAGGCCCAACAAACAAGTACTTTTGTCTTGTTTCCTCTTTCCAGGTAGGACCAATTTCAAGGCTACTTTAAGAATGCAATCCTGATCCATTCCGAGGACCACATTGCATGTCTTCTTTGGAAATATTTTCTGGTTAAAAAATGTGACCGACAGAATCTTCTAAAGACATCCATAATGGAATGCATTGATTTTTTTTCAATGTTGTTTTCAAGTATGCGCCAGCATTCTGAGCCACACAAGAAAACTGTTTTAACTGTTACACAGTCGAATCTTGTTGCAAGCACTGCTGAGTCTTTCACTGACGTCCTTGCTGCATTAGCCTCACACTGTACTGAGAAGACTTCCCAGATACGTATATTCAATTTAATCAAGAGGATTGCAATTCACAGTGATTGGCGCATATGGTGTTGAAGACATGCATATCGCACGGGTCTTGGTAATGGTGATGTTTATAGACCCTTCTTTTTGGCAAATCTGTAAATCTGATCTGCCTTCTCCTGCGGCTTACTCCGAGTTGTGGCAAGGTAGCAAGGTTAACAGCATGGTCAAAATCTGATGAGCAGAATGTTCCGGTTGATGGAGGATGACGTGGGCCGATATTATTCTGGGCCACTGAGCCTCATTGGAGTTCATTGCTGTTTATCCATCCATCCATCCATCCATACATTTTCTGATCCTCTTTTCCTCCCAAGGGTTGCAGGGCGTGCTGGAGACAATCCCAGCTGTCTCCGGGCAGTAGGCGGGGGACACCCTGAAACTTTTGTCAGCCAACCACAGGGCACATATAGACAAACAACCAATCACACCAAGTGATCATTTAGATTCTTCCATTAACCTGCCATGCATGCTTTTGGAGAGTGTAGGAGAAAAGTGGAGTACCCGGAGAAAACCTACGCAGGCACGGGGAGAACATGCAAACTCCACACAGGAAGGCCAAAGCCGGAATCGAACGCCGCTCTGACGCGCTCACCAGTCGAGCACCGCACCGCCCCATCGCTGAATAATGAAACAAAATGAAGCCAAAGTGCTTGACAGACAGTTGCTGACATCCTGCCTCATGACGGTTTGAACAGTAATGTTGAACAATGTTTTGTTTGAAGTCAAAACATGAACCACTTTTTTCGAGTATGATTTGAGACATTCCACACCTCTTTCTTTTATAGTCTTCAAACTCCTGTCTGTGATGTTATTTCCCCCCCTCCCCTTTTCTATTTATTTTCCCATTCTCTCGACACCACCTTGGTGATAGAAAGTGGAAGTGTGAGGTGTGAGCATGTCAGGAAGTTGGTCTTGAGGATGAAGATCATTTGCGGTTGGCTGCAATACCAAGAGAGCGAGAGGCTTTCAAGCTGCCCTTTTCAAACTAGCGTGGAGGTATTTCACTGCAGCAAGAGGGAGAAAATACCATCAAAATAATTGCATTTCGCGGCTGGAACTGAGTGCAGCAATTCATTTGAACAGATGGAAAGGCTTTATCCCAGAACCGTTGAGATTTTCCTCTTCTTTTGGCACACTCATCGGTTTTCTCTGGTAAGTGAAGCCTCTGGGCCTTAATGGAAGCTGCCAAGGTGATATTGTTTGTTTGTTTGTTTATTGTTTATTGAGCATATATATACACACAGTAACAGATAGCCAAAAGGTAGGCAACATTTATGAAAGGAAAATTTAAAAGTATGTAAAAGAAAAAAAAGAAAACACTCATCATCACAGTTGTATGCTCAAAGGAGTAGGAAGAAGTAAACAACTTATCTAGTCCTACCCATATTGTATAGAATATAAATTGATCGTTTTCAAAACAAAGAAGAAGAAGAGAAGTCTACATATCATCAAATACTTTTACCATTGTGGTACTTTACTTTTCTATTTATACACCTTTCGGTTTGTGTATTATAATTATTCTTTGACCTTTTTGTTTCAATTTCTCATAATCATTGTAATTACTGCATTTCTTGAGTACAAATGATAAATTAATCAAAATCCAAAACAAGAACAAAGAGCTGTAATACTAATTTTATAAATGTATCAAATGTATCTTCTTAATTGTGATTCTTATAGTTTTTTTGTACTGATCTTTTGAATTTATTTTTGAACTCCTCCAGCGATTTACTCATTTTCAGGTCCGTTTCAAGCTTATTCCACAGGTTAACACCTGTTACTGATACACACCTTTGCTTAATGTTTGTTCTTGTTCTGGATTTTTTGTATTGATTAGTACCCTTAGATTATAACTGCTTTCTAATTTCAAAAGCTTCTGAATATTTAGACAAAGGAAATTGTTATGTGCTTTATACATTAATTGGGCGATTTTGAAGTCAACCAGGTCGTAAAATTTCATTGTGTTTAATTTGATGAATAGTGGATTTGTGGGTTCTATATATTTAGACCTATTGATTGTTCTGATTGCTTTTTTTTGTAGTTTTAAGACAGGGAGTGTGTTTGTTTTACAGGCATTCCCCCATATTTCCACACAATATGTCATATATGGGAGTAATAATGAATAATATAATGTGCACAAGGAACTCTTATTCAACACGTCCTTAGTTTTGTGGAGTATCCCGATAGTTTTGGATATTTTTCTTTTAACGTTATCTATGTGTGGCTTCCAGGATAGTTTGGAATCTATTACTAGTCCAAGAAATTTATTTTCATTAACTCGTTCTATTTCAATTGAATTTATCTTTATTTTGACTTGTTCTTTGATTGGTCGCGTGCCAAAAACAACTATCTTGGTTTTTGTTAAATTTATAGATAGTTTATTTCTGTCAAACCAGTTTTTTAATTTGGTTAATTCATTTTCCACAATTTTCAGGAGTTGTTCCATGTTATTTCCAGAGTAGTAGAAGGTTGTGTCATCGGCTAATAGGACACATTTGAATAGTTTTGAGACACTACAGATATCATTTATATATAAAATGAATAGTTTAGGTCCAAGCACTGATCCCTGAGGCACTCCATGGGTAATTTTCAGTGAGTTGGATTTTATGTTATTAAACTGCACATACTGATATCTGTTTTCTAAATAACTTTCAATCCATTTATATGCTGTGCCTCTGATACCATATCTCTCTAATTTATTCAATAATATTGTATGATCTATTGTATCAAAAGCTTTTTTTAGATCTAGAAAAATCCCAACCGTGAATTCTTTATTGTCAATATTAGTCGCTATTGCTTCTACAAACTCCATTACTGCCATTAAGGTGGTCCGTTTTCTCTAAAGCCGTATTGATTTTCACTTAATAGCACGTGTTTATTAATGAAGTTATCAAATCTGTGAGAAAATATTTTTCTAATATTTTTGAAAATTGTGGTAGCAGTGATATTGGTCTATAATTTGTAAAGAATTGTCTTTCTCCACTTTTAAAAATTGGAATAACTTTAGCAGTTTTCATTTTTGATGGAAAAACACCGGCTTTAAATGATAGGTTGCATATGTATGTAAAAGGTCGGACTACAAATTCTGTAATCTGTTTTATTATTGTCATGTCAATATTAAAACAGTCAGTTGACTTTTTACTTTTATATGTTTTTACAATATTTAATATTTCATTTTCATTCACAGCAGTAAGAAACATTGTGGAAGAATTTTTTTCTATGTATTTATCTATTTCAAAAGATATCTTAGGGGGCAACATCGCGGTAGGGATTTTTACAAAGAACCAACTTTAGATGTTTCACAACGTGAGCGAGCATAAACAAATATTTGCTCCGGGAAAAATCAATCCCTTTCATCTTCAATTCTATTTTTCCAATGATGATAGTACTTGTGATATTGCCGTATATGATCCAGTTGTACATAGCTGCAAACAATGTATACGACAAAAACATTCATCCAATTATTGAATGAATACCTGTTTGAAAACACTGCGTGCACAAATCTGAGACGTCCAGCAATCAAGTTCAATCAACACTGTCTCTTTCACACAAAATGATTGATGAGGTCGAGTACGGCCTTAAGCTGTGATTTTAAATGACTGTGTCACAACAGCTCAGTTGGAGCGGCACTTGAAATTATACAATTTCACTCCGGTGATCTGAGAATTCTTTGTTGACTACAAATATAATGTAACGTTGTTCTGTTGATGCCGACAATGCATGGTGAAGGCCCTGTCACACCTTGACGATTCAGCCAGCGTATGCCGACGTTCAGATTTTCCCTAAAACGCTGGCATACGCTGAATTATCGATTTTTTTTTTCAATTTTGGGCGTATACATAGCGCATTCATAACGGGCTGGACGTATACATAACGTATCAGTAAATTATATAGAACGTTTCGATAACTTATAGATAACTTATTCCAACGAATGCCTAGCGTGTTGCCGGCGTACACAACTTATGCCCAACGATAGTCTAATTTATGCATAGCGTGCAGCAGCGTATTGCCGACGATCACGTGACGTAGTCTATAAAAGGCTGGCGCCGACGTTTCAAGCCCTGTCACACCTTGACGATTTAGCCAGCGTGATGCCGACGTAGGAAAATTTGGCAAATACGCTGGCGCACGTCGAATTAAGTTATGGGTAAGTTTTGTATACGTAACAGCACGCTGAAGCACGTTGGTATACGCCGGCATCGCCGAGAAATGTCGAGAAATTTTAAGCATGCTTAAAATTTCTCGTCAGATGTCAGCGTATGGCTATACGTCCCGTGATACGCAGGCCATAAGTAATAGGTAAGTTATGCGATCGTTGCACACGTTCAAACACGTTAAGTGTAGGTTACTCATAAGTCCAAATACGCCGAGAATACCTACTAGCTGTTCTCCAACATCCGTGCCTTTCGAACTTGGCGCTTGGACATGCTGACCAGGCTGTCACGCACGTAGTTGGCGAAGGCTGCAGTGGCTGTGATGGGATGAGCCTCTGCGAGACCTTTGATGAGCTCCCCAGACTTTTCTTTGCCATGACGCTGATGTTGTTTGGTTTATTAATGACACAAGTCATAATGGCGTTTGATTGCTGCTTTAATAGCGTGAATAGCAACTCATTAGTAACGATGGCAAGCCGCACCTTGCCTCTTGGGTTATACCATTTTAACTAGACCGGGGATAGTCCCCAAACAGATGTTGGTACTGCAATGTCTAGTGCAGTTATGATTTGAAACGTCGAGCGCCAGCCTTTTATAGACTACGCCACGTGATCGTCGGCAATACGCTGCTGCACGCTATGCAGCAGCGTATTGCAGTTCAAAGGCACGGATGTTGGAGAACAGCTAGTAGGTATTCTCGACGTATTTGGACTTATGAGTAACCTACACTTAACGTGTTTGAACGTGTGCAACGATCGCATAACTTACCTATTACTTATGGCCTGCGATATACGGACGATAGCCATACGCTGATATATACGACGAGAAATTTTAAGCATGCTTAAAATTTCTCGACGACCTCGACGTACTTCGACGTATACCAACGTGCTTCAGCGTGCTGTTACGTATACAAAACTTACCCATAACTTATTCGACGTACGCCAGCGTATTTGCCAAATTTTTCCTACGTCGGCATACGCTGGCTAAATCGTCAAGGTGTGACAGGGGCCTGACATGCGAAACCGTTAAATGTTCTTCCATTAAATGTCAGAAGGTACAATTAACGTGTGTATCCACCTGTTGCCATTCATACAAAAGCATACGTAACGGCTGAAGAAAATGTGTGAGAAGTACGGTAAATTAAGACAAGATCATCATTATCCCAGTTCTGTTCTGTCCATGTTTATATATTTAAAATATACATTCTCTTTGGAAATGTACCATGAGGCTTTTAGAGTGCAACGTCTCTGGGTTTGCTCATTTATAATGCAAAGTAAACAGGGAATTGTGGTATGATAAGGACTTAAGAGAAGCACAAGCCATCAATGGAGATGCATAAAAAAATGTTTTCATTGGTTGTTTATGGAAACGCAATGCCATGTTGTGTTTGAAGGACATTTCTGGAGATATTTGTCAGAAATTGCATTCTCACTGGTCTTTGTTGGTTGTTTATCTACACACAAGTGAAGATGCACAGGATCACAGAATATCAGTGTCAAAAAGTCCAAATAAAAGGTCCCATAAAATGTACAGTCGACATGGATGGGTTTTTTTCTGTCTCTGGTCCCTGAATGCTGAGGACATAATCGTCAAGAAGGGATTACCCTCAATGGGAGAGAGGTTTGCCTGTCTCTCCAAACACCCTCAAGCGTACTCTTCAGAACACTCAACTCCCAGAATGCATTTCGTCATCGTCTGTTTGTTTCCTTTTCAAAGCTTGAAATGTTGTTTCAGTCTTGTCTTGGATGACATTTCCCAAAATTACATATAATTCCGGTACTGTAGAATGCACAAAACGTCTTTATTTTATTTTTCGTCTCATCTTATTCTTTCTTCAAAAAGACGTGAAATTGTGCATTGCAACATCTTCAAAGTCAGCAGCTTATCACACTGAGAATTGTTGACAATAAGCCTACTTCAGTAGGGGAGGACAGGATCAACCTTGGACGGAACAGTACCGCACGGGTCTCAAATTCACAGCCTGGCGGCCATTTGCCGGTCCTACTCTATTGAATTGATTTGCAGGCTATTGAATAGACAGACCTGAAAATCCGGATTCACCCCACTCACCCATTTTTAATACGCTTATATCTATATGTTATCATTTATATTTATGTATATACTTCTTGTTTTTCTACTTCTCCCTTTCATAATTTTGCTGCTGTAAATTCGGAATTTCTCCATTGTGAGACAAATAAAGGTTTTCTTATCCTATCTTATCTTAGTTATGTCCTATTCAAAACCTGCCGCGAAAAGAAAGGTTGGTGAAGAGAACAACCAATTTCAAGAAAACAAGTTGGGAAATGTTTGCCGTTTTGTTTTGGGGAGAAATATGCTGTGCTTGACAATGGAGATGTCATTACTCAACTCGAAATGCTTGAAGTGATTAGATTTGTTGTACTTTTTTGAACATTTAAGCTCCTTCTTTGTGGAGAACTTGATGCAACCCAGACACAGCCAGATCCTGTCTCCAGCAAACCTTGCATAAGTTCAATTTGAGACCCCTGCCATATTGCCTCTCCCTGTGGAGGCAGCTTAATCTACGATCACATATACAGCAGCAAACTTTTCTGCTAAATTTCCATTACACTATCAAAATCATCTTTGAAAAATCAAGACTTTTCTGTCGCTGGAATAAAACTACAGTCTCCGTGGCTCAATAAGGTACATCACTGACGTTTCAATTAGCACAATTTAAAGTGCGTCTTAACAGAGTTGGACATCTAATTTAAAATCAGCTCCTAATTAAAGTCCTCCTCTGATATAAACACCTGCTACCGTCTGTACGTGACAAAATGAACACCTCCGGCTATAACACTTTACGATGGAGTACAATATTCGAAATGAACTTTGTTCTGCTTTGCGTCAGAGAGCCGTCAATCCAGACCACTTTAATTTATTTAATTTTTATTTCTGGGTTCCAATTAATGAAAGTGGAAATCATTTCAGCTTTGTTTTTTTTTTGTTTTTTTGGGATCGCTCTGTTGCAATAACACTGGTCATCATACAATTTAAAATGGCTTAATGTTTCTCTAAACGTAGCTTTGATGCTGTTTGTAAAATGTCTTCACTACTTGTCTAACAAATAAGGTATCTGAGAGATGTTCTGTCACTTTTGAGAGGTGGTAGAGGACCCAAAACGCAGGGAGGCAGAGAGGAGCAGGGTGAACTTAACAAGCTGGATTTATCAAGAATACAAACACAAATCAGACACCAGCAGATACAAACAATGACCAACACAATGACCCAACACTGACTGGTTGGGCAGGGAGTCTTTTTAACAAAACACTAACTAATGGCACAATGACCAACAGGTGTGCCACTGCAGGAGGAGCCCTACAGTGCCACCTGTCACGAACAGAACCACCCTAACATCTTCTCTTCTGTTCTTTTCTTTCTTTAACTTTTCCTGTAAAAGCTTGAACAAGAGAGACTTTACTTCCATCCATTATCTTAGCAGCTTTATCCTCGTGAGGGTGTGCTGGAGCCTATCCCAACTGTCTTTGGGCACCCTGAACTGGTTGCCAGCAAATCGCAGCACAACAGTTTTGACTATGCTTTTTTAATTTATAGCTATGTTGTTTCAGGAAAAAAAAAAATCACCTGTTGCTGAACACAACCCATCCATACACCCGTCCATTTTCAACACCGCTAATCCTCAACAGGGTCGTGGGGAGTTGCTGGAATCTATCCCAGCTGACTTTGGGCGGAAGGCAAACTACACTCTGAACTGGTCAACAGTCAGTTGCAGGGCACATATGAGACAAACGACCATTCACATCCACACCATCACTGAGTGGGAACCGATCCCACACTGCCTGCATACAAGTCAGGCGAACGTACCAGTCCACCATCAGCAACTTCGCCGAACCCTTAATCCATAAATAGTACAAAATGCATCACAATATAATATTATGAAAATGTGTGATGTGTTAGAGAAAAAACTAGGGCAGATTCAGAATCAGCACAAAACAATCATCTCGAAAAGTTTACTTGCATCTCTGATGTTAAAAAATTTACCGGTAATTAAAAAAAAACTGTTGCCAGTGTAATTAGTGTCACGTTGCGTGGTGGTGGGAGGACCTCAAAAAGCAGGCAGGAGGGAGGAGCAGGGTGAACTTGACGAGTCATATTGATAAAAACCCAGAGAAAACTAAATCCAAAACAAACAAAGTCCAAGTATCAAACAATAATCATGACTGAAGCTAAAACCTAACAGTGACCGAAACATGACTGAAACAAACGTGACAGGAACCAACAAACAAACAATGACCCGACAATGGATAGTCGGCCGGGAGTCCTTTTATACTACCGGTACTAATTACATAACGACCAACAGGTGTGCAGCTGCAGGGGGAGCTCCACAGTGCCACCTCTTGGTCACAAACAGGATCATGACATTAGGCTCCCATCACTATCTCACTTGCACCTGTCTGCCCACAAACACCGATGTTGTGCTTTTCTTCACAGTTAATGTCTTCTCGTATCAGTAAAAGACCTTCATTTTCATGACCAGAGTAAGTCCGGCACGGCGAACGATGTCACTTTCAACCTAGACGTGTTGCACTGGGTGCTGGTATTTTGCAAATGTGCGCAAGTCAGTGGGTTTAAAAACGTGAGGTTTGGCCACTGTGGGTTGAAACACAGCAGACACAATTCTCCACCAATGAAATTGGCTCAGATTTTCTCCTTTGAAATATGGTGCAGTCATATCTCACAAGGGGACATCTTTGTGCAGAAAAGGAAGCAAAAATGCCTGCGTGACCGGAGCCCTATTTTCACCAAAATTGAGTTGCGGCAAAAGCTACATGTGGTCCGAAGTTTGGACCAACTTCCACCCAGCAATTTGTCACTTGCGCCAAAACGGCCAGCATACCGCAAAGCAATCTCACAAATATAGGTGCAGTGCAAAAATCTGGATGCACCACCAATTCTGCTTGCAACGTGTTGGAAAAATAATGTTACTTACAATGCTGGCTGCATGTTCTTAAATGTTTTATGGTTGTGGCAATTTGAACTTGGAATAAACACATTCACTTTACATTATTTATTGGACATACATTTTGTACAACTTGAACATTATTCCAATGCCATATTGCAAAGTTGGCATTGTTTAATTGGCCCGCTGATGATAAATCAAGATAAAGCAGGGCTGGTTTATTTCCCTTTTGTTAACCATTGAATACATTTTTTATAGCTTGATTTTTTTTCTACTCTGCACTTTGTCCATAAATTGAATAATGCATTATACATCCTTTACGTGTGAGTGTAAATAATCACATGACAAAAGAGATTAGTGGAGACAAAAGGACACAAGCATCCCAAATGAAGCTGCTCAGTGGAGTAGGATGCACACAGAAATTTACACTTACAGGTACACAGGTTTGTTTATCTTAAATCATTTTCAGTTCACAAAAAACACGCAGAGTCATTCATCACAAAATCTGCAGTGGGTTAACTTACCGGTAAGAGCAGTGGAAAAATAAATGTGGTGGCTCAACGACTCTTATGCTATTAATTTGATCTATACTCAGTGTAACAACCCTATCCATTGTAAGAGTCATATAAAAAAAATAAAAAAAACAAACAAACAAAACTCTAAACTTTCAAAACCAACCGTTGGAATTGCAATACTGAGGCTGCTCCTGCTTTTGGAATAAGTGTTGTTCAAAACACCAAAGCAAAAGCCATTCACTGAGTGCTTCCTGCCATGTTTTACGATTCTGAATTGTACAATTGACTTCGCAGGATGATTCCCAACCACTGCGTGTGAGAGATCATTAGGTATGCTGTAAATCAGGCATGTTCAGCACCGGTCCTCGAGGATCATTGTCCTGCGTGTTTTATAGATCTCTACTCCAACACACCTGATCATTTGAATCAGATATGTTGGGGTAGAGAGACATATAAAACACACAGGAAAGTGACCCTTGAGGACCGGGTTTGGACATGCCTGCCATAAATAATCATCCATTTTTTCTTGACTAGTCTGCAAATTGTAGTGCAACAACCTGGACCCCAAAGCAGTATTGACAAAAGTAGAGCAGAAGAACAGGGTTATTGAATCAATGATGCTTGTAAATGTGAAAAATGAATACGAAAGCTGAAACAAAAAGCAACAATGACAAAAGACTTAGGTGAGGAATTTATTCAGAGGATATATAATAACTGAATCAGGTGGACAGAGCCACAGCGGAGGAAAGGAAGCCCCAGTACAGGTTGGGAAACCCTGCTGTATGTTGATTATTGTGGCTGTGTCATCCCAAGAGCTTTCAAAGTCAGGATTAAAAAGCTCCAGTATGATGCACCACAGCAAAATGCAACCACAATAATGAATTCACACAGAAGGGAATAACCTCTCGTAACTTAACAGCCGTCTTGGCCACTGTGAATGAACCTCACCCACCCGAGCGGTTTACGCAACACGTGAGGTGTGTCGCGATGTCTTGAAATAAAGCGTTTTATCTCCTTCCGGCAGATTCGCTCTGCAGATACCTTAAATCTCTCCGAGAAAATCGCGGCTGTGTGTTCACACTTCACAAAGCTCATTTAAAACAGCAGGCGCTGCAATAAAATCCCTTTGCATTATTTAGTCCCTGTGTGTGTGTGTGTGTGAGAGAGAGAGAGAGAGAGAGAGAGAGAGAGAGAGAGAGAGAGAGAGAGAGAGAAATTGAATATGGTGCTTGTCTCGTGTAAGACTGGAATTGGAGATCTCAACATTGTGGCCTTTTCCTGTTTACACATTTACACCCATATACAGTAGAGGAACTGTACGCACTGTATATATACTGCCACAGATACAACAGCATGTCACTGAATGGCTATGGCTGACTATCCTTATGAGCACATGTAAAGCTGGGCAATAAGGCCTTAAGAGAAATTCCGAGTCTCTCTCTCTCTCTCTCTCTATATATATATATATACTGTAAATTCCGGACTATAAGCCGCTACTTTTTTCCCAAACTTTCAACCCTGCGGCTTATACAGTGATGCGGCCAATTTATGTAATTTTTCTAACGGCCGCCAGGGGTGCTCGAGTAGAAAAGGTAAGATTAGGACCGGTCTTTATGACACTGTTTAATTCCGACACTGAGGACGGTGACTTCAATGGCTTCAGTTTACAAGAGGAAGATGAAGACGGCTCACCGTGATTTTTACAAGTACCGGTATGTTCTTTTACCAGACCTGTTATACTGTGTTGCTATTCTGTTGCTAGCGTGTTGTTACCATGTTGCTACAGTTCTACTGCCGCGTCACAGGCACCGTTTGGGAAGAAAGTTATATTATTATTATTGTTAAGTTATATTATTAAAACTTTGAAAACTCTCTCTGTGTACCGTCTTTCTTTGTAAATATGTTTACATGTTTTAATGTGGGCACATGTGGCTTATATACAGGTGCGGCTTGTGTATGTACAAAATTGGTTTTCCTCTAAAAATGTAGTGGATCCGCTTATAATCAGGTGCGCTCTATAGTGCGGACATTACGGTATGTGTGTGTGTATATATATATATATATATAAAAATCCTCATCTCACCCCTCGGTGGTGTCCGTCCCCATTCAGCTCGGGTCCTCTACCAGAGGCCAGGAAGCTTGAGGGTTCTGCGCAGTATCCTTGCTGTTCCCAGCACTGCACATTTCTGGACTGAGATGTCTGATGTTGTTCCCGGGATCTGTTGCAACCTCTTTGCACAACCTACACTTTGGGTCTTGTCTGGTGTGGTATATCTGGGCCTCAATGGCTCTGGTGCTCAGGGCCTGCTCCTGAGCAGCCAGGATGAGTGCCTCTGTGCTGTCCTTTAGGCCAGCCCTCTCTAGCCACTGATAGGACTTCTTGAGATCAGCCACTTCACTTATGGTCTGGTGGTACATCCCGTGTAGGGGCTTGTCCTCCCATGATGGTCCCTCTTCCAGCACCTCATCCTCTGTTCCCCATTGTCTGAGACATTCTCTGAGTACATCATCCGTTGGAGCCTTCTCCTTGATGTATTCATGGAGCTTGGATGTTTCATCCTGGACAGTGGCTCTTACACTCACTAGTCCCCGGCCTCCTTCCTTTCGGCTTGCGTACAGTCTCAGGGTGCTGGATATATATATATATATATATATATATATATATATATATATATATATATATATATATATTTTTTTTTTTTTTTTTTTCACCAAATGGTCTCTTTCAACACTCAACATCTCAACTTGGCTGAAAAAAACGTTATTCAAAATGAGAGGTAGATAGTGTTGCCAAAAATTGTACTCAAGAGCTCTGTTACTTAATAATATGACTTAGGTTAAGTAGTCCTCGAAATAATTCCTTGAGTCAGTACAAAGTCAGTGTTCAATTAAAAACACAAGTACTGAGTAATCGGTCATCAACTTATGATTTATTGTCATTTCAATCATAGCATGAACAAAAGCATAGACAAAAATATCAAATTAGAAGTGTGCAATTTCAGATCTTGCCCAGCAATATCACTTTAGCAAGAACAATAATAAAATCACTTTTCATGCAAATCATTGCAATAAATTAAAGTATGTGCTTTTCCATGAACTGTCTTTGTTAAGACTCACATAAAACAGCACAATAGGCTCAGCTGGTAGAGATTTCCTGGAAAATGAAGTGGAGTTCTTGTCGACTTAAATGTCAGCCTTTTTAGGCAGACGCAAATGACAGCACATGGCAGAGTTGTTCTTTTTTGGTAACCATCGATTAAAGCCAGTGGTGCTCGGCCTTTTCTGACAGCGAATTGCAGGCAGTTGATTCCTCCTTTGCTTCTGCTATTTGCCACTTTGAAAAAGTTGCTTGTGTGTGGGGCTAGCCGTGACTTTGCGCGAGGTCATGTGACTGCTTGCCGCATTTTCAAATGGAGTCCGAATCGCGAGTGGTTATATTGGATTGAAGAAACTGAATCATGTGAAATAAATAAAATAGATCACGGCTGCATTTACAGATCGATACCAAAAAAAACCCTAAAAAGTAGAATGTCGTTTCTTCTGAACAGATCTGCTCAAGTGAAAATAAAAAGTACGTGAATTGTAATGGACAACTTAGCCAAGTGACAATTTATCCAAAAAGGTAATGTAATGAACGTGATGCAATGTGCTCTTCTCTGTTCAAAACAGTCCCACCACCAAAACAAAAAAACAAACTACATTTTTGAAAAAACAGTCAAATCACAAGCTCCCTTTGAACAAAGAATTTCCTTCTTCTTGATTTGGCAAATAAGGAGTTTTAGCTGGCTAGCTGGAGGAAGACGAGAAGTAAATCAATGGGCTAACGTTCTCGTCTTTCACGTGTCCAAGCACTCGCGTTTACACTTGCTGTTGCAAAAAGGGCAATCTTGAAGAAAACAAAGGATGTGCTCAGCATGTCACGCGATCTTGAGGAGGGCGATGAGCAGATCGCTTTAACCTTGACTGATGTAACAAGGTGTGCGTACGCACCTCTTCAATCAATGTCCAGGCCTACATATGGTTTCGGAGGATATTTTCAAACAATACATCTTTATTGTTTTTCACTTCAATTCAAATGTTTGCCTGGCGCACCACTGACTTTATTCAATATTATTGCCCCAACAGTTTTATGATCAGATTATTTGACTTCCATGGTCCTCGTCCATGTTGTGTTTAGGTCTTTATGCACTAGAGCAAGTCTAAAGGGTTGTAGTGACTATGTGCAGTGCAGTGTGAGAGAAAATATATTTCACCCTCTTTCCTCTCCCAGAGATTCAATTTAAAGTCTCTGTGGCATCTGGAGTTTTCTTTCATTTCCTCGCCTTTGGCTCATCTTTCCTTAAGAGCACTAATGGCTGTCCCTGGGCTGTATGTTGATTATTGTGGCTGTGTCATCCCAAGAGCTTTCAAAGTCAGGATTAAAAGCTCCAGTATGATGCACCACAGCAAAATGCAACCACAATAATGAATTCACACAGAAGGGAATAACCTCTCGTAACTTAACAGCCGTCTTGGCCACTGTGAATGAACCTCACCCACCGAGCGGTTTACGCAACACGTGAGGTGTGTCGCGATGTCTTGAAATAAAGCGTTTTATCTCCTTCCGGCAGATTCGCTCTGCAGATACCTTAAATCTCTCCGAGAAAATCGCGGCTGTGTGTTCACACTTCACAAAGCTCATTTAAAACAGCAGGCGCTGCAATAAAATCCCTTTGCATTATTTAGTCCCTGTGTGTGTGTGTGTGAGAGAGAGAGAGAGAGAGAGAGAGAGAGAGAGAGAGAGAGAGAGAGAGAATTGAATATGGTGCTTGTCTCGTGTAAGACTGGAATTGAGATCTCAACATTGTGGCCTTTTCCTGTTTACACATTTACACCCATATACAGTAGAGGAACTGTACGCACTGTATATATACTGCCACAGATACAACAGCATGTCACTGAATGGCTATGGCTGACTATCCTTATGAGCACATGTAAAGCTGGGCAATAAGGCCTTAAGAGAAATTCGAGTCTCTCTCTCTCTCTCTCTCTCTCTCTCTCATATATATATATATATATATATATATATAGATATATATATATATAGATATATATACTGTAAATTCGGACTATAAGCCGCTACTTTTTCCCAAACTTTCAACCCTGCGGCTTATACAGTGATGCGCCAATTTATGTAATTTTTCTAACGGCCGCCAGGGGTGCTCGAGTAGAAAAGGTAAGATTAGGACCGGTCTTTATGACACTGTTTAATTCCGACACTGAGGACGGTGACTTCAATGGCTTCAGTTTACAAGAGGAAGATGAAGACGGCTCACCGTGATTTTTACAAGTACCGGTATGTTCTTTTACCAGACCTGTTATACTGTGTTGCTATTCTGTTGCTAGCGTGTTGTTACCATGTTGCTACAGTTCTACTGCCGCGTCACAGGCACCGTTTGGGAAGAAAGTTATATTATTATTATTGTTAAGTTATATTATTAAAACTTTGAAAACTCTCTCTGTGTACCGTCTTTCTTTGTAAATATGTTTACATGTTTTAATGTGGGCACATGTGGCTTATATACAGGTGCGGCTTGTGTATGTACAAAATTGGTTTTCCTCTAAAAATGTAGTGGATCCGGCTTATAATCAGGTGCGCTCTATAGTGCGGACATTACGGTATGTGTGTGTGTATATATATATATATATAAAAAATCCTCATCTCACCCCTCGGGTGGTGTCCGTCCCCCATTCAGCTCGGGTCCTCTACCAGAGGCCAGGAAGCTTGAGGGTTCTGCGCAGTATCCTTGCTGTTCCCAGCACTGCACATTTCTGGACTGAGATGTCTGATGTTGTTCCCGGGATCTGTTGCAACCTCTTTGCACAACCTACACTTTGGGTCTTGTCTGGTGTGGTATATCTGGGCCTCAATGGCTCTGGTGCTCAGGGCCTGCTCCTGAGCAGCCAGGATGAGTGCCTCTGTGCTGTCCTTTAGGCCAGCCCTCTCTAGCCACTGATAGGACTTCTTGAGATCAGCCACTTCACTTATGGTCTGGTGGTACATCCCGTGTAGGGGCTTGTCCTCCCATGATGGTCCCTCTTCCAGCACCTCATCCTCTGTTCCCCATTGTCTGAGACATTCTCTGAGTACATCATCCGTTGGAGCCTTCTCCTTGATGTATTCATGGAGCTTGGATGTTTCATCCTGGACAGTGGCTCTTACACTCACTAGTCCCGGCCTCCTTCCTTTCGGCTTGTACAGTCTCAGGGTGCTGGATATATATATATATATATATATATATATATATATATATATATATATATATTTTTTTTTTTTTTTCACCAAATGGTCTCTTTCAACACTCAACATCTCAACTTGGCTGAAAAAAAACGTTATTCAAAATGAGAGGTAGATAGTGTTGCCAAAAATTGTACTCAAGAGCTCTGTTACTTAATAATATGACTTAGGTTAAGTAGTCCTCGAAATAATTCCTTGAGTCAGTACAAAGTCAGTGTTCAATTAAAAAACACAAGTACTGAGTAATCGGTCATCAACTTATGATTTATTGTCATTTCAATCATAGCATGAACAAAAGCATAGACAAAAATATCAAATTAGAAGTGTGCAATTTCAGATCTTGCCCAGCAATATCACTTTAGCAAGAACAATAATAAAATCACTTTTCATGCAAATCATTGCAATAAATTAAAGTATGTGCTTTTCCATGAACTGTCTTTGTTAAGACTCACATAAAACAGCACAATAGGCTCAGCTGGTAGAGATTTCCTGGAAAATGAAGTGGAGTTCTTGTCGACTTAAATGTCAGCCTTTTTAGGCAGACGCAAATGACAGCACATGGCAGAGTTGTTCTTTTTGGTAACCATCGATTATGACTGTTGCAGTTTGTGGTCCCACGTTCCGACGTGAGCAACCACGGCAGAGACAGACGGCTGCTGAGCCAGCAGACGGGGGATGACGTCATTGACATCCTCAACGTGTGCACCTGGGTGACAAGAAATGCCGCATCTGCTAATTTTCACATGCCGGACCATCGAAGTCCCGACGATAAGCACGCATACCTCGTCGCATGCGCCAACGTCGTTCTATTATAAAAAGAGGATGAAATGATATGCCAACGGGTGATTAGACCAGTTGTATTTTGCACGTTTGCTTTCAATCATAGCTCAGATGTCAGTTACCTGCTGGAGAATATCCGAGAGTTCTTCTTGATAATGCTCCTGGTTTCCGAGAATGTGGTCCCAAGGTGGGAAGGGGCTCTGTTGATGATCAACAAAGGTTTTCCAGCAGTATTCAAAGTCTACGGAGAATGGGGAAAAGAATCCTCAGTATTCGGTTTAGTTGTCGAGAATGTATAATAATTCTCCATGACCTTTGTTATTCATGACTCGGAGGGGCACCCCGGCGTCACTCAGCAATTGCAGGCCCTTGCGATTTTCCTTGATGTCGATGCGGTAGAGGCGTGACACGAAGATCCTGAGCTTTATGCTTGCGTTGTTTTGGAGGAATTGGACTAAGGCCTGGGAGCAGTTTGCGCAGGGGGACCAGGACAAGTAACATGTGACACTGGTGTTGTGTCCTGATGTTTTCAAGTAATCCAGAAAACGCATCTACGTGAGAGAGTGAGCAAACAAATGGATGACATTGAGCATTTGAAAGAGTTCCTCCGAGAAGGCGCTCCGGGATGCTTCTCCATACTCACCTCTGCGTGCGCTTCACCAGAGGGACTGCAGAAATATCCGGAGACAGAAGTAGCCCCAATTTGATCACTTAGTGCTGTAAAGCACAGGTAGGCTCGCCCACGTGTTCCAAAAAGCGCATTTTCGTATTGGAAGAGAAAGTAATCCCTGCTCAAAAGCTCACTGAGGCGAAGGGAAAATGAGATGTCATTCATTCACTTGCCTCAATATTACAGAACAATTGTCAGATGTAACGCAGCCTTTCCCAAATTTTGCAAGCAACGCGCATACATTCGGACCTACCCTGGTTTCTCCATTCCGGTGAAGAATGTCAGAACACCGGCACCTATTGACCCTTGCTCTGTCAAGAGCGTTGCTTTATCATCGACAATCTCACCCAGCCTGTTTGGCTTGCCCTGTTTACCCAATCAAGTGCGAGAGAGTATGAACCAGCTGATGCTGATCCTCTCTTTCGTTTCTCTTTGCCCACGTGCGTCAATACGTGTGCCGGTATTTCCTCTTCAATGAATGGGGCCCATCTTGGAGCGACGGGGGACAGTGACAACCCAAAGCTTGTTACTTGTGGGCGGTCACACAACAAAATGAGCTTTTGTTTCCCTGGTCACATTAGCTATGTGCTTTTCAGAGTTTATGGCTGTTGTGACATTCTTATCTATTGACCAATAAAAAAACTCTGGGTAGAAACATGCTTTTGATGCTGTTTTGCAGATTCCTTATATTCCAAAAACGTTGTTGTGGAAATGGCAATGTCTACATTCAGTTTCATCCCATTTGACGGCAGGGATTTAGAGAAAGAGAATGTTGCATATTGACATCTGCACATTGTTGAATTATTACTGTAAAAAGCATTAAAATTGTAATATGATGACTTTTTTCGCTCAAATTATTCAATGAATATTGTAAAATCCCAATGTAATTTTTTTGTTTTTCATCCCCCAAATTGTTAATATCATATTGGTCAATTATTTTGTGCAATTAGGACTTTATTCTTGTGAAATGATAATTTGTTACTTTTGATTTTTATAGCTTATTTCTTGAACTATTACTAAGTTTATGTTATATTATTCAAATCCTATCTTAAACATTTTAAAATATTGATGAAATTATGCTTTTTTCTGTAATTGTACAACTGAAGATTGACATTTTTTTCTCATATTACATTACCCTGACACTAGGAAATTATTTTGTGAAATGAGTATTTCATTTTTGTAGAAATATTACTACTTGTAATATTATGACTTGAAAGTTGTGACAATGAGTCATTTTTTGTTCTGTTCAGTTGCACGTTGCACTTTGGTCTTGGTCTTATTTTGTGCCAGCGATTTTCTGTTCATTATGTTTGTTATTATTATTCTTTTTTTCCAGGGATTCTCACAATATTTTAAGGTTGGACAAATTTTCCTCAGTGTTGTGGGAGCTCAGCCGCCGCCACGCCCAGTCCTGTTTTCTTTTGATACTTTGTTTCCTTGTTTAATCAAGTTAATTGCTCACTTTTGTGTAAGTGTCCGCTTTTAGCTCAAAGTCCAAAGTATGACTTTTGTTTTTGTTTTCTTTACCCCAGAGCTCGTGACTTTCATTTTACTCTTTTAAGTGCAATTTGATGGATACAATATTAAACAACAAAAAAGACTGTTTGAATAACATCCGAAAAAAAACCCATGCAAATCTTGCATAATGCACTGCGGAACATTACAGACATTTTTAAAACTTCCTGTTAGCCTTTCCATTGTCCATTAATGCAGAAAACATTCATCTTTTTACTCTATCAAGCCGATTACATGTTTCGATTACATTTGGCTTTGTTCCCTCATGTGCCCTTTTTTGTCCCCACCTGTTCTCGTTATCAGTGTTTATCCAATCAGCTCCCTCAACCCTTTGTGTCTTGTCCAGGTGTTTCTCGTTGTCTCGTCACTTTGCTTGTATTTGGTTCCTTGGGTTTTCAGGACTTTGTTCAAGTACTTGAGTTAATTTTTTCCAGTGTACTCCTGTTTGTATTTTTGTTCAATACATTTTGGTCAGTCCACACTGCTCCTCCTTGCCTCCCTGCTTTCTGTGTTCCAACCTACACTACCACCATGGAAAACTTGACACTTACAACACAATAAACATAAATAGAAGGAGCACAAAACACGTGAAATACAATCAGCTATTCAAACAAAAGGCCACGATGGCGAAAGGTCAACGTGGAGCGACCTGGAATTGAAACTAAAACTAAACTAATGGTGTGGATGGAGCCACAGCAAAAGGAGGAGGATGGGAGGAGGCCTTCAAAAGAAATGAAACTGAATCTAACCTTCACAAGAAATGAAAGAAGATGAAATAAAAGATATGGTAAGTACTAACACTCGTGTGTGTGTGTGTGTGTGTGTGTGTGTGTGTGTGTGTGTGTGTCTATATATATAGATATAAAAATATTTTTTTAAACCTATCATCACTGACTACTTTTCTATTAGTCATTTAATGCATTTTTTAATCATAGATGCATGCATATATCACGGACGACTCTTGCAAATGTTGAATCGCATCAACAGGAGCGTTGATGTCGGTAGACCAACAACAAGCTATTTAAAACACAAACACTCATTTTTTCAGATCAACCTTTTTCTTTGCGTGTCAGGTTTTCCCTTTGAATCCCAATCAGGCCGATTCATGTCCCTCATGAATATTCAAGCACACTATCAAAAGTGGAATGAATTCAATCTAGTGGCGCACGGGAATGCTAATCACATCTCAGGATGGAGGTGTGACATTAACAAGCTGCTGCCCAAGGCCGTCCGCCACCACACAATGCCATTCATCACACGCTGCACCTTGGCAACTTGTAGGCCCGCAGTATTCACACGCGCTCATATGTAAAGTTATTTCTGCATGTCTGCCTCTTATGTTGCTTTTTTTTATTTATTTTTGCCGTCACCAGAGGGAGGACATGTTTGAGCTTTCACAGAAGAGTGAAAAATTGGGGCTGAATTTCACAGTCAGCCTTGGTGTCTGTTCTCTCGCTGCATGTATAATGTGACACAGCGCCTTCCCATCTGCACGCCATTCTCACAAGTTCACACTTGAAATATTTACATGGCCAAAGAAAGACAGAGAAATAACAATGTAGGGTACTTGTTTGGCCTGAGAGCTTGTTGTAGCCCAGTTTGCTTTCATTTCCAGCCAAACCTGAAAATGTTATTACGACTCGATTCTACTTGGTTCTGAAAATAAGGTTGATGGTAAAATTACAACTTCACTCGAAGAAAAAAAAGATCATATTTGATTCAATGTATTATGAGGTGTTCATATTTCTTATAAAATAAACTTTTTCCTTATAATTTTATTTTTGTAAAATTGTGACTTTGTTTTTCAACTTTTCCCAGACGATTCCCACTTTTTTTTCTTTAGTATTATTTTCTAAATCCCATATCGTCAATTCATTGTCATGTTCCGTAATTGGCAGCAGGTGGCGGGCGTTCATTTCTGCTGCCTTCACACCTGCTGCCTATTTGTCAGTGATGACACCTGCTATATGTAGGCACTCCGGCTTTCAACTCGTTGCCGGAGTATTGCATGCCGTGCCACTGTTATTGCCCATGCTCGTCTACCTTATTCGAATACGATCGTTGTTTGCTACATTTTCGTCATCCCAGTGGGATAGTTCAGAACGCGCACTTAAACAAAGTATTGTCGTATCTTTTCCTTGCCGTTTTTTGCAAGCGCTTTTATTTTTCGCATTACAGTATTTTCCTGGTTCTCGTTTTTACCAGCGTTTTCTGTTTATTAGGCGGAGTTTTTGTATTGATAATAAATATAATTTTGAGACAAAGTCCTTGTCAGTGTCTGCTACTTTGGGGATCCTCTTATTCACGTTTGCTCTGTTGCGTACGAAGCAGTTCTTTTTCCTGCTTTGTGCGCAATGTGACATTCATTCCCCACATTTTAGAAATTATTTCACATACAATTATGACTTTAGTCCCCTGACATTCTGAAATTAATCTCATACTAATGTTGCTTTGAGGAATAATTGTGATTTTCCTTTTAACATTCAGATTTTATACTTTACTCTTGTAAAAAAAATGACTTTTTTTTCTCTAGTACGACAATGTCACTATGATGTTAATGTAGGATGGTGACATTCGTACAAATTGTTCTTTTTCTCACTTATGATACGACTTTCTTATGCTTGTGAAAAATAAGTTTCTCTTTATGATCTCATTGTGAATTTATATTCATTATTATGACAGATTTCAGAACAACATTTCCCAGGTGAGGAAATTCAAACAAATTGTTCAGGAAAAATATTCTTCAAACATAAAAAAAAAAAAAAAATCATTTATTTTTTATTGTGGTCAACTTATTTTGATCCAAAAATGCCAGTATCTGAACATTAAATGAATGTTTCATGTTGGTGACATTTTAACCCAAATTCTTCTTTCAATTTCCATAATTTTCTCATGACAAATGAACATCCCTGTATGGATATGTTGAACCGAATTTAGATGTTTATTTCCTCCACCATTTGAAGCTGTGCCCTTTTACAAAGTGATATACCTGTACATGCAGCTAAAAATGTGTGAGGTGTGGGGAGAGATCAAATGCAGTGCATTACTGCACTGAATCCTCAATCACAAGAAAAGACAAAACACTGGACTGCTGCATTAATTCTAAATAAACTATTGTGATCCGATTAAAAAACAAATGCAATATAAGAGATAAACAAGCTGCATAGAACAGAAAGTAATCACACTCTAATCTCTGTTCCTTGGAGAAAAAGGCACGCCCTTCAGACGCCAAGGAAATAAAATCCAACCTTGCCGTCTTCAATCACACATTGACACTGTGTTGCGCTGTGCATTCCATCATACGTGATGTCTGAATGGGAGAGTAAAGTACGGGTACTTTCCTGACTGCCTGTTGTTGATGGCACCATTAAGCGGAGGAATAAACGCAATGTCCAAATCTTCCTTGGGCAGCATGTTATTATACTCCGCTCATCAATAGTAGTCGTGCTGAACACGCTTTTTGGTTTCGTAACTTATCAACTTAACCACATCACTCCTCATGCAGTAAATGTATTTCTCAAGACGTTGACTCCTACTACGGCTGTTCCGTTTCCTTGAAATGTAACTTTTAGTTAATGTAGTTTCAGGAACGAGAATGTTCTGATGAGATATGTTCAATTGTGAAGACTCCACCCCAAAGGTTCCTGGGCCCAAATCAGTCTCTTCTTTTGGCCCGACTGAATTAGCCCAAAACTAAATTTCGCCAAAATTACGCCATGGTCTTTTTAAAGTCCACTCAATATTTAGGTTACTGGATCTTTTCTTTTTTTTTTTTAATCTATCATCAACAACTGAGTGTGTGTGTATGTGTATGCTTGCACACTCGCGAGCGGGTCGATCGCGGGAGGTTGGCCGCTTCAAAAGTCGATCTTGGCTCAAAACAGGTTGGGTACCCCTGGATCATAGGTTACAATGGTGGAATCTTTTTTTTTGTAACTATTTCTCTTGGTCTTATTCCTAATATCACAAATACCTGACAATTGAGTGGGGATGTGTAGACGTTTTATATATCCACCCTGTGTGAAAATTACAATATCTATTATATTTTTACAAATAGCTGGAAGCTTCTTTTGAACATATTCCACCCGGGAGCGAGAAACATAAGAAAACATATCTTCAGGCAGCAATCCATTTATCTGGTCACCTGCTGTGATGTCAAATAGCCGCAGCATGTACAAAGTACTTACTTGTTCTTAAACAAAGCTCTCATACACTTACATCCCATTGGACTAGATTCGCAATGCCAAATACGTTACATTTATATATTTTTTAAATTCCTGCTGAGCATGAACCATGAGCATCTTTCGCCTTTTTTATTTATTTATTTATTTTTTTAATGATTTGACTATGAGATCCATCCATCCATCCTCGTGAGGGCCGCGGGCGTGCTGGAGCCCTCCCCACCCGTCTTTGGGCAATAGGTGGTGTACACCCTGAACTGGTTGCCAGCCAATCGCAGGGCACACATAGACGAACAACCATACACGCTCACACTCACACCTTTGGACTCCATTAACCTGCCATGAATGTTTTTGGAACATCAAAGACAACAAAATGCTCACAATACAGTTTTCTGTCTACTGTGTGATCAAAATAGCTACATCCTTAAGATTGGAATGCTGCAAATGCGATCATCACTTCAATTAAGTTCAAATCCAGCAATACACTCTCTCATTCACACTTGGAAGTGTGCAGAGACATGCAGGGCCAAGTCAGGCTCTTGAATGAATTCCCAAATGAGATTTATTTTATAGCATGTCATTCTGAATATGTTTGCATATTTTAGTCACATTGCCTTGGGGTATGTTCATTGCTATCATAGGCATCCCCTGAATTCCCATCTCTTTAAGTTCCACCATTACAGGTTATTGGCAGACGGAATGAAGTGTGAGGTTTGAAAAGTCCAAAGGGGGTGGGGGGCTGCCCTGGAAAAGTGATGGCGATCAAATTAAATGCATGCGGGTATGCAGGAAACGGTGATTCGTGAAGATGTTTAGTGGCTCGTTGCAGCGAATGAGGAGCGGTGTCCATTTTGACCAAGAACCACAAAGTACATGTCTGAAATGTGGGCAGACTCATGCCATTACCTCGTGTGCTTTTATTATGTTGCCCGAGTACACTTGGAGGAGGTAATTGAGGGCTGACATTTGAATGGGCTTCAAGTTCAATCATCCATGTAATTGCATAGCAACCATATTGAAGCGCAACTGTCATGAGGCGCCGGACGACTCAATCAACGCACCCATCTCATCTCTACTGCGCATTGCTATGGATGTTAATAATGGACGTCACAGGAACAAACTGGGAACGATGCAAGAAATAGAATGTCTGAGAAATTTTAATGATGAATCTTAAAGACAGGCAACTGAAACGACTCTCCACTTTGAAGCGACTTGAATGAGGCAACTGACAGTCGTAATAATGCAAACTTGAAGGTTTTGATGAAATTTAGGAACGAGTTACTGCGGCAACCAGAGCATCAAATCATCAGTGACATCGTAATGGACTATGACTGAAGTAATTTTGTGTGTAAATGGTGGATGTCAGGATGATTCAGGGCACTTCTACACCAATGCGAATATAGTGTATGGGAGGCGGGAAAGGAACAGCAGCAACACAAATGAGCGATGTCAAGGAAACAGCACAGAAAGTGGAGGCAAATAATGGAACAGCAACAACAAACAACTTAGAAAGGTCAGACAAAAGAGAAGAAGAAATTGATGAGGCACAGCTGAGGAATAACAGGGCTAGATCAGGAGCAGCAGAGATACAAATGAGAAGCAGTCATGTAAAGACACCCAGGAAAAGCAGACAAACAGCAGAGATTCATACAGATGAGATAAAACCAAGGAAGAGCAAGGAAAATGATTAAGAACAGCAGAAAAAGCAAATGAGCACAGGTGACGAGTTTGAACATTGAACATCTGAGGTAGATCTCGATCAAAGTGAGATCCAAACAAGGGACAACACGGAAACAGATGAGAATGAGGTATGCAACAGCAGCAAAATAGTCAAAGAAGGTTGGAGAAAGAGACAAGGAAGAACGTAAAAGCAGATAAAGAGCAGCTGATTAATGCATGCATGCAAATTAGGGAGAAAACCATTTTTTATTAGAGTACAGTGGAACCTCCATTTTCATATGCGTATGAGCTGGTTTTCAATTTTTTTTCCCATCTAAATTTTGTTCATTTCCTGCCAATGGATAAACGTTAATTTTAAGACTTTCAGTATGAAAAGGATTCAATGTCATCCAAACTCTTCAATAAAGGCAACCTATTTAGGCACTCTATTTATTTCTCACTGTTTTTGTGTGCAAATCTATATGTGCAAGAAAATGTATTCATGAATGATCCTGTATTAATATTTTTTAGGTCTCTAACGGATTAATTGGATTTAAATTAATTCCTATGAGGATTTTTGCTTTGGATTTTGTAAAATTTGGTTTTAGTCAGACTTTCTGGAACGGATGTCTTCCGAATACCGAGGTTGCGTTGTGAATAATGTTGATGAAGTGGACCTTCTTGCCAGCGGCACCAGTCGGCTTCTGATGTGCAATGAAGGAGGGAGGGTGCATCGTGGAGCGTCTTATTGGATTAGTGGAAGCCTTGTCTCCCATTGACATTTCCTTTCATTTCTCTAATTGAGTCTATCTGGAGACGGTAAAACGAGATGACAGACTGGGTTGAAAGAGTGCTCATCAAGTCAGCGTGTGCATGGGGAAAAAAAATAAAAATAAAACACGCACATACAAACCCTGAGAGCTCACTTGAGCTTCATGCGAGGATTTTTATTTTTTCGCCTAATTTGTCCCTCCCACATTAAGCATAAAATCAGCTTGATTATCAGCATTGTTGGCACTTTTTGCCTACTTTTGACATATTGGAGTCATTCTCTTGGACAACTTGTTTGTTGTTTGCAAGTGTCATGAATGCAAACACCTTCATGAATGCATATTTGAACATTTGCAAGTCAATTTGAGTGGCCTCACACTTCACACTTCTGCAGGTATTTTTCAACCACACTTGTGTGTCTAATTGTGAGGTTGTTTGCTGACGCTGCAGTTTGGCCCCACAACACTCCTGTGTATTCTTCCCCCTAACGATGTAATTGCATACCGGTACATTGTTATACACTGCTGTACAAAAGATGCTCCGTTTTTTAATAATTGTGCACTCATATCATAACAACATTTACAATGTCATCTTGTTGATAGTGTTGTGGGAAAAAAAAACGCACTCTGTTAAGCAGTATGGCGGGATAGTGGTTAGCATGTCTGTTTTGCAACCTCCCAATGTGGATTAGAAATGAGGCAGATTTGCGGCCCTGCTTCTTAGACACGTCTAACTCACAAACACAACAATAAAAGAGGTCCCCAAGATCCGAACACAAGGGGTTCTGAGAAACTGAATTTTTCAAAGGTCGAGACGCATTACATGACTAAATCTAAAATTGCCATTTCAAGTCATTAAAAAATATGTATACACCGGTACTCTTGTTTGGTGCCGAAGAAAAGGAATTGCAGGAGGTGTGTCGCGAAATACTTTGACTTGACTTTGAAATGACTTTTCACTTTCCATAAACAGAAAATCAATCTGAAGTCAGCCACACACCAAACACTTTGTCCCGAAGACACACCTCAACTAATTGTGTCAACAAGTGCCACTGTAATACGCACCAGACTGTATTCTTACCTTGGCGCGAAGTTCATGTGCATACGTAGAAAGAGGAGATATCGTCACCGGAGATGTTTTCTTATCTTATGTTGGATTCCTCTAAATGTGCCAAGTTTGGGTGAGGATGTTGAGGTGGCATTGCTGGGGAGGCAAAGGCTGACGAAGGTATTGCAGTAATTCTGGACACTTGGTGGGAAAATGAGACATAGATGTTGAATATTGCGATAGAGATGATTACAATATAAGAACTGATATTTACATGATCTAATTAAATAAAAAAAATCACCTGGCAAAATAAGCAGGCTCAATGTACTCTCAGCTAATTAATTGTAAAAACAATTTTATATCTCCATCTACAGGTATGCATTTTTAACTTATTTAGTTTGAGTAATGCCCCTAGATACTTTTCTCATGTACATTTAAGGTTGCATCTGATTGGTCAAAGTCAGGTACAAGCAAATCATTTGGGCTTTACATGATCGTATTTTGTTGCTGATCACGAATTACCGAGTTTAAAAAATGATCACCAATTGCCGAAGTGATCAGAAGAAAGATCTCTCCACCCAATCTATTCAAACAGTTGTACAGTAGAGTTGACATCGCTATTCAATTGGGACCGGACCAGCCCATGAATAGCCAAAATTCACGTAGAATTAATGCACAAGGATACATTTAGTGCATGGGCTATTATCGTGATGACAATATTGTGCAGCCCTATATTGCAGAAGATTTGGCAATCTGAGTTCTCGTCATTCTTCTTGATCTTCTTCGCAGCAGCTGGGAAGCTGATGCCGTAATCTTCCTCTTCTGTTCATAAATCAGGGACCTCATGTATATACAATATTTTTTTAAATATGTTTTAAGATTGCAATTTTTTTTGTGTTTGTGTTTCAATATGTATAAGGGCCCTATTTTCGTGACCAGTGCAAGTGCGTCCAACTGTGCGCATGAATGGAGCTTTCTTTCATTTGATGTTTTTGTAGAAAGCAATTGCGCCGTTGTGGGAGTGATCACAGCCGACTTGACTAGCGGCCAATCGAAGCGGCTCCTCTTATCCCCTTTACATAACAGACTCACTCGCTGGAGTCCATACATCGACGTGTGCAAAGTACGTTTAAGGAACTGGAAGATCTCAACTTGCGGATAATGTAAAGTCGGCTGCTGTAAAATGTGCACTTGGAGACCCCATCCACCCTTCCTTCATGATTCCAACTTTGCATAATGACGTTGGAGTGAGCGAGCGGGGACAAATAAAGCAACGAACCCACTTGTCCTCATTGGATTACATAACACAACGTGGCGGCGTCATACATACCAGCCTCCCCTGGTGTATCGTGAAATGCATTATTTATGGATGTAAACAAGGCTGCCGCAGTTTTTCCCTGCTAATTAGAATTGTTGGCTCAAAGAATGAAAGCATCAAGTCGGCCGGTGTCCCCCACGGGCTTTGCTAAAGTAGAAAGAGGTCTGCAGATGTGTGATTGGCTCACGGGTCGTTAGGTCTTCAATGGTGCTTGTCCTCTGATCATGGCCTCTGCCGCCCTGCATCGCAATTGGTCTTGAAGTCTTGTTTGATACAAAAAAAAAGCAGGCCCCATCTGTGGCTTTTGAAAAGTATTTCCTGCAAGTAAAAAATTGATGACATTTTATTTTATTTTCTTCTTGCATTGAATTCTCTGAACTCTAATTGCTCCACGAGGATAAATAAAGTTTTCTGAATCTGAATCTGAATTGAGTTGCAAAACGCTTTTTCATGAGCTTTCAAGGAGCTGTGACTGTGCCTGAACTGCAAAATGTTGTCAACAGGCAAAGGAATGCCAAAGAAACTGCAAAACGCGTTTCATGTCATCACATATAACACAATTCCAACGTTCTGTATGATATTTTAGAGGCAAAATCCAAATTATACGTGCTCCTTGTGTTTCTCTTGTGATTCTTCACTATTGTCACTGTCCTGTAAAAAACATGTATGTTCATTTTTGTCTTTTTTTTTTTTTACATTTTACATTCATGGGATGTCCAAAACGCGGAGACTCCATAAATGTAAACATTTTTAAAAATCGGATGGACATCCGTGTTTTTCACAAGGCAGCGACGATAGGCTTTCCCCCGCAGGCTACTTTGCTGGAAGTGAGTAGAAGTGCTCCCGGGTAAAAGCAGATCTCTTTTGCATGTTAATGTGTTCTCTTATACGATGATGAAAGCAACCTTTCAACAAACTTGGGAAAATGATGGCTGTCATTTCTGAATCATAATAGAAATTTCCCATTTTCTATATTTTTCGGAGGCTTTGACCAAACCAGAGGTCATGTGACAAATGGCGCTCTTGCTTTTGAAGGTTGACAGAGCAACATGAACCTAATTGAATTGAGGTGTGCAGATGTAAAAACGATGGATTACTTTTGCAAGCCGCGTATCCCATTATTCATTTCCATAAAGAATTTATTAAGCGCTGTTGTTTTATTCATGTACTAATTGCGATCGTGCTGGATGTTGTAAATGGTAGCTGAAAGGTCAGGAAGTGGTATCCCCCAAGTGGAACACACACTTGTTGTTCTACCTTACCTTTAATAACCCATCCATCCATCCATTTTCTGATCCGCTTATCCTCACAAGGTAGGCGGAGCGTGCTGGAGCCTATCGCAGCTGTCTTCGGGCAGTAAGCAGGGGACACCTTGAACCAGTTGCCAGCCACTCACAGGGCACACAATCGAACCTGCGAACGACATTGACCAGTCGAAAATGCTTCCTTCACATTTGCAGGTTCATGCTTGCGTAGATTTTAAATAAATAGAATAGAGATTTTTTTTAAGGTACTTTAATTATTATTTTTAAAAATGAACTATTTTACATATTTTAGACAGTTTCACTTTTTTTTCTTACCTCAATCAAATTTGGCCATTAAACAAAAAAAATGTTGTCCCTCTGGTTTTGGTGGTCAAGTATGTGTTGATGTACAGTTTTGTATCGAGCTCACTTTGCTGTGCGGACTCTACCGGTAGCAGCAGCCCGTATGTGTGTGTGTGTGTGTGTGTGTGTGTGTGTGTGTGTGTGTGTGTGTGTGTGTGTGTGTTTATGCATTGACTTCAAACAGCTCCATTCTCTGTAGTGAGTCAGCACAGCAGTCACCAATCTACTTGATGCATACTGACATCATCATCATCATCATCATCATCGCAGGAACATACAAGTGGTCCTTATTCAAAGTGAACCCTCACAGTTGAATTCTTTCTTTCTGGGGATGCTGTCACTCATATTATTCTGGTCCCGATGTCAACCTCTAGGCAGATTGGTTGCAGTGACATACTGCAAATATGGCTGTTCCAGGAAAAACTAAAACTGAATCGCATGGAAAACTTAGGGTCACATAGGGTAAAGCCAATAAATCTCTTCCAGGCTAATCTATAGGAACTGTTAACACTATTTTCAAACCTCGGGCAACACTGGCATTACACATCCTGTCAGAAGTCAGGCCTTAAAAGCATAAATAATATATATATAAAATAAAAGCATTTCTGTTTTAATAAAAAATGCTGGATTATTTAACAGTCACACTCAAACTATCAGGGACATGAGTGTGCTGGCTGGCTAAATAGGCCATCGTGTGGCCCAAGAAAGTGTGGAGAAACTGTTAATATACAGCTTGCTTTTATTTTGAAGAGCTGATTTTTGTCAGGAGGTGTTATACCAGGGGTGTCAAACTCATTTCACATGGTGGGCCACATACGGCCTCAGTAGATGTCAAGTGGGCCGGACCATTAAAATGATACCATACTTTGCTATAAATAACCAAAACAACATGTATTTCCTTTGTTTTGGTATGAAGAAGCACAAGAACATTAGGAAAATGTTGACATTTAATGAACATATCTTTTACAAAACATTTCATGAAGCACCTTACATTTCCTTCGACAAATGTGCAATTTACTTTTATCATTCACATATATGCATTGCAACTGATTGTACAAACTTTAACAAGTAATTGGTATTGAAAAATATAGGAATGCACTTTAAGATTAAACGAGATTTATAAAGAAACAAAGTTTTAAACCATTTACACGCGCATATAAAATCTAAATGTAATCCCTGCCTACACCTTACAAACTAAGGAGAGTGCTATTAAATGTGTAAATGTGAGAGTGCTATTGATAGCGTCTGCTGTCATGGGTCTGTCTTAGTGACGGACTGAGGCTGCTGTTGTCTTCTTCTCTGATCAAAACAGTGTCCCCTAGCAGATACTCAATGAATTGCACCTTATTAAAAATATTAATTCTGTGTCTTTTATGCATTTTTTTTTCACTTTTAAATTATCCTGCGGGCCTGATTGAACCTCCTTGCGAGCTGGTTCTGGCCCGCGGGTCGTATGTTTGACAATACAGTGATCCCTCGCTATTTCGCGGTTCGTTTATCGCGGCTTCGGTGCATCGTGGATTTTTGCAAACATTCGTAAATTTTTTATTTTTTTGAAGTCCGCAAAAATCTGTGTTTAAGTGTTGTTTACTTTGCGTGCTAGTGTGTGTGCGCGCACTCTGCTCAAGCGCGGAAGGTACACGTGGGGCACGTGTGTGTGCGTGTGTGTGGTGCACGCATGGGCACGCAGGTGAGTGTATGTGTGTTGCTGAGAGAAAGAGAGAGACAGAAAGAGAGATAGAGAGACTTATAAGAACAAAAGCAGGTCTCTCCATCCTTAATTGTCTAAACAACCTTAATTGACTAATCATAAACACGTCTGCTGCACGCCAGCGGGGATCGCTGGTGTGTGTGTGTGTGTGTGTGTGTGTGTGTGTGTGTGTGTGTGTGTGTGTTAGTGCGCTGCTCAAGCGCAAAGGCCCACGTGGGGCAATTTTTAACAAATATTTATGTTAATTGGTTTCTACTTCGCGGATTTTCGTTTATCACGGGTGGTTTTGGTCCCCATTCACCGCGAAAAACGAGGGATAACTGTACTGTTTTACATAATCATCTCGCGGGCCGGATTAAACCCCTTTGCGGGCCGGATCCGGCCCGCGGGCCGTACGTTTGACACCCCTGTGTTACACAGTTGTTGCCCGAGCACTGATGATAAAAGCCTGCGTTGTGGAATATGCCTTGACATCTTCCGTTGAACTCATTTTACGCAATGATGAAATGCGTGTGATGAACGTCGATTCCGTCAAATGAATGAACCAAACATTTTAGAAATGGTAAATTCTATCTATCTATATACGTATCAATTCACTACAACACAAAAGCATGCATTCCAGCAATTCCTATAAAATGCCAGTAGGTGACAGTATCACTCTGGCAAACATCATCCCGTGGCATTTTCATTGTGTCAGCCAGGCGTCTTCAGAAGAGAAGTTTTGTTCTACAGTGGTTAACTTCATGTTACACTTTACGTATTCACGATGGAATGAATTAATTTCCTTTACATTATTTCTGATTGGGAATTGTTTTTGAAATTGGAACAACTTGGAAGTCCACCAACACAGCAAAAAAGATTGTGTCCCACTTTGGAGACACCTCGGAATACTACCAGTACTCATTTTTATGGGGGCGGGGGTAGTTTTTTTTTTAAATTCCGCTAGAAACCAGGCATGTAAAAGCAGAATTTGTCACTAGTTCTTTTTTTGTTTTTCTTTTCCTCTATTCTTTTCTTTTCTTTTTTTTCTTTTTAAATCCTATAAACCACAGTGCCTAATCGTGGATCCAGTATTTGTGCGAGCACTTCCCGTATGTGTGGGCAGGATGACATATTGTCGAGAAAACACTCAAGAGGAGACACTAGAAATGTAGCGGAAACCCACAACCAAGACAAAAGCACTGTTATTATCCTCCACCTCACTTCAAGAGGACACTTTCTATATCGGGGGTCCAGGATTAATAAGGAGGGGAAAAATGGCATACTGTATTTAATTGAACAAATCATCATGGTGACAACTCTTGAATCTCCCACATGAACCAGCCAAATCCCATCTAGAAAGCCAAGCTCATGACACATGCAGAATGCCAGCACCATTATATAATTAAACTAAAATAAAGTACTCACCCTTAGAAGATACCTTAGAGACATGTCGTGGCGTCAATTATTTCTCTTGTTCATTTTGTACTGTTCAGCCAGACGCTCGCCCTTGTTGCAATAAGTTCCACATCTGGTTCATCCAACCATCCATCCATCCATTTTCTAAACCGCTTATCCTCACAAGGATCATGGGCGTCCTGAAGCCTATCCCAGCTATCTTCAGGCTCCAATTCAGGTACACCCTGAACACCGGAATGCCGGTGATTTAGATATATGGTCATCCCCCGCGATATTACGGTTCACTTTGTGAGGTCTCGCTGCAACATGGATCTAATTGATCTTTTCAAGTCAGAACATAAAAGGTGCATAACAGACAGAATGACCAAGTTGGGGTCGCAAAGCAGACCTGACTTCCACAGACGGACATCTTTAGTTAACTAATGTAATAAAGCCTACCACCACCAGTTTGAAGGAACTATAATGCCTCCACGGGTGTTCAAGGATCGAAACAAATAAAACAAGTTAGCAGCCAGCTGCTATGCTATTCTGAGCCAACAACAGCCCAACTCTATACTCTCATTCGCGGACTCCCATGTCACTCAACAGGCCAGGCTCCTCTCTTTTAAACCCACACATTCAAAGTCACAGATACTGCAGTGTCAAATGTGCTAATGGAAAATTGGACTGCAGATCACACCCGTATTGTGTATTGGCATTATTCATTACGTTTTAAAATACAAATGATAATTAATATGATTGCTTTCCTGCAGATCTCGTTGGAAGGTAACCCTGTGATAAATGAGGGACTTAGCATGTACACATGTGCAATTACACACAGACACACCTAATGAAAATGTCTTTATGTCCATGTATTTATCTGTCCAATTACATTTCTACCCAAACGCACACACATGCACAGTAGAAATGTATCAGTTTAAATTTTACCTCTATATGTACAGAATGCAAACATCTGCCTTATCATGCATTCCATTTACATACACAAGCGGCTTGATGGATGGATGGAAGGAAGGACGGATAATGGAAATGTAGACCAATGTGTTGGTCTTCAATGCTTGTCATCTACTTTCCTCTTCAACATCACACCGGTACTCTCTGCTGTGACATAAAAAAAAATAACTAAAAAAGGGCAAAGAAAAATCAAGATTCATGAGTAGGGATAATCCTTTAAATTGGATTGGATAAACTTTATTGTCAAATGTACAGTATGTGTAAGATACAGCACAGATGAAATTTCTTCCCTCTCAACATGAAACAAGAGGAGCCGCTGCGGGTGTCCGCGCCGCCATCAAAAGAAAAGTTAACAAAAAAAGACAAAATACAAAACAACACATGAGACACAGACAATCGTGCACTCTTAACCACTTTCCTGCATACACTTTGTTGTCTGAAGCAGTTATAGATGAAAGAGGAGCGAATCAAAGTGTCCTTTTCACCAGTGGATCAAAGACGTCATGCTGCAATGTGCACACGTCTGCTACAAGCTAAACTTGAAAGCAACAAGAAGCAGTAGCATCCATTAACGAAAAGAGATTGACTTCTTGTGTGACATGATGGCTCATTCAATGTGGTTGACACATCTCATTTTAACAACTAAAGCAATGTTTACCATTGTAAAATGCCAGGGACCCCTCACGTCATAAGTAAAAAAAAAAAAGTCATAGCTTTCTTATTGCATTTATTGTGTGCAGTTTACTCAAGATGACAGACGCACAACAGCATAATCACAAAAGACATCCTTTCAGATCTATCAAATAATCCGTTTTATTGCTTTATTTATTCATCTGTGGGGGCCCCGCTTGTCGATATGTGTGCACCGCGCTCTAATGATGCAGAGTTCCACAGATGCTCGTTTTATTTTACTACTGCAGGTGTGAAAATTGGGGATTGAGGGCCATTTATTTCATACATTTGATGTGTGAGGAAACACAATGGAACGGAGCATCTGCTAGTTAAATCCAAGGGTGCCTGGCCTTCACTTTAGTAACAGATGATGCAAAACTGGGATCATCTTTGCTCCTTATCCTAGCAATACCTCTGTGGCGTTCTGCTACGGTCAACATCCAGCTGCTTGGCTTGTACTGCCATCTACTGGAGCTGTTTCACACGACACTCCCATCCCAGGCAGCGTGTTTTTTTTGCTCAGTCAAATTAATCGCAAACAGACAATAAATTCAGTGGAAGGGCTTCGTTTGATGACAGTTTAATGCTCAAGTCGCAGCTGCACTGAGCCAATTCCCTCCCTGATAGCATACATCATCACATTACACACATCCATAAAATGTAACATTTTGAACCAAAAAAGGGAGCAACAACCGGAGTCTGAGATTGATTTAAATGATGAACTAATTTTTTCTACCAAAATGTCACTACAACAATTTGTATTGCACAAGTGAGGTTCAAATAAAAAATGTCATATGTTTAAAAACAATGTTAAATGCACAGACAAATACAAAATACACGTAATAAAACAGAAAACACATTAATTGTTATAGTTTTCAGGATAATTACATCAGCACTTTTTGTGTGTGGATACTCGTGCTCGCTCGTGACTGATTAGTTTACAGAAAAAGGTTGGTGAAGCAGTAAACACTGATTACGATAATTATGCAGATTTTTAACGAGCAAATGCAGAAGCGGCTCAGATCATGGATGGATGAATGGATGCAGATAAATTAAGAGTCTATTCCCTTCATTTTGTGTGTGTGCGTGTGTGTGTGTATGTGTGTGTGCGTGTGTGTGTGTGTGCGCGTGTGTGTATATGTGTGTGTGTGTGTATATATATATATATATATATATATATATATTAGAGCTGTCAGTTTAGCGCGTTTTTATTGGCATTAATTTAAATGAATTTTATCGGGATCAAAAATGTTCTCGCGAGATTAACGCGGCAGACGTCACAGCGGATGTTACGTTGCTCTATAAATAAACCAGCAACAAAACATCAAGCGCTCTGCACAGGTCCACGCACGTTTGTTTTGACAGCCACGGCAACGCGAGACACCGAAAACGGATACTTAAATAGTTTATGAATGGAAAGTTTACTTTTAAAAAGTTGCCAGATTGTTCCAATGACAAGACCAAAGTTACCTGTATGTTTTGCAGTCGTAAACTGAGCTATCATCATAGCACGTCGAGTCTGAAATACCACTTAATTAATGGCCAAGCACACCGCTGACGTCAGTAGTCCGCCCCCTCTCTCAGACCGACAGCTATGGATCATTTCAAAGCAAACAGCGTGGGCTAAAATGTTGCTAGAACAGGGGTGTCTTTATTTAGCTCATTTTTGCATAGTTGTCATGTTTGTCCGTCTGCAATCTGACGTTTAAACGAAGTAAATTGCGCTTCAGCTTAGGATCATCAAACCGGCGCTCCACTTCCGGGATTGAGTATTGGGACTTGTAGTTCTTTTGTTCGATTCGACTTTATGTTTGTGTTGTATGGTTTCTTACGTTTAAAACAATGAATAATGATGTCGATAATGATACATAGTGAAATCAGGGTTGATTACATTATTTATTAAACGTATTGTTGGATAAAGGTATTAATTAATGTCAATTATATACATATTTACATTGTGATGCAGAAAGATAGATATATTAATTTTTTACTGCATTTATGTGTAGTTTAGGTTATTACCTGCTTCTGATACTTCTGTTACAACTACTACTACTACTACTTCTGCTGCAAAGTGCTCCAATAAATGATCAAAAAAGTACAGAACGAGAGATCCTTCCATGCTGACTGACAATCCCTATTCAGGGGGCCGTGAAAAATTACAGGCTAAGTACTAGTTTACCTTAGATGTGCACTTTATATTGCGCTGTTTTGATTCCATAAAAAGAGCTGTTCAAGCAGCTGTTGTGTGACAAAATATTTTTCACTGTTGTTGATGGACAGTAATATTGTGTGAGAGATGATGTGTGAATAACTGCTCCAAGTGAAAAATGTTCATGTAAAATTGAAAATCGAAATTATTTCAGTAAATATTTGCATTTTGCACATAGAAAACTGATTCATGATTCCATGTTGATGAGAGCATTAAAATGGGGGAAAATAGGACAAAAAATATAAAAGGAAATTCAGAAACGATAAAAAATGCGTGAGTAATCATGATTAATTTTTAGTTAATTTGAGTTAATTATGACAGTTGAGTTTTTAATTAGATTAAATATTTTAATCTTTTGACAGCTCTAATATATATATATATATATATATATATATACAGTATGTATATATATATATATATATATATACATACTATATATATAGCCTGTATATATATATATATATATATATATATATATATATATATATATATATATATATATATATATATATACATACTGTATATGTAAAATATATATTTTAATGTTGTCTTGTTTTACATGTGCTGCGAGTCCATGATGTCCAGATACTTGGCGTCAATAATTCTCGGAAGTAAGCTGGTCCTGAAGCAAAACACACACAGAGAATATTATCAATGTCAAATTGAAATGCCGGTCTAAAAAAAATAATGGTTGCTTATTTAAACACGTCCATACACACAATACAGTACTTTTAAAATACATCGTGAAAATGGTTATTCATAGTATGAACAGAAAATGCAAACATGCCTGTATATCTGTCCATCTATGCACGTGCCCACACACCCACACACACACGAATGAAGAATCTTTCTGTTTGCATCCACATAATACCAGCATCAGTCATCACATTTGCATATGCAGATTATGGAAATGAGAGTCTGTCCAGGGAAACACAATTAAAATGTCCGTCTGTCTATTCGAATTACTGTACAGTCATCATTCAAATGTCTCTCTGTCACTTGAAGCAGTCCATTCATGTCAAGAGAAAATGCAAACATATATCTGCTCATTTACATATACTGTCATTTTCAAACAATGAATAATGTCCTTCAGGACATTTACGGAAACAAAACACATAGCTGCAGCATAAAAGTCCAGAATCATAAACGAGCAAATGTCAGTCAGGTTCTGAGAAGTGACATCTCAAACATTACATGACAGACAGGCAGGCACTCTTCAACTGTAGGGGAGGGGGAAGCAAGACAACTCTCTATTCCAATACAAGAGCTATAAGCTAAATCCCGAAGTTGACTTTGACCAGACAAACCGTATTATTTCGATGGCGACAGGCCAGAATCGTATGATGTGGTCTTTCAGCACCCAAAACATTTTACACACGATTTAAACGGTAAAGAAGTGAAATTCTGGCTCTTGTCACCTGACAGGGACGAGCAGGATCATCAGTAGGGGGAAGACCATCTTCATGTAGGGCAGAGGATACATGCCAAAGGCACACAGGATGATGAGCTGGATCATCTGCAGCCCGGTGAAGTAGTGCACTTTTCTCTGGGGCACACGGCGGATGTAGTGGGTGGGAGGATAGGACGTCTATATTAACGAAAGTGAAATGGTTACAAGCTGCTTTTCAGCTCTTGATACCAGACTGCAATCACCACTGAACATGTTGTATCAAAAAGACTAAGAAACAACAGCCATGGAGGAATACAAAGGCTTTCTTGCATTGACTTCTTGGCAATTTTATTCAAGTGGGGTAAGAAAAGGGTCCGCTTGCATTGGGGCCACAAGATCGAGGATATGACCTGCATCATTTTGACTATCATCATTCATTCATTCATTTTCCGATCCGCTTATCCTCACAAGGGTCGCGGGCGGTGCTGGAGCCTATCCCAGCTGTCTTCGGGCAGTAGGCGGGGGACACCCTGAGCCGCTTGCCAGCCAATCGCAGGGCACACAGAGACGAACAACCATCCGCACTCACACTCACACTTTGGGACGTTGCATGTTATTGGAATGTGGGAGGAAAACCACGCAGGCCCGGGGAGAACATGCAAACTCCACACAGGGAGGCCGCAGCTGGAAATGAACCCGGTACCCCTGCACTGTGAGGTCAACGCGCTAACCACTGGATCACCAGGCCACCTATCATGATACAGTATAAGAAAGAAAAAGACGGAAATTAAATCCAAACAGGCAGTTTTCTGCACACCTGTTCCTTCAGCAGCAGAGCCATGCGGTCCACCATCTGGTTGCCGTCGAGTGACGTAGCAGCGATATAGAGGAAGAGCCCGTAGAGGACAGGCTTGGGAATCCACTGGAGAGGAATGGGAAGCATGAAGGCGGACAGGCCGATCAGGATGTTGGCGACCAGCGAGGTCAGACGCGTCTCCTTGACGCTGATGATACTGTGAGACATTTTGACAAAACAAAGGATTCATGAAGTCCTTGACATGCTCATTTTCAGCATTCCGACACTATCAATATGATCACTAACCACGGTATGTTCCAAAAACATGTTTTGTTTTTACCTCACTCAAGGTTTTCATCACCATTATTTTTTCAGTCAGTTTGTTTTGGTGTAACTTCTTATCTGCATATTTCGGCACACATACAATCTCAACCCGGATTGTTGTTATTGTTTTTTTGTTTTTTTTAATGAATGGCTATTCCAATAAAGTATATCTAATATGCACATAAGCATATATATATATATATATATATATATATATATATATCAAAACCATAAAAAGTCACAGTATGTATTTACAGGTACAAAATGCATTATACAGTATACACATATATAAAGCTGCATGTAACATTTGAATTCAACAATACGTATACTGTTATATATATATATATATATATATATATATATATATATATATATATATATATATGTTTTCATGTTCATTTTTATCCTCATGTCATGAGAGGTCATTGCCAATAAAATAATACGTTACATTATGGATGTATATTTTAAAATTGATTTTTGTCATTTTTGATTATGTCAGTAAAAAAATAAACACTGTACATATCAGGTATGAGAGTACAGTATATTTGTAATAATATTTAAGTTGATAAAAAAATTAATTATGTACCACATTTCTAGCATTTTACTGAAAAGGAAGGGACCTTTCCCTTCAGTATCTTGCTTGTTCTTCTTTCTGATGTGATTTAGGACAAATAACGTTTTGTCATTTGATAATAATAATAATAATAATAACAACACTACTACTACTACCACTAATAATAATAATAATAGATAAATAGTTATTCTAGACCAGGATGTAAGAATATTGAATCTAATGGTGAGCTGTCTACAGCCCGTGGGCCCGATGTGGACCACGAGAGCATTTGACTTGGCCTGCCATTTAATTTAAAAAATAATAAAATCTCAGGAATGTATTTTTTTTCCCCCATCCAAGAGAAAAAGGCTCTGATTTGAGTGTTGTTTTTAAAGGGCTTCATGATTTGAGTGATTGGTCCGTGTTGTTTCCTTGGGCTTTAAGGTTGACGCACGTGGTGTAGACGTGGCCGTTCTCCACATGTTGTTCCATTTTGGCCAGCTGACGGGCGTGCAGTGAGGAATGCGGGAAGGCGGCATGCATCCATGGCAACCCCAGACAGGACATGAGGATGTTGATGAGTCCTGTCAGCACTAAGTCCCAATGGAATGTTGTGCCTTTGAGCAGTCTGCAACCAACAAATTCATATCAAACGTCTGTTTTGTTTTGGTTGTTGTTTTTAAATCATTACACTTCTTCAGCAAATTCTTAAAGACTACTTAAAGTGAATTCAGAGATGTGGTGATATATTGTACACCTTAAACGATAATTGCTAAGTTCACAAAAGCATTAATGGCTATGTGGCACTTTGGTCACTGTTAGCGACTTTTTTTGACCACTGTAGTGACTTTTTGCAAAACTCTACTAGCACACTGAATTCCCACTAAGAAACAGACAACTAAGCAGAATCATTTTCACATTGCTTTTCCACATTAGGTATGTGCTACCAAGCCTTGCCTCACCTGTACAACTCAATATGAGAAAAGAGCGTGACGGAGATGCACCAGATGGACCCATGGAGTTGGACAGTGTATTTGTTTGTATTGCTGAACATTTAAAATGTTCATTTATTGAGAATCATCTGTACCAGTTTTGTCAAAAGGGACATTTTCACACTTATTTTCACATTTTATGACTTTTGTTAATTTCTGTGGAAGTTGAGACAAGTTAATTCAAGTGGAAAAAAAGCAGTGAAAAATGTTTCAAAGCGTTTTTGGTAACAGGAGGAAGAAAGCAAATCCCAGAAGGGTGAAAGACCAGCCACACAACCTTTGGGGAATAATGTCATTTTCAAGAGACTGCTGGTACTAGTCCAGAGGTGGGCAAACTACGGCCCGCGGGCCGTATCCGGCCCGTTGGGCTTATTAATCCGGCCCGCCCAAGGTTGGTACACAACAAAATTAAGGTTCGATATAAATGATTGCATTCATTTCATTTGGACTTGTAATGACAGGCATTTCAACGGCAGGTGGCGCAGTTACTTGAAGTTGCAGAGCACAGAGAGGGGGAGACGATACGGAAGCCAGCAGTAGCGCCAACTCAAGCAACTCCCGCTCGATACGACGGAATAAGTGTGTCCGCGCCGCTATTTTCTATCATTGGATCCAAAACAGCGACATGCAAGTGACTCTTTGTTGCAGTGAGTTTTACTGCAATTGCGAACATTTTCACGTCCTGTCGATCATGAAAAGGAACAGAAATGGCCACGGAAGAGAAAGTGAAGTGTATCTGATTAAACGAAGCGAGTTACAAAATACGAAACATTCAGGATACGCTTGGAGTCTGAAAGACTCAAATCTACAAGACTTTGAAAAACGAGAAAGTGATTTGTGCTCAGTCCGATTCTGGCAATTTCCAAGCCCAGAGTGAATTGCTTGCGGCTCGACGGACAGTCGAGTAAATAAACGTTTCCTGTAATGGTTTGACTGCTATCGTGCTAAAAACTTTCCGCAAACTGGACCGCTAAAAGGAGAGGAAGCCAGTCCCAGAGCGCTAACTATGAGCATAGAAGACTTTGAAGCGTCCCGTGTCTGGCTTCAAAAGTTCGCTACGCGACATCAGCTGAGCAACGCTGTCATGTGTGGTGATCGAGGGGAGGTCAAGTCAGAGACAATGAGTGAGTCGAAAGAAAAGCCACCAGGTCTCTTACACGTCTCATTTTGTAGCAAATAGTCCTAACTTTGGTATATTTTGTCATATACCTGTACTGCTTGCTGCAGTTTTTGGCCAATATATTGTTGCACATTGTTGCTTGTGTTGTCACATGTATGTTGCTCACATACTTGAACCTTCATACAGGACATATACCATAGTTGTTTCACTGTTCTCATTAAAAAAAAAAAAAAAGAAAAGGTATTGGACTACTTGTTCTGTTGATGTTTGGTATGGACTGTCAACATATAAATTTTTTTTTATATGTACCGTATCTTGTCCTGACACGGCCCACCTGTCAAATTTAGAAATCAATGTGGCCCCCGAGCCAAAAAGTTTGCCCACCCCTGTACTAGTCTCTTACTTGTGCTCCGGTACGTGCGTGAGCGAAATGACGATGTTCTGGTCGATGAAGATGAGCAGGGCAAGAAGAAAGCCGAGGCCCACGGCGCTCAGGGTGTTCAGGCCCGACAACTTGTCGAAGGGGGGGTAGTTGAAGACGGGCCCGTTGTGGACGCTGAACACGGGGACTGTCGAGAGGGAGCGAACCAACCATGAGACATGTGTCACACGGTAAAGAAGTCAAGAAGACCGGCACTCACTTTGTATGTCAAGGAAAAGGTAGGAGCCAATGAAGGAGAAAACCAGCACGGAGATTGGCAGGGCGCAGTCGGACACGACTTCTCGGACTTTGCCGTTCATATATGGGCTGAAAGGAATTATATCATTCAGCTGTGTCGTTGAAATTTATCAGAGCAGGCTGCCACATTTGATTTGTATTTGGCTTTCGACTCGATGAAGCAGCATGTGGCTCATTACCCAATATCAAGAAACAATTGCAGATGGGAATACTGTATTTGGCCTTTGGGTGAAATTTTAGAATGAACCTGAACTTCACTACAACCTAAGTCAGAAGACCTTGTACGCTGCATTGCAGATATGCTATTATCTATCCTCTTCCTTGCAGGAAATAACCTGACTATTGATGTGTCATTTTCTTTACTCCATCCATTTTTAATAACACGCATTCGTGTCAATGGTAAGCTGGCGCGAGGCTATCCCAGCAAGCGGCACGCAGGAAAACCGAGATCTGAACGCGGGAATACTTGATTGTGAGACAGATCACTGTGCCACCGCGTTTATTACAGTCATATAAAAAAAATATTCACCAGAACAAGCCGAGAGAGAGAAACGATTCTTTCACCCTTCACAGCGCCGTGTCAAGTGGCTGAAACAAATGGGTCACAGTGGCTGCCAGACAAATAGAGTGCAGTGGAAAGTGAAATATTCCTCTCTCATATGGTGACGGATGGAATAAATAAAGCGGTAAAAGTGCCGTGAAACCTACTTGTGCTATTCATTCGCCCCACTTGATTTCATCTGGACAAAATGATCCACTTTATGTCAATAGTTATCAAGTTGAATTCAACACAATCCTCAACCACTGACGCAAAGGATTTTTCTCGTAGGTCTGTGAAAGAGACATTTTTAATAGTGGTCAAATGTTATTAGCTGATCAAAAGCACTGACTTGAATTTACAATATTTGCTATTGCACACGTCAAATGGATTTCCTGTAAATGGGATTATTATCCTTATTTTTTGTAGTGATTATTCTCTTATATGCAGTAGTTTCTTCATTTTGCTTCATTTCTCTTGGTTAGGCGTAGAAAAAAAAGTAGTGTGTTTCCGGTAACATGAAATTTCAGCATAGGGTCGGTAGGTCGGACAAAGTTTTTTTTTTTTAATCTTTTTTTTCTCCCTCCCTCCCCCATCAAAAACGTAAACAAAATAACCATAAAACATAAAACAAGGAGACATTGAAACCAGTGCCGGATGCTCGTCTGTCAATTTTGATCGACATCATAAAATGTGTCCGTTTATTTATACGCAAATTCTACTCTAGCTCCGTTGCTTTTCAAGAAAATGATCTGTGACCCTGTCATACCAACAAGGCGTCTTTTCCCCGTACTTAATTAGTGTCCTACAACTATAGGAACTACAATAAAACCCACCAGAAATAAAAGATTAATTTGTCGCTAGTTGTTTACAACAAAGAGTGTCGCTAAAATGATTAGGAGAAGTCTCCAGCTCAACTCGGAACAGAATGCGAGTTGAAAAAAATGCTCGCACAGATGCCTACACTAAAAGCTCGGTGATTGGCTCATTTCAATGTCAATCACTAAAAGCTCGGTGATTGGCTCATTTCAATGTCAATCGAACTGGCACACAGGCATCCAATCTGATGCAGAAAAGCCTGGCGTCCGGTACCCTCCCACTGCCATCCAGTCCCAGAGACGCCGAACTCCGTGGGCGGGACAAAAACCAGTTTGTATCCAATGACTCGTCTCCGTTCAACGTATTGGGACAACCTACCCTGAACTCACTACCGTTTAAAGCACAGCGAAGCTGCGGCGTGAAGGAGAAGGGACTCGCGTCGTACGTCGTAACCAGTAATAAGAAGAAGCTGATTCGAGGCAAAGGTTGAGCACGTTGTAGCGCATATTTAGTCAATGACATGTACACACAATGACATTTACATTCATATATTTCATCACTTATTCTTTGACATTTTAGGGAAGCCAAGCTTCCCTTGCAGTCGAGCAATCGCCACTGATTGAAACCCCGCTCGGCGGCGAGTTAGGTACCCAGCGGCTGGGTGTTAGAGCCATCTCGTTACCTTTGCATCCCGCGACCTAGACGGCCCGTGGTGGTCGTGGCCCGGCCTGGACTAGGGTGCCGTAAGACTAAGGCGGACGGGGGGTCGACGTCAACGAGCGCGTGGACGCGCGGGTCGGCGGGGGAACGCCGATGGGCGCCTGACCGGGGGTAGTGACGGGGGACGGGCGGGACGCGGAGGTGGCGCGAAGCGCACCGACCGACACCGTCCCCCTCCCCCCGCGACGCCTCCCGCCGCCGTCGTCCCGCCGCTCCGCAGCCGGCGCCGCCGCCGGCGCCTATTTGGGTTTCGCTCTCGCTCCGGGCTCGGGAGGCAGGGGTGCGCCGCCGCCGCCCGCCTCGCGGGTCGGGCGGGGCGGGCGCTGGGTGTTCGTGGCGGGGGGTAGAGTAGACGACCTGCCAACGACCGGCGCGCCGTACCACAACCCCCGCCCGTCCCACCGTCACGCCCGCCCCCCGCCTCTCCCCGCGGCCGACTTCGAACGTCGCCGCCGCCCTCGCCTCGTTGAATCTTTTCGATACAGCAGTGGGTGCTTTTTTCTTAATATTATGGTGCGAGCATGCGACTGCAACACACAAAACGCGGTGTAAACTGTTATCGGAGATCGTGGCCGCCGCCACGATTCAATGTTGTTGACAGACGACAGGGCAAACGACGCAACGTGAATATTGCGAGAGTTTGCACCAATGTAAACGCTCTAAATTCATCTTTCCTTTTGTTATTTATAATTTTGTCTGTGGTTTTATTGTTCTTGTTTTGATTGTAAAGCGTCCTTAAGTGTTTTGAAAGGCTATTATTACACAAAAATGTAGAAGGTTTGAAAAAAAATGCCGACCGTAAAGTTTTTCTTTGAGGTAGAAATTCTCGGTCGGTCGGGTTACCGGAAACACACTACTTTTTTTTCTACGCCTTACGCTGATTCCAGGATATGTGTTCACTCCATGTCCTACAATGTCAGTCTAATCTGCTGTCAGAGATTTTTCTCGGACAAAGTTAAAGAATGATTCGCCGCACAGGGAAAATTGTCTTCAATATCGGCGGGAGGGGATCTCTGAGAGCGAACGACGGTCGTTGCCCCGATGATCACACCCTCTCGCTCTCTTCCCGCCAATTCGGACTTTTATTGTAACTTACAAGAAAAACACCGCCCCCGATATTTGCATACCGCACCCCCGGTCCAGCCCCTCGTTAGTGATTGGTTACCTGTGTTTAAACTTTGAACCACCAGTACGTTGGCGCCTTTCTGTCTGGTCTACATTGAATCAACATGTCGCAGACTTTGCGGACGGCCAATGTCGCCTGGGCGCGACGGGTGTTCTCAAATCGTCTTTTGTTATTCAACCGCTGTTCCCCAATTATTCATTCCCCCTTTGTGACCGAGTCTAGCCCACTCCCCTCTGATCGCTCACGTGCATTGACGTGCTAATTGTGGACTTCAACGGCACCTTTCTGCAAAGGCATTTGGGGGTGCTGATTACGCACCCAAACGTTTAGACGTGCTCACATTAAATGAAACTTTAAACATGATACAATTTTGCTCATATATTCCTCTAACATCTGCCCAATTCAATTGCATGCAAATTACTTTCACCTGGGCGAACGTTGACGTAAATGCTTTGTTTTACCCAACGCAATACGTCTGCATTCTCTTGATACCTCTAAAAGGTCCGTAGTTGGCAGTGTGGTACACACGGTGAATGTCGCTTGAAGCTTCCAACTTGTAGAAAGGATATAGTACTTTGATGACTAAAGAATTCTGACATGACTTGTTGAGCTCAAAGGACACATTTGCATGCATGATGGTGTTTTCAGGTGTTTCGTGTACCTATTGAGTTTGAACATCAGATGCAAGACGGCCAACACTACTACAGCATTAAAACAAAATGTCATCAGGTAAGGGTTATTTTTGTGGCACGGCCTGGGCAGATTGCAGTCAGTGGCCTACCTTCTCTTGACAAGATAGAGGGCGTAACCCAGCCACAAGGTGCCCAGCATGAGCAGCAGGCACAGGATGGGGATCTCTCTGGAGCAAATCACCAGCGACTTGGGCAGGAAGACGGAGACTTGCCCCTCAGCGTGGTCCACTGCCCCGCTGGCATTGTGAAAGCCCGGTGTCTGGTTATTCATCTTCTCCAGAACCTCTGTGATCTGCTGAAGGACGACTGTGCTGTTTTGAGTTGCCAGCGTGGGTTCATGGAAGAAGTGTTTGAAAACTAGCAAGGAAAAAGTACCCCTTTGTTAATTATTCATTTGAAAATATGTTTTCATTGTAATCACTCTGTTTATGTTTTGAGGGAAGACACACATAATTCGGAATATTTATTTGAATGGACAGTAGTTCTTATTTTGTCTTCATATTTATTTTACAAAATATTTTTTTCAACTATTACAAAGAAAGGCTACTTTATCTCACGATGAAATAGTTCTTATTTCTAATCAATGTCAAATATAGGTAGCACGGTTGAGCGACTGGTTAGCATGTCCGCCTGACAGTACAGAGGTCCAGGGTTCGATTCTGGCTCCAGCCTTCCTGTGTGGAGTTTGCATGTTCTCCCCCTGCCTGTGTGTTTTTTCCTCCCACATTCCAAAAACATGCATGGCAGCCTGATTGAACGCTCCAAATCGTCCCTAGGTGTGAGCGCGGATGGTTGTTTGTCTCTGTGTGCCCTGCGATTGGCTGGCAACCGGTTGAGGGTGTGTCCCGACTACTGCCCGAAAACAGCTGGGATAGGCTTCAGTGTGGCCCGCTTGTGAGGATAAAGTGGATTAGAAAATAGATGGATGGATGATGCAAAACATCATATCCATGTTTAAAATAAAACTTTATATATAACATAATCATCAAAAACAAAACATTTTAATGAACACTCCTCAGTGTTGAGGAAAGAGCAACGTTTTATTTAAACATTCATTTGAATGTATTTCCTTGCATTCAATTCAAAGTCTTCACATATCATCTCTTAATTACAGTGGAAACTCTGTTATCATCCACCCATACAACCATTGTCTGATCCGCTTTATCCTCACAGGGGTCGCAGGGTGTGCCCCAGTCGTCTTCGGGCAGTAGGCGGGGGACACCCTGAACTGGTTGTCTGTTTTGACATGCCCTATATACATATATATATATATATATATTAGAGCTGTCAGTTTAGCGCGTTTTTATTGCCATTAATTTAAATGAATTTTATCGGGATCAAAAATTTTCTCGCGAGATTAACGCGGCAGACCTCACAAAGGATGTTACGTTGCTCTATAAATAAACCAGAAACAAAACATCAATCGCTCTGCACAGGTCCACGCACGTTTGTTTTGCCAGCCACGGCAGCGCGAGACACCGAAAACGGATACTTAAATAGTTTATGAATGGAAAGTTTACTTTTAAAAAGTTGCCAGATTGTTCCAATGACAAGACCAAAGTTACCTGTATGTTTTGCAGTCGTAAACTGAGCTATCATCATAGCACGTCGAGTCTGAAATACCACTTAATGGCCAAGCACACAGCTGACGTGCGTAACTCCGCCCCCTCGTCTCAGACCGACAGCTATGGATCATTTCAAAGCAAACAGCGTGGGCTAAACTGTTGCTGGAATAGGGGTGTCTTTATTTAACTCATTTTTGCATGGTTGTCATGTTTGTCCGTCTGCAATCTGACGTTTAAACAAAGTAAATTGCGTTTCAGCGCCGGCGCTCCACTTCCGGGATTGAGTATTGGGACTTGTAGTTCTTTTGTTCGATTCGACTTTATGTTTGTGTAGTATGGTTTCTTATGTTTAAAACAAAGAATAATGATGACGATAATGATACATAGTGAAATCAGGGTTGATTACATTATTTATTAAACGTATTGTTAAATAAAGGTATTAATTAATGTCAATTATATACATATTTACATTGTGATGCAGAAAGATAGATATATTAATTTTTTACTGCATTTATGTGTAGTTTAGGTTATTACCTGCTTCTGATACTTCTGTTACAACTACTACTACTACTACTTCTGCTGCAAAGTGCTCCAATAAATGATCAAAAAGTACAGAACGAGAGATCCTTCCATGCTGACCGACAATCCCTATTCAGGGGCCGTGAAAAATTATAGGCTGAGTACTAGTTTACCTTAGATGTGCACTTTATATTGCGCTGTTTTGATTCCATAAAAGAGCTGTTCAAGCAGCTGTTGTGTGACAAAATATTTTTTCACTGTTGTTGATGGACAGTAATATTGTGTGAGAGATGATGTGTGAATAACTGCTCCAAGTGTAAAATGTTCATGTAAAATTGAAAATCGAAATTATTTCAGTAAATATTTGCATTTTGCACATAGAAAACTGATTCATGATTCCATGTTGATGAGAGCATTAAAATGGGGGAAAATAGGACAAAAAATATAAAAGGAAATTCATAAATGATAAAAAATGCGTGAGTAATCATGATTAATTTTTAGTTAATTTGAGTTAATTATGACAGTTGCGTTTTTAATTAGATTAAATATTTTAATCGTTTGACAGCTCTAATATATATATATATATATTAGAGCTGTCAGTTTAGCGCGTTTTTATTGGCATTAATTTAAATGAATTTTATCGGGATCAAAAATGTTCTCGCGAGATTAACGCGGCAGACGTCACAGCGGATGTTACGTTGCTCTATAAATAAACCAGCAACAAAACATCAAGCGCTCTGCACAGGTCCACGCACGTTTGTTTTGACAGCCACGGCAACGCGAGACACCGAAAACGGATACTTAAATAGTTTATGAATGGAAAGTTTACTTTTAAAAAGTTGCCAGATTGTTCCAATGACAAGACCAAAGTTACCTGTATGTTTTGCAGTCGTAAACTGAGCTATCATCATAGCACGTCGAGTCTGAAATACCACTTAATTAATGGCCAAGCACACCGCTGACGTCAGTAGTCCGCCCCCTCTCTCAGACCGACAGCTATGGATCATTTCAAAGCAAACAGCGTGGGCTAAAATGTTGCTAGAACAGGGGTGTCTTTATTTAGCTCATTTTTGCATAGTTGTCATGTTTGTCCGTCTGCAATCTGACGTTTAAACGAAGTAAATTGCGCTTCAGCTTAGGATCATCAAACCGGCGCTCCACTTCCGGGATTGAGTATTGGGACTTGTAGTTCTTTTGTTCGATTCGACTTTATGTTTGTGTTGTATGGTTTCTTACGTTTAAAACAATGAATAATGATGTCGATAATGATACATAGTGAAATCAGGGTTGATTACATTATTTATTAAACGTATTGTTGGATAAAGGTATTAATTAATGTCAATTATATACATATTTACATTGTGATGCAGAAAGATAGATATATTAATTTTTACTGCATTTATGTGTAGTTTAGGTTATTACCTGCTTCTGATACTTCTGTTACAACTACTACTACTACTACTTCTGCTGCAAAGTGCTCCAATAAATGATCAAAAAGTACAGAACGAGAGATCCTTCCATGCTGACTGACAATCCCTATTCAGGGGCCGTGAAAAATTACAGGCTAAGTACTAGTTTACCTTAGATGTGCACTTTATATTGCGCTGTTTTGATTCCATAAAAGAGCTGTTCAAGCAGCTGTTGTGTGACAAAATATTTTTTCACTGTTGTTGATGGACAGTAATATTGTGTGAGAGATGATGTGTGAATAACTGCTCCAAGTGTAAAATGTTCATGTAAAATTGAAAATCGAAATTATTTCAGAAAATATTTGCATTTTGCACATAGAAAACTGATTCATGATTCCATGTTGATGAGAGCATTAAAATGGGGGAAAATAGGACAAAAAATATAAAAGGAAATTCATAAATGATAAAAAATGCGTGAGTAATCATGATTAATTTTTAGTTAATTTGAGTTAATTATGACAGTTGCGTTTTTAATTAGATTAAATATTTTAATCGTTTGACAGCTCTAATATATATATATATATATATATATATATATATATATATATATATATATATATATATATATACACACACACACACACACACACACACACACACACACACACACACACACACAGAATCTTCTGGATTTGTAGATGGATTTTTTTTGGTTGATGTATTAAATAAGTGGATCTTGATCCAGATGATTTTATTTCATGCAACCACCATTTTTTTCAGTGTACTGTTTAATTTAAAAAAACCTAATTGTTTCATACATTTAGCAATGTTTAAATTAGCACTAGCCAGTGTGAAAATAATTGTGAATTATTATTTTCAGTAAATGCATAAATTTGAGCCTCAGAAGAAAGAAAAAAAAAGTCAGTTAACGGCCAAATGTTGATGATGATGATAAGAATCTTTGCATGATATTTTTTTCCACAGTTTCCATAAAGTCAAAAACATCCCCGCTATGCCAAGTCAATCTCCATAATGAAACAAACATATTTGATGGACTCACTTTTAACCGTGCCTTTCACTGCATCCCCAACAAATGCGATGGAGATGAACAACGCAATGACTTCCTCTGTGGAGCTGGGAGAAAGAGAGCCACGGCAGGGTTATTTCTAAGTGTGCAGACATAACAATACAAACCAGCGGAATTAAACACCACGGTGCAAAAAAAAGGGAGTCATAACATCCACTCGTAAAAATCAAAGTCCTTGCCTTGAGGTCACAATTTGGCTTATGGAGAAAGCGTTACATGTTTAAACAGGAGTTTAAATACCTCATGGATAACACACCAGGCGACTAACTTTGTGGAAAAGCAGTGCAGTGTTTTGCCGAGAGTGCACTCACCGTTTGAAGAGCTTCATCAGCAGGCTGACGTTGAAAAACCCCCCTAGGATCAGGAACAAACTGTTCCACAGGCCGATGCAAGCGTAGAAGGCGTCAAAGTCCAGGTTGTAGTCATCACAGATGCCCCGGATAACTATGATCAAACCCAACTGTTGTTAAAAAACCAATCCTGATGTTGGTTCAACATCCAGAGGTGGGGAACTCGAATCAGTTGGTTTGACTTCAGCCAGACTTTTCGAACTTGCTTGGTTAAAACTGATGAAAGACTCGACTTGACTTTGACCTCGTATTCATAAGACTCAATATATCTCAGGCTTAAACTACCGTACGTGACTTGATAAGTTCACATGACGCCGCTTATAAGACGGTGTGTCTTTTGTTTTGGTTTTGGAAAGAAATGTTATTCTTTTTGTGTGTCGTGCGTACAAATTTAGCAACCCACCGGTACGCTAAGTACAGAGGCCACCTCATGGAGTGAGTATGATGGAGGAAGCACCAAAGACTATTTGTTTTCAATGAAGAGAACGGCAACATTCAAGGTTTCCAAGTCAAAGAGAAACACACTCAAAGTGAACTTCCTCCATCGATGCAAAATCTTAACTTAATAGCTTCTTGACAGTTACGTGTTTAATTGAGAAACAATCAAATACAGCAATACACAAAACGCAAACTGGTTTTGGTACCTCTGAAAAAACATGACTGCGATTGTGTTACAGTAGTACAGTACAGTACATATACTGAATGCAAAATTGCAAATAGACACTATGCTGTGACTGAGCAAAATTGTATGGCTTGACTTAAAACTCGCTTAACACAAGCAATGGCCTCACTCAAACTCGCCTGAAGTTGAATTTGTTTGCACTTGTCCAGTTCAGTAGCGTTCTTCCTCGTCGCTCAGTATGCGGCGGGCCTAAGATGTGAGACTAACTGATGACTTGCACATGTGCAATCTACTCCTACCTCTTTCGATATCTCACTGGAAGATGAGTATCAATACGCACCACTTATGAAGATGGCCAAAGGGGCAGTGGTCAGTGGAATGACGAGTGGCGCACCGGCAAACAGGGAGTAGATCACGCCTCCGATGCTCTGGCCGACAATGGTCTTCTGAACATCTGTTCAAGATATTAAACTCAGTGGCCACACTCTACTGGATCGCAACTACTGTTCAATTTATTTGATTGTGACATATGCTAAAAGTTGAGACCAATTGCAAGGCCACTACAGGTATAGATTTTGGGCAAAAATGAAATGAATAAATCCATGAAGCAAGAAACATGAATTAGGCTTACTTTATTTGCTGGATCTGGCCCCCTGGGAATTGATTTTGACAACTGTGGTCTAGAGCGTTGTTTAGTGTCGGCAACTGTGAAGGGTTTTTGAAGTCACTACCTATTTCCCCTCTTGTGCTTTCGTCGTTGAGAGAACCAAAGGCGATGGCTGGCAGCAGAATAGCGATGTAAAGGAAAATAGCCGTAGTGGTGTACTTCAGCAAAGAGCGGTCCTTCCCGATTATACCTTCATTCAGGGAAAAGAGAAAAAAAATGAAAACACCTTTACAAGAGTGCCTTGATAGCACAACAACACTTAGGAGAGCTGAAAGCAGGTTAGTTACCATCTGTGAAGTCAGAAGGGTAGAGCGGTAGGCGGCGGCGAAGGTCATCATAAACGCCTTTACCGGCTTTGAAGAAATCTTTACACTACAATGGGGAAGAAAAAAAAAATCTACAGCACGGCAGGACATTCAAGGGATATTTTGCATATTGTACGCACACAAATTGAAGAGCTATTGAATTCAGCAAACTTTACCTTAACCGTCCAGGTATTCAGTCATAAGTCACATAGCTTGACTCGAGTCAGACTTAAGTCACCAATTTTAGGACTTGGCTAAACCGTATGAAAAATCTCCACCAAAACTTAACAGCTTAGCTACAGGAATGTTCCAGTTTAACTAACCAATAGCTAGTCAAACACAAACAAAGCTTTGTCAGTTGTGCATTTGCATGAAAATATGATAGAGTAACAAGCAATTCCAAAACTGATTTTCAATCAGAATATGAAAGTGTTAGTTCAGCTAACTGGCATAAGTACGGCTCCTGAGTGCACAATAACTAATGTGCAAATCAAACACATGTCATGACTCAGCAAGATTGCCTGACTTGACTTATAACTCATTTCACGCAAGTGATGACTTGCCACAACTTGATCGATCCGCTTGAAATTTGCCACAGTAATTTGGAAGCCGCTTGAAACTTTGGGGTTAAGACTTGACTGACTTCGCACTTGTTACGAGAATTTGTGACATACTCCACCCCACCTCTCTTATCTATTCAGAATGGTCTCACACAATGCGACCGAGCTAGATGAGATTGCATTGAATTCAATTTTGGCTACATTTGGCACATAACAAGGGCCCAGACCATTTAATGTGGTTTAAATACATTAGATAAGCACCAACCATTAAATACAAACCATTAAAGATACACAGACCATTACGTTTTGATTACCTATCATATGCACAGATCAACTATTACATATGGCAAATCAACGGTACACAGACCATTAAATATGGTATATTGAAGGTGCACAGACCATTAAATACTGTCTAATATTTTAACAATTTTTAGGTTCAAAGAACAATCGTTCAATATAAACATGGTTCACTACAAATGCAGATATGTATTTACGTATATTGTTGGTGCACAGAGTACTAGATTAAATACGATCTAAATTTAGTACATTAAAGATGACCTGATCATTAGACGTGGTCTAAATATGACACATGAGAACAGTGTTTCCAAATCAGGGGGTAGGTGAGCACATTACAGGGGATATGTCTAAAGATGTAATAATCTATTTCCCAGATCAGTAGCATGTGGCTTTGCCATGTCAAAATCACAACAGCAGCATGTCAACTCAAGTCTCAAGTCATGACTCATTAAACTCTGATGAAAAAAACAAAGTTGGAATGTCTGTTCATTCGAAAGAGCCTTTTTTAATTTTTTGTGGTAAATGGCGTAAGAGCTATGTATAACTGAGGCATGTTTATTCTTCATTATGATTCATGTGTATTTCATATATATATATATATATATATCATTCATTCATTCATCTTCCGAACCGCTTAATCCTCACAAGTCAAAATAAAGATAAATTCAATTGAAATAGAACGAGTTAATGAAAATAAATTTCTTGGACTAGTAATAGATTCCAAACTATCCTGGAAGCCACACATAGATAACGTTAAAAGAAAAATATCCAAAACTATCGGGATACTCCACAAAACTAAGGACGTGTTGAATAAGAGTTCCTTGTGCACATTATATTATTCATTATTACTCCCATATATGACATATTGTGTGGAAATATGGGGGAATGCCGGTAAAACAAACACACTCCCTGTCTTAAAACTACAAAAAAAAGCAATCAGAACAATCAATAGGTCTAAATATATAGAACCCACAAATCCACTATTCATCAAATTAAATACAATGAAATTTTACGACCTGGTTGACTTCAAAATCGCCCAATTAATGTATAAAGCACATAACAATTTCCTTTGTCTAAATATCCAGAAGCTTTTGAAATTAGAGAAAGCAGTTATAATCTAAGGGTACTAATCAATACAAAAATCCAGAACAAGAACAAACATTAAGCAAAGGTGTGTATCAGTAACAGGTGTCAACCTGTGGAATAAGCTTGAAACGGACCTGAAAATGAGTAAATCACTGGAGGAGTTCAAAAATAAATTCAAAAGATCAGTACAAAAAAACTATAAGAATCACAATTAAGAAGATACATTTGATACATTTATAAAATTAGTATTACAGCTCTTTGTTCTTGTTTTGGATTTTGATTAATTTATCATTTGTACTCAAGAAATGCAGTAATTACAATGAATATGAGAAATTGAAACAAAAAGGTCAAAGAATAATTATAAATACACAAACCGAAAGGTGTATAAATAGAAAAGTAAAGTACCACAATGGTAAAAGTATTTGATATGTAGACTTCTCTTCTTCTTCTTTGTTTTGAAAACGATCAATTTATATTCTATACAATAAGGGGTAGGACTAGATAAGTTGTTTACTTCTTCCTACTCCTTTGAGCATACAACTGTGATGATGAGTGTTTTCTTTTTTTCTTTTACATACTTTTAAATTTTCCTTTCATAAATTTTGCCTACCTTTTGGCTATCTGTTACTGTGTGTAATATATATGCTCAATAAACAATAAACAAACAAACAAACAAACAAACTAGGGTCGCGGGTCGCGGGGGGTGCTGGAGCCCATCCCAGCTGTCTCCGGGCAGTAGGCGGGAGACACCCTGAATCGGTTGCCAGCCAATCGCAGGGCACACAGAGACGAACAACCATCCACGCTCACACTCACTCCTAGGCACAATTTAGAGTGCTCAATCAGCCTGCCATGCATGTCTTTGGAATGTGGGAGGAAACCGGAAGATAAGATAAGATATCCTTTATTTGTCCCACACTGGGGAAATTGACAGTCTACGCACTCTACATCATATATATATATATATATATATATATATATATATATATATATATATATATATATATATATATATATATATATATATATATATTACTTATTTTCTAGTCAACATAAAGATTTTTATGTTTAATTTGAATGAAAAAATACAACGCCTAAGAATTAAATGTTCAAATTAAGGAAACAAACTAAAATGAATGTTCTTTTAATAATCACTTGTGTTACAATTTGCTTTGGGAGAAACGCCAACTTGTATGAGTGAGGGGGTATTCATGCGATGACAAAAAGGTTCAGGGGTACACACGCCAAATAAGGCTGAGATATTCAAATATCGTATATGACCAGATAGGGACCGTATGGTCTAAGATTTATGCATTAGAGATGCACAGGTTCTATATACAAGGCCTAAACATGGTGCTAGACTACAGATAGCACATACAATATATCAAACCGAACATATCGCCATATACCATACACAAACCTTTTGGTCAAATACGGTGCAGTAAATGTGCAGGCCATTAAATATGGTCTCGATCGGTCAGCTTTACCAACCACTGCACTACCTTTCTTTGTCAAAGCTTTTTAGCAAACATCCAACCATCTTCATCGCGGAACCAAAAGTGTGTTACAACCCAAATACAAGCTTTCTCCTGGGGGAACTGTTTGAGGTGTTTGGTACAAATGTATGCAGTGGACAAAATGAAGTGTTTGGTGTTTTGTCATCTGCGCTCATCCTTCTGCCAGGCGGGTTTGGCAGCCATTCCTCCAAACAATGTGAATCTCATTAACCAGGCCTGATCAGTCGATTTTGGAATCAGGATAATCACATCATTTGGCATTTGATTTGATTGCATGTCTCACTGGAGCGCTAAAGATGAAATGTCAATAGAAAGATAAAATGTTGTTTTGAACATGTTTTATCGTTGACACCATGGGTTCACACCCCAGTGGACATAAAAACAGGGCAACCAAGCCAGACAATGCCTTTCGGTACCTACATCGTGGTCACTCCCCCCACCCCCTACACATATACTTTTTCTTTTTTTTTAGGATACATTTATTGTATGATGCTGCGGAATGCCAAGCTACGGCTCATATGGACCCTCAGGGGGTCAAAGGATCCCAGTTTGAGCACCAGTGGCTTCCCGTTTAGCTTAATTTTTTTCATTTGTGTCATCTGCCCTGTGTTTTTTTTCCGCCAATTACCTTGAGTTCTTTGCCTCTCCGTGGATCAAAGTCATCCACTTCGTCGACAGCCACCTTGTCTCTGATCGCAGAGAGTTGCTGTCGCTGCCGGATCAGCTCTTGTTTGAACTCCTCCAGGGTTTTCTTCTCCAGAAGCTTCTGTCTGAAGGAAATGTCCGAGAACATGGTGGCGAATGTTCGTCCGACTTCAACGGCTGACTTGGTACTTTTCTGTGAACGATGGAACATGGGAATGTTCCAAGGATGTTTGTTGGCTATGAAACATACAGAATATTGTGAATACTACTTCATTTGGTAGAACTGCACCTGTGTCATTTACTCGGGGCTTTTTGCTATTTCTGGTCAGTCGAGGGTTCGGTCGGTTATTACTTTATAATAAATAAGGATGATCTTATCTCATTTTAGTAACACATTTATTTTGTATGTAATCTGGGCCTGTGTAGTTGAGCACAAAGTAATTATTCAGTTGTATGATTGGCCACAATGTTAATTGTAACTTGTGCTATCCAGGGGAAGAGCATTTATTTGTTCTGCATGCCACTATACATCACTGGCATAGCTAACGGTACATTATTTGAAGTAAATAACAAATCATTTTTGCTCCAATTAAGACCAACCGATTTAGTGAAACTGGCTAACTTACTGTGCACACATGATGATCTCTCATATACCCCTTTCCCACCCCCCAAAAAACTTGGTACTCATTCGGCGACACAGTGTGTAGTACATAACAGTCAGGCACACGCAATCAGCAAACATCTTTCTTAATCATTGTAGATCATAGGTGTCAAACTCAGGTCCTGGAGGGCCAATGCCCTGCATGTTTTCCAAGTCTCCCTGTTGCAACACACCTGATTCAAATGATCAGATCATCAGCAAGCTCTGCGGAAGCCTGACATTGAACCTGTTCATTTGAATCAGGTGTGTTGCAACAGGGAGACTTGGAAAACATGCAGGACAGCGGCCCTCCAGGACCGGAGTTTGACACCTATGTTGTAGATCATAGGTGTCAAACTCAGGTCCTGGAGGGCAATGCTCTGCATGTTTTCCAAGTCTCCCTGTTGCAACACACCTGATTCAAATGATCAGATCATCAGCAAGCTCTGCGGAAGCCTGACATTGAACCTGTTCATTTGAATCAGGTGTGTTGCAACAGGGAGACTTGGAAAACATGCAGGACAGCGGCCCTCCAGGACCTGAGTTTGACACCTATGTTGTAGATCATAGGTGTCAAACTCAGGTCCTGGAGGGCAATGCTCTGCATGTTTTCCAAGTCTCCCTGTTGCAACACACCTGATTCAAATGATCAGATCATCAGCAAGCTCTGTGGAAGCCTGACATTGAACCTGTTCATTTGAATCAGGTGTGTTGCAACAGGGAGACTTGGAAAACATGCAGGGCCTTGGCCCTCCAGGACCTGAGTTTGACACCTATGTTGTAGATGATCACGAGGCTGGCTATGACTTGTCGATCGCATGCTATCTGTGCACATCCGCAATCGCTCTCTTGGTGGGACAGAATTGTGCCAGAGTTTACCGCTCAACAGTTTGTGCAAAACATCTGTGTCTAGGGATTTATTCCTCTATGTCTACAATTGTCATGATAAGCCCCGCCTCCCGCTCCCTGACGTGGTTGGTGCCACAGTCTGATCCAACAAATAATTGGGGCCATATTAAGCATCGTTTTCAAGCACCAGAGCAAGAGCTCGGGCCAATTTTGGTGGTGGAAAAACTGGTGCTAACCTGGGCACAGGCCCGGAACTAGCACAAGCGCTTGGGTATTTTGAAAGAAGCTTATAAATAAAATACAATACAATACAATACATGCTGATTTATATAGCACTTTCACAGCAGCGGAAGCTGTAACAAAGCGCTTAACAAAACAGTTAACATAAAGTAAAATAATAAACACAACACATAACATAAAACACGGACAGTCGTGCAGTTCTAACCACTTTTCCCCTCATATGCTTTATTGTTTAAAGCAGTTTGAGAATGTATTATTATTACTGTATTATTATTAACACAAGCGCGGTGGAAAAGGCCCGACAGTGGTTAGGAAACACTGGTCTAGTGTACTTACGGTTCTGGGTGGAGCCAGGATGAGGATGACATAGCGCGCCTCGCAGCAGTTGACCCCCCAATTCTGCGGCCTCTCCAGCCGTGCGATGCAAACGTGGCGTCTCTGCAGGCCACTTACGCTGCATCTGAACAATAGACAGTATGTGAACACGTTTGATACCCATTAAATCAGAACTGTGATATCTTACAGATGCACATTGTACAGTTCAATGTGGTGTAATTTAGGTGCACAGAACTTAAAATGTGGTCTTGAAACACATGCACAGACTGTTGAAATAGCTCAAACAGATGTTGACGCTGATCTTGTCATGTTCTTGTGTCCGCAGCAGGTGGCAGACTGGAGCCAATGTTGCCATCGTGGAGCCATGTATTTCAGGGCTGACAAACTGTCAGCACTTTGTCGGATTATTGTTGACCTTGCTGCTGCTATTGCTCCAATTCTCATTTTCTAGAACTCTCGCTCTTGCTCTCGAAGTTCTCGTTCTTGTGGTTTTGTGTTTTTCGTAAGTGGACTCTTGACATTTAGTTTGGCATTCTCGGATTCTCGGGCAAAATTACCATGCAGTAAATTTTGCGCATTCTGGAACAAAGTGCTGAATGGCGTCTTTAAATGCCATGTCTGAAAAGCAAGTGCATTCTTGCAACATTGAGGATGCATTGATATAATGAGAGGTGACATTGAGCTTGTGTATTGCCATGAACACAAATTTGCGTGATATGCACTTTGGAGGTTCTAAATGATCTAAAGCCAGTTTGGAGCCACTCATAAGAAGGAGTCATGCAATATCACCTCTGATTAAACCTCATTCATCTCTATATTTGCTTGCATTTTGGTCATTTCAGCGTATGGTTAGAAATGGGTGCTGGCGTCTCCCAGAGCAGTTATTCAAGTGTGATGTTTTAAAGCCGGTATTACGCAAGATGGGTCAACACGTCCAACTGTGATGCACTTGGGCAAGATAAATCAAACTAAATGTGTATTTTATGTGGGTGTAACTTCCCCAAAATTGTGAGTGATAGATTTCTTTTCTGTAACTTGATAATATCTTTTTTTTGTTTACCACTTGCAGTTTCATCGCAAGTGGTTAATGTGTTCTCCCACATCTTCTGTGGTGAAAACTATCAGTGCTACCAAAAGTGCAAGATCCTCCTTTAAATGCTTTGATCTCCACCGATTTTGCATGTTGCTAACACAGCGCATGCAAACTGTTAACGTGAGTGAATGTGCACTTTAGCACCCACTATTTAAAATCTTAGTAAATCTGGCCCATTAACTTTGTTACTAAATAATCATTTCAAAGCGCACATTGAAAAGAAAGCAAAGTGGCAACCTCTGCTGAAACCTGTGGGGCATAGAGCTACTAGTCAATTACCAGGACATGAACTCACAGAATACAAAGCCATGATTGCTGGTAATGAATGCCTGTCGATGTCACGGTCACCCCCTGAATGGTTTCTGACAACAGGTGAACTGTTGGTGTACAAAAAAACAAAACAAAAAAACAAGTTGGAATGATTCAATTCCAAATCACTTGTCTCATTTCATGCTTTGCTTTCTTACCATCCATCTCCTTCCCTCCCGCATCTGTGAACAGTGAGTCCAGGACCTGGTTCACGTCACAGCCTGTGCAGCCATCCTCCACCATGCTGCTCAACATCCGCCTCAGGACGCCGTCCAAAGTGGTTGCTCCCTCATCCAGGAGGATGCTTGCCTGGGCCAGGAAAGTGTCCACATCTCTGTGGGCGCGCACCTCCTCGCAAAAGTCCATTGGCTTCACATACTACAAAGCAGAAGTGGGTAAGAGCCCAATGATTTGACTCAAAGACAGACTTAAGCTGAGATGAAAAATCCAGATCGACTCAATCAGCAGGTAAGCACCTGTAGCTAAAGCCAAAATGTGGCAGGGTTTTTACTTTCTGGACCTGGAGTTGACACCTATGGACTCAAGTCACCGAGTTGAGGACTTGCTTTGCTAAATCTTATTAAAGACTCAACTTGACTTGGTATTCATGAAACTCAACTTAGATTTCGGTCACCTCTTGCCCATTTAGATTTGGAAATCTGCATTTTCAAGATAGTATTCCATTTGTTTTGTTTTTGAAAGAAAAGTTCTATTTTGTGAAGTGTGCGCAAAACTGGGAACCCACCGGCATTCTATGATGCAGAGGCCACCTCATGAAAGCAAGAGTCACGGAAGCGGCTCCGAGGATTATTACATTTGTATTCAATGATGATGTGTTTGATAAAATCCAGGGGAGGTGGGAGGGGGGGGGGGGTGGCAACATGCAAGGTTTGAAACTCAAAGAAAGATACAATGACTACGGCATGTCATGCGGAGATCCCAGAAAATGCCCTCCTGGAGTGCATGAAAGTGTGGCGGAGAAGGCACGGAAAGTGCATTAGAATCCAGCGGACAAAACTTGTCGATTTGAAATACATCTTTTATGGCACACCGCGTACATAAAAGGTTAATTTCCATATACAGTACGAGCTAGAGCTTAATGTTGGCTTTTTCCAAGATGATTCGAAAGAAATAGGTTGGATAAAAAGACTATATTTACCTTTCTTGTTGTGTTTAAAAGGCCAAACCCTGGAACTTCTTCATCTGTGAGTAAAAGCGTTACAACACAAGAACAAACACAATTTGGATCATTTCTTATCAAGTTGCCCATTTGGTGACTGTAAATAAACATGCAGTAAGTAAAAAAGGAATGGCAGACTGAAGGAAGATATAGAAATAAGATACATTAGAGACCATTACGTTTGATCCAAATATGATACATAAGTCACCATTGTGGCATAAATCAAGTTGATCCGACATGCATAGTTCTTTAAATTTCATCCGAACAACCTGACCCTCCCAGGTCAAATAAGTTACATTTCTGGTTTTGTCATGACTGCTTCATTTTTGTGGTATCATCATTAAAAGGCTGACAAAAAAAGCAAAATACAGTTTAATCCTTGAGATGTTATCTGATCTGAAGTCTCGTAGGGATTTGCTCATCCCACATCAGTACTTTTGAGACATAAGTAATTTGGACCCTGGAGCTTCTACTGTGCTAGTTTAATAATAATCATGAATGTTATTTGTCATCTTTTGACACACTCATTCTACACACCCGACATGCTGAGTTGGCTCTCGTTGTCAGGAATTCCTGGACAAGGCCCCGAGAGTCTGTAGTCTCGACAGAAAAAAAGTGTCCACGATGGAATTCCTACTCCTCTTATAATATTTATAGGTGATGATGTACAGTATCCAAATGAAATTCCGATACACGAAACTTTGAATATTAAATACAACAAACACGAAGCACAAAAATCACGTTCCAGTAGAAGCAGCAGTGCTGGGTCGCCCTCTGTCTCCCGTGGGATCAGGAACTCATGCCACCCCCTCTCAGGAGATAACGGGTTATAAATCAGTGTCAGCTCCTCCTCCAGGGGAAGAGCACTCTATTCCAAGACATATGTATCCCGAAGTGATGATGTTATCATTTAGTGCCATCAGTGTTATCGAAGCAGCTAGTGCGTGTGGGTGTAAAGGTAAATCTGTCGTGAAAGGTGCAGCATAAAACTTCAAATTAGAGTATAATCAACGTCATTGATATTTCATATACAGTATATATATATATATATACAGTATATATATATATATATATATATATATATATATATATATATATATATATATATATATATATATAAATAACGAAGGCAGCCGGTGGGCCAGTGCAGAGGTACCGGGTTCAATTCCAGCTCCGGCCTCCCTGTGTGGAATTTGCATGTTCTCCCCGGGCTTGTGTGGGTTTTCTCTGCGTACTCCGGTTTCCTCCCACATTTCAAAAACATGCATGGCAGGCTGGCTGAACACTAAATTGTCCCCAGGTGTGTGTGTGGATGGTTGTTCGTCTCTGTGTGCCCTGTGATTGGCTGGCAACCAGTTCAGGTTGTACCCCGCCTACTGCCCGTGAAGACAGCCGGGATAGGCTCCAACCCCCGCTACCCTTGTGAGGATAAGCGGATGGGAAAATGGATGGATTGATATACATTTAAGGGCAGCACATTTTAAAGAAGCCAATTAAAAAGCAAATGATAGGTGGAGTTTAATCCTTCAGATGTTATCTGTGCTGAAGTCTCACAGGATTTGCTGATGTCACGTGATTATTTGTTTTTAGCCTTGAGACATTCTTGTAGATAATTAGGATTTTGGAACTTCCACTCTGATAACCTATGAAATCATCAGCAGTGCTATTTGTCTTGTTATGACACACCCATACTACACACCTGACATGCTGAGTTGGCTCTCGTTGTCATGGATGGGGCCCTGTTTCTCTTCTTTTTCTCCATCGCGCAGCTCTGTGGATGCACCAGTTTGACTTTTAAATTAATATAGCATAAAAATAACTAATGTACACAAAGCAATCCATGTTGGTTTCATTCGTTGGCCCGCTGTAAGATGAACAGGTTCTTTATTGAACTGCAGGTGTTATATTAGCCACAGTAAGGCTGCCTACAGTTAGACAGGCTTTGTTTTGCACCCTTGCATCAGGTCATAAGTACAGAGAGAGGGGTGAGAGAGGTCCAATAAAATGAAGAATTTATAACAATGCCTTTAAACAATACAACAAATTGCACCTCTCTCGTAAATTCTTTTATTGTACAGATGGAAGCTTATTTTATGAGAAGAAACACAGTGAATCGGGAAATTAAGCAAAAAGCCCTCATGAGTAATGAGTGCTCCCCTTAGAAATGATCCTCCTCATTATTTGGTCATTAATTAAGACTCTCAACAATCCAGCAAGGGGACGGCATGCATCAACCAAAGCCTTTTAAGCATCCATTCGATAGACTCACTATCCATCTTAAGATCTATTTACGAGTACGCTCTATGTGCTCACTAGTACGAAGCACAGTCGACCAACTTCTGACATGTAACTTTTTTTTTTACGAATGCCACTTTTGGCCGACTAGTAGGCAAAAGAGGGTGACATTTTTTCAGCAATCCTGCGGGTCATCATGGGATTCCCCTGGGATGGGAGTCAACTTTGCCTTTAATCAAAGGATTGGGAATAGGATAAAAAGTTCACGGGAGCAGATGGGAGGAGGATTATCCAATAGCAACAAAAAAAAAACTTGGACAGCTATGCAGCCATTTTTTGTGAAGCTGGCACCTCCAAAATGGGAGCGCGACAGGAAGGGACCAGGACTATTGTATGACATTTATTTTCACAAATGTACAACTTTGGCACACTATGAAACAAAAAATGTGCACTAGTTGACATCTGACATCGTGATACGCAAAATTTTAAGATATCACTAAGGGTAAGTGTATGTATTTCATGTCTAATGGGGATAACTCAGAATGATTATTGTCCATGCAAACATTTGTAAGGCAGACCCTGAAAGAAAAATGACAGCATTACATTCAAAGAAATCAGCACAAATACAGTATATAGAACAATACAAACCCATTTCCTGGAACACATATCCATTCTTGGAGCTCCCGGTTGGTGGGGCCTCTGTGGAACACAAAACATAACCATATTTTTTTATGTTTCATTCAAATGTGCTCCATTACTCATTTAAAACTTTTGGGGTGACAAAACAAACACTTGCACGTACATACACTATTAAGTTAATACTTTACATAAAATTTTACTTAATGGTGCAGTTAAGTTCCATCCCTCCATGTCCTATACTGTAATTTTAGTTCCATAGTCTTGCAGTTCGTAGTTTTTGCTTTCGAGGTCGCTGTTGTCTCTGTTTACATAGTGCCGGACACTACATTACGTAGACCTGCTCAACATTTCTTTGCGAGTCGGAACGTAGTAGTCAGTTGTGAACCAAACCTACAGTATACTGACGCATTAGTGAAATCATAATTGGAGAAAATATATATTTGGCATGTATACACCCCTTCGCATTCACACCAAGAGTCTTTGATGTCCATGCCATGTATGTTTTTTTTTATAAAGTAATGCCAGCCTTTTTTTTCCCTCAAATTGGGAGAGCCGGTGCCAGCCATTTTTGACCATTTTGACTCATTTTTGAAGGCTTATAGAAAAAAAAATATGTTGCCATATGCTTTTCGGACAGTGTCAATGTTGTTAAATTCCCACCACACTAACATAATGCGAAGAGGTTTTTTTTTTTCAAACGGTGGAGGGAACCAATGTCATGTGGTGAGAACTCAAAAACACATACTCCACTCTCACTTACAATGAAAACCGTAGAGCAGCTGTGCCCAGTGTTTTTAATAGCAGTAGTTGTGTATTTGTAAAAATGAGCTGTTCGGCTCTGAACCCTCCTGAGCAAGATTCCGTCTTGTAGCAGATTAGCACAGAACATTCCCAAGGCCTCCTTTTCCCCTCATGGGAGATGCTCGGGAGCCTCACAGCTCTGGCAAGATATGTTTACCATGCAGGTTGGCTGCAAGACTTTTACTGTGTCGTGACGCCAAAGGAAAGGGTCCAGTTTAGCACAGCCATTCGCAACGGTAGCATTGAGAGCCTATTGATATAATATGTGACATGAAAAAGCAAAATGCACTACTTGGATCTCCATATAGTATTCCTTAAGTCAGTGATTCCCAACCTTTAGTGAGTCAAGTCACATATTTTAAGTTTGAACAATCGCACGGCACACCACCAAACAGAATTGTCACAAAAAGAAAATAGTTATGTCAATTTCATACTTTTTTCCATCTAACAGAAGATCATTTATTTGTTCTTTCTGTCACTATAAGTTGACGGCATAGATAGAGGGACAAAGATACATTAATTGTTATTAATAGATACCGGTAATTTTGTCACCAATCAAGTGACATTTGATAATTTCCTACTGCACACCAATGGAGCTCTCACGGCACACTATTGTGCCTCGGCACTCTGGTTGGAAATCACTGTCTTCAGAAGTGGTAAAATATACCATGCCTTGAATAACTGCCTGATGCATCACACCTCAAATAGATACAGTACCATCTTTTTTTCCCCTTGAGGAGAGGGGTGACACTCGTTGGATGGAAGTACCTTTACTATGCCATCTTTCCCGCAGACAGGTTGCAAATCTGTCATTTAACAGCCCTATTCCTGGAATTGCACAATATGGGGTGACTTCATCTTGCTAAATTCGGTCCGTTAATACAGAAGAGCGAGAAAATAGGCGTCCTAATCACACCACACGTTGCCTACACAGCCGACAAAGTATCTGTAAAGATATTCTCTATCGTTCCTGTCCAGTAAAAGTATGCACAGTAAACCCATGTGGCTCATAGGGGATAGGGACCGAGCCATAACACGAATAGCAAAAACAGAGTAATTGCCTATAGGTTACCATTGCACAAGCTATCATCCCAAAACACTTAAATATTATTTTAGACTCAATCTATAATATCACCCAAAATTTTTTTTTTTTTTTTAGATGCACCGGAACAGCAAGTAACCTTGCAATGAGTAACATACCAATTGTCAAACAATACTGTGTGAGACAGCCGTCCTTTGTTAACATAAGCCTGTTAGTAGCCACTCAAGCAGAGCAAAAATACACTTGTTTAATATGGCAGTATCTTGTGGCATCTTAGGGCGTTAGAGAATGTGCGCAAAAATGTGAGTGAAAGTCTCAAATAGCTGAGGATAGCTTCCGCAGAGAGAAAATGCAAATAAGGTGAATTTGTGAATAGAAATCCACAAACAGGTGTGGGACCACTCTAATTCCATCCATCCATCCATTTTCTAATCCACTTTATCCTCACAAGGGTCGTGGGCCACACTGGAGCCGATCCCAGCCGTCTGCGGGCGGTAGGCGGGAGACACCCTGAACCGGTTGCTAGCCAATCGCAGGGCTAACATAGACGAACAATCACACCTAGCAAGAATTTAGAGCATTCCGTTAACCTGCCATGCATGTTTTTGGAATGTGGGAAGAAACTGGAGCAACCAAAGAAAAGCCACGCAGCCACAGGGAGAACTTGCAACGCAGGAAGGCCAGAGTCAGACTCGAACCCTGCACCTCTGCACTGTGAGGCTGCCGTACTAACCAGTTTGGATTGGATTGGATTGGATAAACTTTATTGTCAAATGTACTGTATGTGTAACATACAGCACAGATGAAATTTCTTCCCTCTCAACATAAAACAAGTTGACCACTGTGCCGCTCCACTCTAACTCCATTTAATAAAACATTATTTTATTTTATTTAAAAAACGTGCACACACACACACACACACACACACACACACACACACACACACACACACACACACACACACACACACACACACACACACGCCTTTCCACCTCCTTCACCTGGTGCTAACTGCAAATAAATACCCCTGGGCGCTATTTGAGCTAATGTGGCAACTACTGTGTATAAGATAATCTGTAACAGCATTAAAAAACTTTGCATAATTGGAGCATGTAAGCATCAAAGAATCATTGTTTTTCACTGAGCTAACCCTCAGACACAAAAACAAATGTCTGGATACACTGAACTGCCTCTAACCATGGAGAGTGTTGCATTCATCTCCGCTGCCCACTATCAGTGAGAAGAGGATGTCCTTCAGCAATCGGAAACAAACAGAAAAAAGAACTCTTGTAGTGTCTTCGAAAAACAAATTGTACAAGCTTTGTCTTTTGAATATGAAGCTGCTGTCACTCATCAGATTTGATCAAGGTCACGTCACGTGCAGATAGAGCTCAGTCGCCTGATTGCTGTGTGAACTGTGTTTGCTCTTCAAGTCGCAGTGTACACGTTTGGCCGTGAAATAAAGCGAATAGCAGGAAGGAACGCCTCACAGCTCCATCCGCTTCAACATCTCAACGTCTTGCAATTGAAAACCACCTGATGTTTGCTCATCCGGCGCAGTGGACGGAGCCAGTGGACCAACAATAATCTAAGCCATAAATGTTTTCAGAAAACATGAGTGGACAACAGTCTTTTGAAATCAAATACTAACAGTCACTTCTGAAATGATACCATGAAAGCGGGCATCCATCATATCAATGAAAACCTGGTGTGCCAGATCTAAAACACGAGACATTTTTCTTCTTCCTAATCTTCTTAATCTGTGACCTACGCTCGAGATTAAAACGGTTTGCGGCGACCGTAAGATGCTGGTGCAAGAAAATCTCGCCGAAAAATCTCATTTGAAAATGGAGTGCATGTGTTGCTGCCTCACGTCAACCCTTTTTATTGCCCGGTGATAAATATTGACTTTGGTTGCTTTTTTGACGACACAGGCATGCTGCACATCACGTATTCTCATCGGAAGGAGGGAATAAAACTAAAGCAAAAGTCATTTTGTCATAAATCCGTCCACACATATAGCAGAGGTCTCTACTCCACGTGCACCGTGGGAAAATTTCCAACCACACACGCACACACACACACACACACACACACACACACACACACACACACACACACTACATCAAAATAAAAAACAAACTTACCGGCTGGCACAAAATGGAGGACTTTTTTACCCTCCATGTTCTCCAGAGTTCAGGTGAGATGCTCTCAAGAGATCAACCCATAATTTTCATGTTTACTTTGCCATGCACACTCTCTCTCTCTCTCTCTCTCTCTCTCTCCTCTGTCGATATCTTGCACACACACACAGAGGACACACGCACACGTGGAGGTTCTAAGACCACCTCCGGCAGCACATGCATTTGAAAGAGGAAGTGGTTAAGTGACGTGTTTGGGTGGAGTGCTGGGTACCTCTGCCTCTTCCTATGAGCTGGCTCATGTTACTAACTACTACTACTACTACTACTCCGGACATAACATTAGGAGCACTTGCACAATATCTCAGCTCAGAGTTCTGCCTTTACAAAGATAATAATGATTAGTTTTGATTTACAAGAACAGGAAGGTATTCATATTTTTTGGTGGTTATAGTTTGCATTGCTGTGTATCATACTGAGACCCGTTGCTTATATTTTGGTTACACTCTGTGTAAAGTTGTTCCATGCCGCTACAAAAATAAATACGGTTCAAATTATTGTTTGCATGTGTCAATCAAAGCTGAGCATCATCATTATCATTGTAGTATGCAAATGGTTGATATAGTGAACACCCACTTTATTGTGGAGTCAGCGTTTGCCAATTCACCTCTTCCTAAATTTTGCTGGGAACGTACCCTCTGTTTTCCGCTGAAACACCTCATCTTTTTACCGTTGCTGTATATGCAGCCCTGTCCAATGCAAGAATATGGCTTTGGTGCTATCTGGTGGTAGCTTAGTGCCAAGCACATACGGTGAACTGAGGAGAGAAGCTTCCCTGAATTGTTCAATTTGTCTAATAGGTTGCTTTTTTGCTATCGTGTGGCAACTGCAGTTTGGCAATTGGTGGCCGTCAATTACTCACAGACTTTGGCTATGTGTGGTAAAGTTCACCCCCTAATCCCCATGACAATGCTTGCGGTCAGTGCTCTGCTCTTTGTGGTAGAATCATTATGCAGGATACACACATTCATTTTTAACACCTGAACATAATTTTTAAGTGTGGGAGCTGCCGCACGTGATGAGGAGAAAATCTGCACTATTGCTTCTCTTACAATGCGTGATGGAGAGTGACACAAACCACCTACACACACAGTAATGTTATCTATACTGAAGGCGTTTCTTGCCCATTTTGAAGAACACTGCTTTAATACCCTAACGTATTTCCCAACCACCAGTCCACGCCAGGTACTAGGCCGAACAAGGAGAGATCCCCCGCCCCCCAATTTTTGGGGGGAGCATTAGCAAGCCAATATCAAAGCAACTTGGGCAGCAATAACACTTGAACTGGCTCAAAGGCCGATTGCCGCCATGCCACGTTTCCTTGATGCTGTCATTCATGCCGAAGGAGGCCCAATAAAGTACTGAAGGCATACTACTTTAATACACTTTATCGAATGCCCGCATTTGTGCGTTTAAGGTGATTGTTTTATCATCGCATAAAATATTAAAATTTTGTGAAACACTGGCTATTTTTTTTTCTTGGCATAATCATCAAATTGAAACAAATAAAGGCTTCACACATTTAAGTTTTTGTGTGGTGAGCTAACATATAAAAACATAACTTACAATAACATAATATAATAGCAAATAATTTCACTTTTCGAAGAAAAAAATGAACTAAATGGAATTTCCCTCGATTTTCTTTTTTTTTTTTTCACACCTACCCCCATAGACGGTAACATTATTAGTACCGTCCTACTTTGCAGCATAAAAGCCTCTAGATGGCAGCACAGCTCATGAAAACCAAATCAGGAACATGTTACATGAACAGAATGTAATTACTGTACGTGGGTGGTAATAGTTGAGATTATTGTTCAGTTTCTAAATATTTTGTGATATGTCAAATAAAGTAATATTCCTGTTCTGATTTATGTAAATGGTAATTTTCTGGATTTCTATTTTTTTAAGCATTGGTTGAGTGACATTTTCAACAGAACAAGTCTTGTATTTATTTCTATTCGTGATCTTGCACTAGAAAGTGGTGCATCATTTTCCTTTGTTTTATTTAATTCTGCCTGCTTATTCATCATTTAAACACACACTCACACACACACACCAGCCTTAAATCACTAACTCATGGACACAGATTGGCAGCACATGAACCTAATTGGGGGCAGAGTCCAACGTGAACTTTTTATAAGTGTGAGATTAAATCCTTTTCACTGCTTAGGTTCTTCTCATGCTCATATATTCGAGAAGTGGGCGTGTCCAACTTTGAACTCTTTGGTCCTACTGCTGCCCCAGTAATTCACTTCACAACTCATCTGATGTTGACATCACAGTCGTGGGGAGAAACCAAAATCGTTCCTTATAGGGGTTGAATGTAATCTCTTTAAAAGCCATTGCCACTCATCCGAAAGTGGGACATTTTTCAAAAGAAGTAGGTCCATACTGAAAATAAATTGCATTATGGGATTAAAATCAGAGAGTTGCAGAGAAGTATGTTTCCAAGAGTAAAAAAAAATTGGACAGTAAAGTCATCATTTCGTTTAGGTATTGACCTAAAGATTGTACAGAAACGAGTTTCCTTTCCTTCCTCTAAATGTGGCACAACTCCTAGTCTCGACAAGGACCTGGCACCGTTCCCTCTGCAAGAGAGGACAATGCGCAAAAAGCAGAAATCTGTGCCTGACAGGAGCATTTACTGAAGTGTTACTGTAAGCTGTCTTTTAAAGCTTGCCGCTGGGACCAAGTTTGAAGCGGAATCACTTCTTGCAGTTGTAGGTTAAAAACAAAGCCCATTGCCACCAAATTCTTATAATATCTAGAAGCATCAGGACTAAAACTGTAATAATTAACACTTCCTTTTTTACTAGCTCAGTAAAATACATATATACTGTATATATATTTTTTCCTGTCCCACATATATACAGTACATCTGTTAGCTTTCTACAATTCTGTCTTGTGGAGACGTACCGTACGGTGTAAATGTGTATGCGTTAAATACAGAAATAGCACCTGTAACTGAGATTGCGCCTTTTAATACATTACGCCATATTGGTCGTGAATACAGTACCTCTCTAAGAAAACTTTTTTTTTTTAATAGGCCTCTTCATTTTTTAATTGATATTAACTTTGAATAACCTAAATAAAAAATAAAAAATTAAAAAACCTAAAGAAAAAAAACAATAAAAATGACTAATTTTCCTCATTTTAAACAAATGCAAATTACATCTTTTTGCATTGGAACTCTTCATGAGGCCCAATGAGCACATTCACACAGGAGCTGCTTTTCTATATGGAGCCTCTATAAAGCAGATGTTCACCTTTTGTGGGCCGGTCTGGAAAATATCCCCCACAATGTACAGGGGTTCACTGCAATATGAATGCAAGGCATGTCATTGGTTGGAACACGTACAGTATGTCCTCCGGATTTATTATAAAACTATCTTTTGATCACTCTACATTGATGGGACTTGGACGTTTTCCACCTTCTGAGGGAGTAATAGGGCTGTAAAAAAAAAGCCGGACAACGTGTGCAAAAGGCAGTGGTTTCACGTTCATTTCGCTAAACATGTTGTGTTGCTGTCCAACAAGTATTTCATACGTCACGCCAGATGGTGAAACTGATTATTCAAACATTTGATTGTGGGATGTCCACAGTTGTGACAATATCCTGCTTCAACGAATGATTCTGTAAAAAGCAGCAGACGCGAGTCGAGTCTCGTGCTGCATATTTGCAGGATCTCTGTGGGAGAGAGACTGCGGGTGACCGTTTTCTGGATTTAGAAAACCTGTTTTCCAGTGTTTGAGTTTTCAGGTGTCTGCCGCAAATCGTAATCCCTGCAGCTTCACCCACAAAAGCCCCCTCGCTGAATAATGAGCCCTTTCTCCCTGGGGCGATTCAGAGGCCTTTTCCCCTCAGTTTTCTGCATGCTTGTTTGGACTTTCACCATCACCCGTGCTGGTCAAACAGTGACCACTAAACAATGAGCAATGAAACGCTGCATTAATAAACTAATCTTCTGTGCAAGGGCAACCTTTGTCGAGCTTATGGTACAGTAACACATTAATCTAACTCCAAAGAACAGTGGGAGGGGCGCAAGTAGGGAGAGAAAACAATGCATGCAGAAAGGATGTTTTCCCTGAAACTTTGTTTTTCCATAATCTATGCCAGTTATAAATGTACTGGTGCATACCATGGACGAATATGTGAGATGTGTACCATACCATTCTTAAAAGAAAAAAATCTGTAAACAGTAAAACTCACGTATTTTAATTTGAATGGGATTCAAATAGAACCATAAGGTAGCTCACAATGGCACAATTATTCAGCGAAACAACATTCTCACAAATTCAGCCATGGCAAGTAAACGTGGGAGCACAACAGGTAACGTTGGCGGCAGAAAACCAGCAGGCGCACTCGTTTTTTTAAATAGGCACTAGATCACTTATAAGTGCTACTGAATGAGTCTGTCGATAATATTTTACCCCCCGAGACCTATAAATGTACAACAGGGTGTATGTCAATTTGTCTTTTTGCCTGTCAAACATTAAAATGTGCAGACACACGATGCAGTATTAAACATAGGAAGAACTAACCGCTGGCTGAATCTTTTGATGGCAACCAGAATTGAAGAGTAATTTAGGAAATAAACCACTACACATTGTCCTCTTCAGCCATTCGATTGTTTATCCTCCATCCATTTGCGAGACTGCTTCTTTTGTAAGAGTCACAGGATGCATCTGGTCGCAACAGTCTACACTTGTCCAACCAGGGACCTTTTGGTTTAGTTAAGGGCACATAGAAAGTACATATAGTTGCAAACCCATTTAGAATGAGCGCACACCTTCTTACTGTGGGGCGACAATGTGAAGCAAAGCCATTGTACCATTGAGCACAAACTGATTTTTAACATCGGGAGTTCTTTTCAAATTTGAGAGGAAAGCGTTATTGACAGTATGTGATGTACTGTACATGAGATGATCAAAACCCAACACCAGACACACGGCGATATCTCAACTGACAATGGTTGAGTCTCTGCCTTCTAACCGGATAGCGGTCATAGTGCCAAGAGTGACCCGTGAGAGGCAACATGGTGCTACAGGGCATCCAGACTGTTGGAAAATATTAGTCGAAGAAGCAATTTTAGAAGCAAGGCAGCGGCAACAGCAGGAGCTTCACGTCACTGGCTAATTGGCTATGGTTTCATTCCATGATACAATCATGGTTTCTATGGCTCCGCCGAATGTTGTGTTGACCACACACATTACATTTGCAATTGTAATATTTAAATATTCGGGATTATCAGCAGCGGCATCTGCATCCGGGGCAGCATTGTGGTCGACTGATGAGCACGTCGGCCTCACAGTGCAGAGGTGCAAGGCTCGATTCTGGCTCCGGCCTTCTTTGTGTGGAGTTTGCATATTCTCCCCGTGCCTGTGTGGGTTTTCTCCGGGTACTCCGGTTTTCTCCCACATTCCAAAAAAACATGCATGTGCCCTGTGATTGGCTGGCAACCAGTTCAGGGTGTACCCCGTGTACTGCCCAAACACATCTGGGATATGCTCCAACACGCCCGCGGCCCTTGTGGGATTATGTTTCATATTATGGATGGAGGGTGGCCCGGTAGTCCAGTGGTTAGCACGTCGACTTCACAGTGCAGAGGTACCGGGTTCGATTCCAGCTCCGGCCTCCCTGTGTGGAGTTTGCATGTTCTCCCCGGGCTTGCGTGGGTTTTCTCCGGGTGCTCCGGTTTCCTCCCACATTCCAAAGACATGCATGGTAGGCTGATTGAGCACTCTAAATTGTGGGCGTGGATGGTTGTTCGTCTCTATGTGCCCTGCGATTGGCTGGCAACCGATTCAGGGTGTCCCCCGCCTACTGCCCAGAGACAGCTGGGATAGGCTCCAGCACCCCCCGCGACCCTAGTGAGGATCAAGCGGTTCGGAAGATGAATGAATGAATGAATGAATTATGGATGGATGATGATCCGCAGAGGCTGTTTTCCAACAGATCCGATGGGGAAAAACCAACCTTAATACACACCACAGGATAATCTGTCACATCAAAGAATCGGGCTGTGCTGAAATTCAGCGGTGGAATGGAATGTTTTTTTGTTTTTTTTTAAATTAAGATCGATAGTTGGTATATACATAACCCGCTTTTGACAGTGTTGGCTAAGACAAATAATTATGTGACAAATCAGTTTTTGTGACAAAGAAAAAAGATGGAATATGCATGCTGGGCCTGTAGTTGGCGATTACATTTTGTGAAGAGACACTACACGCATTACATAGGCACACCAACTCATTGCCCTTTCCCGTGTTTTTGTAAAGTGTTTTCTGAATATCCTTCTTCACTACATATATTGTACAATTTGTCATATTAAAGTAATGCTTCTTGAGAATGATAGTGATTTGTGTTATGATTTTACACTGTGCCGGAGAGACGTCATAATCTGTACTGTGTTCTACCAGTTCCAATTATATTGTTTAGTTCGTAATCAATCAACTTGATTAATTGCTCTTTTTTCAAATATAGGAGGTCCGGCTCCTCCACCTACTCTGTGATGCTTCGAGGTTGCGTCTGGCACAAAATGGCCAAAGTTTTGACAGTGGCATAGTAATAGTATGTCAAAATGCAGCACAAGCAGGCACGCTCTGTTACCAACATGCTTATCGTCTTTCATTTGATTGTTCTTCAATGTAATGGTTTGGAAATGTTTGTGTACAAATATTTACTTGCATTATGACTCTGTTGGGTTAGTGACTGATAGACAACGGTACATTCTGGCTTGCAAATTTGCCTTACGTCCCTGCTGTATGACAGAGCGACATCGTAAACCAAGTAATCCCTCTCGAATATCTCACATATTTTTCTCTGAAGCTTCTGAAGCCCCGGTGAGTTGAATGAGTGTCGTTATGGCTTCGAAGAGGTCCGTGTTGTTGGACCTCAACTTCCCATAGTTGATATCGTGTTTTCCGTTTGGCTTTCACCCATGATCCATTACTGTCCAAATTCATGACCAGTAATAAAGAACGATGCCGTTTTACTTTGTTGCATAACTCCAGTAGCTTTTTGCAAAATTAAAGAAGTTCAATAATGGTTGAAATGAAGAGCAAATTTTCTAGGATGATGGTGTTTTTTTTAGCACAAAAGGTTAGTCATGATGTATGCTTGCAGCAATTGATGCTTTCAAAATTTGGATGGGCTTTTTCTTGGTTCCACACACAACTGAAATTAGTACAATAGTTTTAGTCTTACCTTGAGCAAAACGATTGAGCGTGACTCCTGATGTGTCACTGGCTTTCTTTTTCGTCTTCATTATGCGACGCTCCTCTAAAAACTGATGATATTTTAAAAAAGACTTTTGTCCACAACGAGAGAAAACTCAAACAAAGTTGATGTTGGGTTAGGCAGCTCCAGACTGTGAGGGGCACAGATAGATGGGGGCCGGTCACCACCAATGAGTAACACCTTAATGTTCTCTCTTCCAGTCACTTTGAGGCAAGAGGTAATAAGGAAGCATTGGGGAGAAACAGGTAGATGGGGGAGGAAGGTGTGAGGGCACTATAGCCAATGTTGGATGGGTCTCTTTTGCTATTCTAATATCACTTGACGGCTATGCTAAGCCATGAATGCATTTGATACTCTTAACATTCATCTAAAACGTTCCCAGTGAGGCTACCTTGATTTGAAATAACACAGGGGAAGTAGTCCAGTCGTATTATGTACATCGTGTTACACAAGACGACATTGATAACATATATAAAAAATAGCATAATTTTGAAAAGCATCTTTGAGAAAGCACACATCATTACTGAAGGTTAATTCAACATCGAGTATTGTAACGTACAGCTATTTTTTCTTGGGTATAAACCATGGGCAAGATGACTTCTGGTTATTATGTTTGATTCTGGGCTCCCTACGTGGAGTTTGCATCCTGTATGTTCTCCCTGTGCTTGAGTGGGTTTTCAAGAGTACCTGCGACATTCCAAAAGATGCATATTTGGTTCAATGCGACGGACTGCGACAAGTCGAGGATGTCAATTGGAATAGCCTCCAGCTCACCCATGACACTTAAGGGGACAACAAACACTTGAATAGGATGGGCAAACCCAGACCATATATGTCTCTCAAGAGCGTTTGAACCGGGTTAATTATACATCATCATAAACTTGTATTGCTGCCCAATGGTCCAGTGGTTTGCGCGTCAACGTCACAGTGCAGAGGTACCGGGTTCAATTCCAGCTGCGGCTTCCCTGTGTGGAGTTTGCACGTTCTCCCCGGGCCTGCGTGGTTTTTCTCCAGGTACTCCGGTTTCCTCCCACATGCCAAAAACATGCATGGCAGGCTGGTTGACCACTCTAAATTGTCCATAGGCGTGAGTGTGAGCACGACTGGTTGTTCGTCTCTGTGTGCCCTGCGATTGGCTGGCAACCAGTTCAGGGTGTCCCCCGTCTACTGCTCAAAGTCAGCTGGGATAGGCTCCAGCACCCCCGCCACCCTTGTGAGAATAAGCGGATCGGAAAATAGATAGATGGATGGATGGATGGATGGATGGATAATATACAGTATATGTGTGTGTGTGTGTGTGTATATATATATATATATATATATATATATATATATATATATATATATATATATATATATATACACACACATATATATATATATATATATATATATATATATATATATATATATATATATATATATATATATATATATATATATATATATATATATAACTATACAGTATATCATTGGAACTTGCTAACTTGCTCCCCCACCGTTTTCCTCTGTCAAGTACTGCTATTGTATGAACCAAAGTAGATAATACTGTCTAAGATTAGTTGTGATTCTTTCAGTGTGCCATTTTGAAGACAGCTCATTAAGGTTAGTGGTAGTTCACAGAGGTTTCTCCTCGCCACATGAATTGATGGAAATCATCCACCTTCATGTGTAATCTGTCACCTATTGTGTTAGCTCCCTCAGAGAAAACAAAGTGAATTTGCCTTGCAAATGTTACTTCCTGCTCCGGTGCCAACGCAGTTGCTTGAAAAAGGGTCCAATTATCACCACAATCACACCTTGACTTCAAACTGTTTGTTTTCATCCCCACGAAGCCCACCCTTGTTCTAAAGCTTTTCACGGCTGCCTTGACTTGTCAAAATCAGCATTTTCTTCAATGCAGCTACTTCTTTGTCATTTGTTCATCCCTGCCGTCAGGCCGAAACCTCCTTTGACACAATTGGGTATATTTCCTGTTTGTTAACAAATTTAAACTATCGTTCTGTCCACACGTGGGTGTTATTTTTACAAATCATTGACCAATCTGAGTGTGTGAAAATGTCTTCATCCTTGACGATGCAATATTAATCGTCAAACAAAGCAATTTTGAGGGTCTTCTGAAATGTGATCGTTTTGGAGGCACGAGGATTCTGCCTCATGCCGGCATTCTGACTGACCACTTTCAACATGCAGGGTTAATCTTGAGTGTACAAACATTTGACTCACATTTCATAGCTGTACTTCTCACAGCCCTGAGGATGAATGTACAAGCGTTATACAGTGATCCCTCGCTCTAACGTGGTTCACTTTCCGTGGCTTCGCTTTTTCACAGATTTTTTGTGTGCAGTTTTTTAATGCTTTTAACCCTTTAAATCAGAACGGGGCCAGGGGGGGTCGTGTGTCGACAGTACAGTACAGTATTTCCAAAAACTATTATAGTTATTTGTTTTAAACGTTTGGGTTTTTTTTTTTAATTGGGCCTGAAAATTTCATTGGTCTTTGATTTCATTGTGTATATAGTTAAGTATTGTATAATAACTGTAAAAAAATAAAGTTCACTACTTCACGGATTTCACTTATCACTGGTTCTCTTTGGAACGTAACCCCCGCGATAAACGAGGGATTACTGTAGTCCTCAATGTGGTATTATGCTATTTCCTCTTGGCAGCAACACGTTCCAGTATCCATTAAGCCAGTTTCAGTGCCCCTTATACTGTTGAGTGTTGTGCGGTAATGGAGTAGTTTATTCCAGATGAGTTCCAGTGAAAGGCGGACTACACTCTGAACTGTCACAGGATACATACAGTACCTGGATGGAGCAAGGCAACCATTCACGTTCACACCATCACTTGAGGGGGAACTGAATCCATGCTACTTTCACCGAAATCAGGTGAATTTACCATTAGACCACCAATGACTCTTTGTCAGCATTTATACTATATTTTCTCTGGGATATTTCCCTTCCAAATGCCCAAATCAATGTACCAACACCTAATTCGTAGACTTTCTGAATTTATATCCTGAGAATAAGTGTTTGCCCTGTGCAATGAATGGTGACCACTTCAGGTGTAGTCAGCCTTTCATCAAATCAAGGAGTCGCCGTCTTTTCACGGTCCCTGAGCAGGATGAACAATATGAAGAAAAATGAATAGATGCAGGAATATTTTTGTTCTTATTCTATGCTTAGCTGAGCAGTTAAATACAATGAAGACGTTTTTTTCTGTGCAGTAATACAAAGTACAATGTAGGGAAAGTACCAGCTACTCGTAGTAGTTAGTTTCTTTTCATTAGGCCTCAACCTATAATTTAATCACTGTGGAATCAGCCATGCTGCAATCATTACTGCGAACCATTTAATTTACCTTTTAGCACTTCACATTATGCCACTGTACTGTTGATTTTCCATTTGAAAGACACACACATTTAAAAAAATGTGACAAAGAGTTCTCCCATCATTCAGGCCTTTTGCACGTATGTGGGGTGGTCAGAAATATCAACGTGTACTGAACGATTCCAAAATAACACAACTAGCTTCACGTCAACGGCTCATAAAAATATGTTTTGAATGCTAAGTGCCATAATTCCATTCACCAATGTGAATGCCAAATTCCCTGCCATGGCCGCCAAGTAGACAGGACAACGTGAGTGAAGATAAACGTGATCTTTGATTTCACCTGGGAGAGTCTGTGATGCTTTGTGATCCGTACCGTTAAATGAAGGCAGCCTGATAAGAAGAGCTATTATGAAGCGGTCACACGCGCTCTGGTCAGTTAATGATCAACACTTACGTGGGTAATGACTGACCCTGCGTAACGTTGGCCCCTTGCTGGATGTCTCGGCTCTGTCTCCGAGCATTCTATGCTGAACACAATCATAGACCATAGCTAACTGTTAGAGACAGACAGAGGTGGGGGGATGGTTTGGTAAAATGACGCTGATTGGTGACATATTATGGTTGAGCAGCGAGGTAGCACTAATAAGGTAATAGATCACGGGAAGGAGTCTACTTAGCGCACACGCACACACAAAAGTCATTGATGACTGTTCGATATGTTTCCCCCTTTCTGATGATACTAGTGCAGCGTGTTGTACCGGAGACAAATTCCTTGTGTGTTCTACATACTTGGCCAATAAAGATGATTCTGATTCTGATTCTGAAGTTTGGTTTCCTAGTGGGAACAATATTGCATCTGATCTAGGTCGAATCACTTTGTCGCAGTTCTGCAATAGTTTTACAAGGCTATTCTCTAGTCTCCTGATTGGATCCGCAGACAAATTGGATCCAACTGACAACAAGGAAAACGGTACTGGAGTTTGTTTCAAGCTGGCTACAAGGTGCTATTGAAGAAGAATAAGTATATTTTATGTGATGTTTTTGGTTTGTAGGAAGGTTTAGGCGTGTTTTTGCTCAAGTACCAGGAGCGAGTGTTCCCTGAGAGAAAAGAGTGCATGATTGTTTGGGTAAAACAATGTTCTTGGGAACGGGGTGTGGGATTGCTTGAGCAAAACATGATTATTTTGAGAGTCAGATGTGTATGACACCTGTTATCGAAGAAGAAGGCATTTCGGTGGTGCCAGAGAGTTTGGGCCGGCCACCCTCCCCTCTGTGGCACACGAACATTTGAACGTAGAAAAGGAATCGGGAGCTAAACTCTGGTAGAGTCTGCTGCAGGTTGCATACGGACGCCCAGCTGGTTTGGATGCACACTCTCCCGGGGATGGTGGCTCTCCTTCCCAGTGCGTTACGGTGAGAGTTTGATTGTTCTTAATGCATTTAACCAACTTGTGATTGCATTGCTGTGCTGATTCTTTGTGGCGGAATAAATGACGCTCATATTCTAGCAAAGTTCAGTGTCTTGTGTTCATTTCTGTGTGTCTATTCTCAATGATCCTGCTTGAGTAAATAACAAAATATTGGAGTAACAAAATATTGTGAAAGTGTTTCAAAACAGCTATAAACTGGCAAGACTTACTTATAAGACAAATGAATGCAACTTGTCTCATTGATCCATCCATCCATCCATTTTCCGCCGCTTATCCGGGGTTGGGTCGCGGGGGCAGCAGCTTTAGGAGGGAAGCCCAGACTTCCCTCTCCCCAGCCACTTCTTCGAGCTCTTCCTGGCGGATCCCGAGGCGTTCCCAGGCCAGCTGGGTAACATAGTCTCTCCAGCGTGTCCTGGGTCATCCCCGGGGTCTCCTGCCAGTGGGACATGCTCGGAACACCTCACCAGGGAGGCGTCCAGAAGGCATCCTAATTCGATGCCCGAGCCACCTCATCTGGCTCCTCTCGATGTGGAGGAGAAGCGGCTCTACTCTGAGCCCCTCCCGGATGACCGAGCTTCTCACCTTATCTCTAAGGGAGAGCCCGGACACCCTGCGGAGAAAACTCATTTCGGCCGCTTGTATCCGGGATCTCGTTCTTTCGGGCACGACCCATAGCTCGTGACCATAGATGAGGGTTGGAACGTAGATCGACCGGTAAATTGAGAGCTTTGCCCTTTGGCTCAGCTCCTTCTTCACCACGACAGACGGATACAGCGTCCGCATCACAGCAGACACTGCACCGATCCGCTTGTCGATCTCTCGACTTGAAATCCAGATTGAGAGCACTTGAGACAGCCTCCGTAACCTGTAATTTGTGCAGCATGTCATTTTAAACTGTGTTCAAAATTGAAACGTTCCGCGGGCATGTACATAATTTTAATTGTGTGGAAACTGTAACTTTTTTTTTCTTGTCTCATAGCGAGCACTCCCTTAAAACATAGGTTTTTCATCTCAAAAGGATTTTCCTGGTGGAATAAAGGTTAAATAAATGCATTTAGTTAAGCAAATCACAAGACAAATTGACCGCTCCCCATACAGGCGAAATTCAAACTAGCCAATCGCAGCACAATACAGACTACATTGCTGGCAGAGTTTTGCTGTTATTTATTGATTTCTTTTTTTGTCCACGATTTTGGCCCGTTGCACACTCAGTGATGCAGCCTAATCTGGCTGAAGTGTCGCGCAGAGCATTAGGGGGCAGCATTGACAAAGGCTGCGACTTGGAAGAGAGCCCTCACTTCCTCTATTTCCTTCTTCATTGATGGGAGAGAATATATAATCAGTGATGATTTCAACATATGTCCTGTGATTGACAGGCGACCAGTCCGGAGTGAAGTCTGTCCCAAGTCATCTGAGATGGGCTCGCAGCCACCCTGAACACGGTAAGTGCTGATAGAAAATGGATGAATTGGTGGATTTCAACAGAATAAGAGTATGAGGCATGTATTTCCCATGTAATGGTTACTTGGTGATCATGAATATGTTGTCAAGCACACAATCTCCCTCAAAGGTTGGAGATGATGACGTTATAGCTGATTGCTGTGCTTTGTGTTTTGATTTCTAATTGGTTAGCTCCCACCAATAATCATCCATTCCAATTTAATGGCTTTGCTTTAGTCAGTATTAAATCGTAAAAAAATTGCATAGAGTACGGATGAGCAATTTGTTTTTAACACAAGAACTAAAATATACCACCATCACATCATCATATACAGGTCACAAGCCAGTGGTTATGCACATGAGAGACATGGATCAAGTGCAACAAATGAATCCAGTTTGAAACGGGGTTGACAACAACGCCAGCGCTGCCATGTAATATTCAGGCTGTTGCGCATCCTGATGAACTCACGAACATGTGCACCTTGTCCCCTAGTTTTCTTTCCTTCACTGTGCCCAATTGTTTTTTGTTCCTGTGATAGTCACTTGTTTCAGTGATGCACAAGTTTGCTCCCAAATATATAAAAATGTTGGCTGTTGGACTGAGCCAATCAAGGATAGAACACTGAATGAGTAGAAGAGCAACACGGGAGCAACACCCGAATTTTGCACAAGAGTTTTGGGTGTGTCTATGCGCTATATATATATATATATATATATATATATATATATATATATATATATATATAGAGAGAGAGAGAGAGAGAGAGAGAGAGAGAGAGAGAGAGAGAGAGAGATACTGGATATATAGATACTTTTTGTTGGGGGTGCAGCATTGTTGACAAACATATTCCAAATGTCCGGATAATGAATGGCAACTCAGGAGGAGTTAAAGGCCAAATCCAACTACTAATTAATAGTCAATTGATTGAGTCAGTCAGTCCTATCAATAAAGTTTTGCTGCAGCACCAGCTTTCACAATTAAAAGCACAGGAGGCAGAAGTGCCCCCCCCCCAAAAAAAGAAAAGCAAGTACACAGAAGTGATTAAATAATAAAGTATAAAGGCGTAAAATTAGAGCTGTCAGTTTAGCGCGTTTTTATTGACATTAATTTAAATGAATTTTATCGGGATCAAAAATTTTCTCGCGAGATTAACGCGGCAGACGTCACAGCGGATGTGACGTTGCTCTATAAATAAACCAGAAACAAAACATCAAGCGCGCTGCACAAGTCCACGCACGTTTGTTTTGCCAGCCACGGCAGCGCGAGACACCGAAAACGGATATTTAAATAGTTTATGAATGAAAAGTTTACTTTTAAAAAGTTGCCAGATTGTTCCACTGACAAGAGCAAAATGACCTGGATGTTTTGCAATCGTAAACTGAGCTATCATCATAGCACGTCGAGTCTGAAATACCACTTAATTAATGGCCAAGCACACCGCTGACGTCAGTAGTCCGCCCCCCTCGTCTCAGACAGACGGCTATGGATCATTTCAAAGCGAAGAAAATGGATGACACGACAAAGAACAAAGTTGCTGAAGCAATCGGCAATTTAAACAGCGTGGGCTAAAATGTTGCTAGAACAGGGGTGTCTTTATTTAGCTCATTTGTGCATAGTTGTCATGTTTGTCCGTCTGCAATCTGACGTTTAAAGAAGTAAATTGCGTTGCAGCCGGCGCTCCACTTCCGGGTTGGACCTTTGGGACTTGTAGTTCTTTTGTTCGATTCGACTTGATATGTTCATGCCGCGCTCCACTTCGGGATTGAGTATTGGGACTTGTAGTTCTTTTGTTCGATTCGACTTTATGTTTGTGTTGAATGGTTTCTTACGTTTAAAACAATGAATAATGATGACGATAATGATACATAGTGAAATCAGGGTTGGTTACATTATTTATTAAACGTATTGTTAAATAAAGGTATTCATTAATGTCAATTATATACATATTTACATTGCGATGCAGAAAGATAGATATATTAATTTTTTACTGCATTTATGTGTAGTTTAGGTTATTACCTGCTTCTGATACTTCTGTTACAACTACTACTACTCCTACTTCTGCTGCAAAGTGCTCCAATAAATGATCCAAAAAGTACAGAACGAGAGATCCTTCCATGCTGACCGACAATCCCTAACTGAACAATCATTACTGATTGCCAGCGAGAGCCTCCATTACAAGAATCCGAAATGATGTCGACACAAAACCGTAGAGAGACTTTGGAGCAAGAAGGACCAACAGAATCAGCATAGCCTGACTGCTGTGTTCAAAGCAAATTTGAGAAAAACGAAGTATGCAACCATGGCTTAAATCCATTATAGGCTGAGTACTAGTTTACCTTAGATGTGCACTTTATAATGTTATATTGCGCTGTTTTGATTCCCTAAAAAGAGCTGTTCAAGCAGCTGTTGTGTGACAAAATATTGTTTTCACTGTTGTTGATGGACAGTAATATTGTGTGAGAGATAATGTGTGAATAACTGCTCCAAGTGAAAAATGTTCATGTAAAATTGAAAATCAAAATTGTTATTTCAGTAAATAGTTGCATTTTGCACATAGAAAACTGATTCATGATTCCATGTTGATGAGAGCATTAAAATGGGGGAAAATAGGACAAAAAAATATAAAAGGAAATTCAGAAACGATAAAAAATGAGTGAGCAATCATGATGAATTTTTAGTTAATTTGAGTTAATTATGACAGTTGAGTTTTTAATTAGATTAAAAATTTTAATCGTTTGACAGCTCTATATAAATATTTTTTGAAACTTATTGTATTATATCATGAATATACATGGCCGGTGCTGGTTCTGGCAGGGCCACCACCACATGGCTAATCCAAAAAAGGGTTATCTGTAGGACCCTGCTTACCAGATATGTTGTGTAAAGTGTGGATAATTGCAGAGAAGTGACGCTTGTGCACTGTTCCTTACTTCTTTTTTTTGGGCGGGGGGGGGTTACTACTTATCTTCTCATTTACATTGCATTGACGGGACCCTCAGGCAAAGCCAGCATTGAACAACCTTTACAAACAAATTACTTTGATTTGGATCTTTAGTGACTGTACTATTGTTGTTTGTTAAATGTTCTGTAAAGCGCTTTGTTACAGCTGTTGCGAAAGCGCCGTATTAATAAAGATATATTGGACTGTGTTGATGTCCTGCGTATTTGTCTTTGTGCTATTTTATGTATGAAGCTACAAACTGCAACTTCTCCCACTAGGCAGTACGAAGTTTCTCTCAAATGAGCTCAAAACTGGCGGATCTTTGAAAATGCGCTGAGGAAAAGCACATGGTCAAAGTTAGGGAAAGGTCATGTCTGGGTAAACTAAAACAAACCAAAAACCCGACATGCCCATCCATCACCCTCAATTGCACCGCTTGCATGCTGCTCAAGGTAGGTGCAATGTTTATGAGGTGCAGATCTGTCCAACATGAGCTTAATTGCCAGTGACACAGGTCTGGAATATTAAATATCTGTACAATGAAGCTGTAGATCAGTTTTGGTTGTCACTGTGGTTGCGCAGCTTTTACGCCGTAGTCAAAGTGTCAACAGACTGTCTGTGAAATACTGTGGCAGACAGTCATTGTAAAAGTGCCTCGAGAGGAGGTGAGCTTACTCAGAAAATTGCCTCCACAGGGAGAATTTCATGTGTCGAGCAATCTAGTAAGCTCCCGTGAGGCTCCAGTCCGGGTCCGTGGGGTTCCAGGCCAGTGACTGATTTGCTGTCATCGCTGTCCAGCTGCTCCCACGACATGAAGGTGTGTTCCGCGCTGCAGATGTTTGCTGCTGTCTCCAGAACTCTTTCGTGTAGTTTTTGAGACAGATGCTTGTGTGTAACCAAATACCTGCAAACTGAAACCACCTGGGCGCACTCATTCTCATGCATAAGACTCGACGCTATACATTCTCGTCTTCCTGAACACAAATGAACATGGCAAACGAACATGGCAAGAGGCTAATTTTAATTACACTGTAACCTCTTGTTCAGTTAAAAGCCCGCACGGAAAAATTTCTAGACACTACATGAATAAATAACTAAATAAATAAATAAATACATAAATAAATGAACATTTTAAAAGCCTCCCGACTAACCGAAGTGACGCAGGGTTTTTTTCCTCTCCAAATTGCAGCCTTTCCGATTTGAAAATTGCATTGTACTACACTGTGATGTTGATTTGAATTTGAGGAATTGTTCAGTCCTACTTCTGCTTCATGTTTTCATTCCCATTCCCATGATACACCAGTGTTTAGTCCAAGGCCCACTGACCAGACCTGGCCCTCCATGTCATTATGTAGACTTGTGGCCTGATTATTGGCATTCCCACATGGAATGTAATGGGTAAAGCACAGGAAATACAAGTGCCTCCCATTCTAGCCACAGCGTTAGTCTGCAGACAAACACAGTGATGCTCAGCCTCTGTCAAGAAGACATCATGACTGGCGACATGCAGTATTTCAAACAGAGCTCTACCTTTATATGAAACGTCATCACCCCAAAGTGAATATCAGTGCAGCACAAATAAATTAATAAAAAACTTGTGAAGCACAAATACAACCTCCAGCAGGATTGAAACAGCCTCCCTGAGGCTATTCAGTGGCAGCTGACGCACACGGAAATGCCATTGCTGTTTTTATAGCCTTATAACTCACACTGTTTGAACTGGTAATGTTGCAATTGTCTGCATCATTCATTTTCTAAAAAGAAAACAAGCCATTGATGTTGAGCTTTCCTCGCAACATTGAAAATATTTAAAAATTGATGTTTCATCGATTGTCACAGGCCGGCTCAAAGCCTGAAGCAGAAATGAGGGGACGCGATAATGTACATTTAAATAATCAGTGACTTGAAACGATAAAAAGCAGTGTGGGATGTGAGTGTGTAAGTGTGAGAAGTGTGTGCAAAGTGTATTGTTGATTGCAATAGTGTGTGAATGAGACAACCAAACATAGCCAGAAACAAACAAATCAAGGGGTGTTACCCGAGGGCAGAGAGCGAGGTTGACTAGTGAGAAGCATACATCCAATGTGTGAGTGAGCCAGGTGGCTCCAATCAAGAGGACCCGCCCCTGCCTGCCTGAAGAATTCACCCCAGTAGGACAAGGGAGGGGCCGTGTCATCCATCCATCCATTTTCATCACCGCTTATCCTGTTCATGTTAAATGTTCTTTATTCTCTTACTGTTTGCACACATAAACCTAAAACAGTTTTGCATTTTATTCCTTTATTGGATTGATTAAAATCCAAACTGTGCCTTTGAAAGACTGCTCATCAGGTTAGAAACTACCATTACAACCAGTCCCCTGAAGACAACCATAATGTGTTTTCAGATTCTAACCCTTTAAATTACATTTGTGGTGATTTTCCTTTGATACGTGCAAAAGGGTTCATTAAGGAAAATTAGCTATCCAGTGTTTTATTGTTTCGAACATTCCTACATAAGAATATTACCGGTTATCTTCTACTGATACAAAACTCTTGCATAACATTGGTTGCACATTTAAGCAAATTTTTATGATGATGACCAATTATTCAAAATACAATTGATCTCAATTGGGCAATTTTTGCTTTGAAATTTGACCAGCGATATGGAACGGATTCTGTTTGAATTTGGAGTTTCCACTCTGTTTGTTTCTGAAGCAGACTTGTGCAAGTAAAAGCCGGCCTGTTGTTGAGCCGTGTGCACATGCTTCATGCACATCCACATGAATTCCCTCGGATGTAGGCAGACAAATGCGAACATGTTTTCACATCTGGAGGTGGAAATCGGCGCAAGCAGCTTGTCAAAGATTGAAAGGAAGACTGTTCTATAAATATACACTTTTGCATACATACAAAGAGATGAGGAGGAGGAAAAGGATTAGAAAAGCTACGGTGCACACTGTTGTGAATTTTACCAGGTCTGGACGCCAGTAGAGTCTTGTATGGAAAACAGAGCTGATTAGTTTGGATTAAAAAAACAAAAACCCCATACCTGTACAGTGTAATTACATGCTTCTACACAGACATTCAACGTTCAAAAATATTCACATACAGTGACACGAAAAAGTATTTGCCCCCCCCTGATTTCAGTTTTTTGGCATATCTATCATATACAAAGTTTTCAAATCATCAAAACAATTCACTCAGAGACAACCCATGGAAATACAAAATGACAATTCAATTTATTAAGGCACAAAACTTTCTGACCCTCTGTGAAAAAGTAAGGGAAGGTGAGCCACACCCAAACCTAATTACCACCATACTTGTTGAATCATGAAATCGCTTGAATAGAATTTGTGAGAGAACGTGAAATAGGCTACAACATCTCAAGAACCAATGCATTATGCCACGTTCCAAAGAAATTCAAGAAGAAATGAGAAAAAAAGTGATTGAAATCCATCAGTCTGGAAAAGGTTACACAGCCATTTCCAGTTGACCACCATCAGAGCCATTATCCACAAATGGAGAAAAATGGAACCTATACCTTCCCAGGAGTGGACGACCAACTAAAATTACTTCAAGAGTGTGACGATGACTCTTCCAGGAAGTCACAAAACAACCTCGAACAACATGTAAAGACCTACAGGCCTCGCTGGCCTCAGTTATGGTCAGTGTTCAGGAGACTCTACCATAAGAAAGACACAGGCCAAAAATGACATCCATGGCAGAGTTCCCAGGCAAAAACCCCTGCTGTCCAAAGAATACAAAGGCTCCGTTCATATTTGGCCCAAAACATTTTGATGACTATCAAGGCTTTTGGAAAAACGCTCTGTGGACTGCTGAGTCAAAATTTGAACTTTTTGGATGGTTTGCGACCCTTTACTACATCTGGCACAAAAATGACACAGCATTTGATAAAAAGAGCATCATGCCAACAGTGAAGCATAGCGGTGGCAGTGTGATGGTCTGGGGCTGCTTTTCTAGCTCAGGACTAGGACAACTTGCTGTGATTGATGGAACAATAAATCCTGCAAAGTGCCTGAAGGAGAACATCCGGCCATCAGTTCATGCCCTCAAACTCAAGCGCTCTTGAATCATGCAGCAGGACAACAATCTGAAACACACCAGCAAGTCCAGCATAAATGGCTCGACAAAAAACAAAATTAAGGTTTTGGAGTGGCCAAGTCAAAGTCCAGATTCAAATCCAGTTGAGATGCTGAGGTGTGACCTTAAAGGGGCGATTTGTGGAAGAAATCCCTCCAATTTAGTAGAGTTGAAAGAATTCTCCCAAGAAGAGTGGGCCAAAATTCCTCCAGAGCGATGCGAAAGACTCATCACCAATTATCGCAAACACTCGATTTCAGTTATTACTGTCATTGGTGGCACAACCCGTTATTAGGTTCAGGGGGCATTTAAAAAAAACATTTTCACAGAGGGTCAGAAAGTTTTGGATTTTTTTTTTGAGGGGGGGCTTATTGAATGGAATTGTCAATTGAAAACTGCATTTTGGATTTCCTTGGGTTGTTTCTGAGCGATATTAAAATTGCACATTGATTATTTTATAGTACGGTACTTTATAGCGACCCGGCAGTTACAGTACAGTATACGTGTAGTGGTCTTAAACTTCTATAAATCAGGACCATCTGCAAGGCTATGCAGTTGTCTGAATATGATTGGATTAGATGTGATTAGATATGATTGGATTGCATGATTACAGCAGACAATAACGTTTTATTGTCTCAATAAAGAGTTTGTTGATTGACCAGTGCGTGTCCTCTTTTCATCATGTGAGAAGAGGCTGCAGTACTGTACTTAGCAAATAACAATGTCATCATTTCAGTGTCGACTTAACCCCTAAATTCTAGCAAACCAGTAGTGTATTTGCAGGAATTTGTTAAAATAGAAATGGTCCATTAGAGGAAAAATGTTCTCAACCCATTTTAGTCAAATGCAATTGGATGGAATTGTGCCATACAAATTAGTCCTCAACACGGAAAACCAGCCAATAATTCTGGAATTAATGTCAAGACATGAATATTATCACAGGTTTGGACGGATTTAATCATAAACTCATCAAAAATATATTCAGATGAACGTCTGCACATTGCTCATTTGCTCATTTTGAGTGGAATACCCTGAAATTCACAAGGGAACTCCAGAAGTAATATTGTTTCTTTCTTTGTCTTGCTCCCTCTCAAACGTCCGCATTGTTTTTCCATGCATTTAAAAACAACCACTTGTATTAATTCACTCCCTTTCACCCTCGCTCTTCCTTTCACCGCGATTCCTATTTGCCAGAAAAGGCTCTGAATCCAACTCCGATCAATAAGAACAATCAAAAGTTGCTCTAGGGTGTTGGAGCCTCACGCTACGCACCACAAGATCATTTTACCTGCACTATTTCAACACACTGCCACTACTCTACCATATTCCAGTGATTTTTTTTTTCCTTCTACACGTTGCACGCGATATTAGAAGGTGGAAGAAATGATTGAAATTGATCCCGTTGCTAATTGGTGTGAACGTGTGACATTTATCCCCTTGTATTATCACTGCTGGCGCTCCTCCTGACCTCTCAGCTGAAACACAGTAAGTGTGATCAAATCTCATCAATTGTGAGGGGAAAAAAAACAACAACATTCAACGCTGGGTGATATAACTGAAAAGTTTATCAGGGCATGATTGATGATAAAAAAATACTATTACAATAACAGAAAATAGGCTGAAATTAGGTCATTAGATTTTGAAATATAATATTGTACCTTCAATCATGGGTCAACACAACTATGAAAAAGCCAAATTAACTACTCGGTAATGGGGTTTCCATCCAAATGTTTCAAATTTGTTCAGTGAATTTGGTGAAATTGCAGAAAATGAATGTGCGATTTATGCCCGTTTCCCTTTGCTATTATTTCGCAATTATTGGGAGGAGATTGGGCTATGAGATGATGGCATACGAGAGCGTCTCTCTTTCAGCCATAAAACACTCGGCTGACTGTCAACAAAGGCACACACAGATTGCTGATCGAGCTTGAGTGGTTTGGAAGAACTCTGGTCACAATTGTGTCAGCATTCACCGCATACCGAGCCTTCATGAGAAGGAGACGGCAAAAAAGATGGTTTATGTGAAGAATACTGTGGGAGATAAGGAGACGTTCTCCATCTGTATGGGAACAGAGAGGCGTTCCCACGTCATTGTATTTGCTTTTCCATCCTGGTTAGCGTGCAAAATAAAAAGGGCATCAACATGGCTATCGTGAAGGCTCAAGTGCTGTCGCATAATGGTATTTCCAGCTAGGGAAAAAGAAAATCACCTCACCCAGTGTGCTTGCCGCTGGGACTGGTAACATTTGTACAATTTGGCCAAACAGAGAAAAGTGTCGTTGTTCTGGGACCTCCGCAGCAGTGGCAATTTGTAGTGTTTGCAAGTAGTGCTAAATAATACCTCTCCATGTGCACAAGAGCAATTCTGCACTCTCCTTCCACTTTGAAAGTGTGGGCTGAAAGATGCTCCAAATAAATCCAAGCTCAAGCCTCTATATGTTTTCCTTCACTTGCCAAAGTTGCATATTCAGAAGTAGAAGAAAACTGAAATCAGTTCAGGTGATCATTCAGCACACTCACCGGTTGCTGCCAGCAACTCTGCCTCCTCCTCAAGGAGTGCATTCAAGGTGGCTCTGGGCGGCCTCTCTTTGCTCTCTGCGATGAACTTGAGCTGATCAGCAAGCACAAAGGCTGGAATAGGAGTTTATTCCACGTCACCTGACTCCAGATTGAACTGTTTTTCTAACTGTGGCAGCAATGCCAGATTCTTGAACACAGAGTGAAGTTGATGTTGAAAACCATGGGACAGATGAATGATAACTCCACACATTATTTGAGGAGCCTTGGCCAACATCTGTAGTACGGAATAAGCTGTGACATCATCTCTCACGTCTCTCACTGTAACGCTTGCATGGTGAGTGATTTCTGGACACTTGCTTTTATGACAGTTTCATCTGAAAGCACGGATCGCGCCGCAATTCTTTCAAGAGCCACTGGAGCATGGCAACTTCGGAATCCCGCTATACCAGGTAATCAATCTGGAGTTTATCGCCGTTTCTGCCAAGCTGTGCCTGTCGTCTCTTTGAGGCACAGGTGGCCATTGCAGAATAGTGAAACATGGTGTTGAGTTTCTCACCTATTTCCCACTCTACACTCTACAGCTTTCAAAGACGCTCGATTGGCAAAAATCGGAGTAAATTAAGTTCAAAGTGTGCTACATGTGCAGTTTCAACACCAAGACACACACAGACGAACAACCATTCACACTCACAATTATACCGAGGGACATTTTAGAGTGTTCAATCAACCTCCCATGCATGTTTTTGTAAAGCGGGAAGAAACCGGAATACCCGGAGAAAACCCACACAAAGACAAGGAAAACATACAAAATCCACACAGGAAAACTGGAGCCTAGAATCGAACCCCGGACCTCTGCACTGTGAAGCAGACGTGCTAAACGATCATCCACTATGCTACCCACAGTTGATTATTACAGTATAAAATCGAATCGGTGACAGGGAATTAATTTACGGTATAAATATTCTTATACCAATATTTGTTTTAACTCTGTTTGTCTTTGGGACATTGAACACAAAAGTTGGGAATTGATAAGTTTCTTTATTTGCATATTTCCAGAACAAAAAATACTGCCATAGACTCTTTTCACATCACTAGAATCTCAGTTGGCTTATTCATGTTGGCAAACCTTTCACTTTGCCCACTCTTGCGGTGTCCACTTGCACAACAAGAACGAGAAGGTTATTACACTCACAATTACTTTTTGTATAGCAGCCAGAGGTCTAAAGGAATTGCCTGTTGAGGACTGGCTGATAATTCCCTTTTAAAAGCGAGGCCATGTTTTAGACTGTAGCTCCAGAGCTAACAAATAAAGTGAGAGCTTGACAAACGGCGATGGAGAGCATGATCGTAGTGTCAAGGTTAGTCTTTTGCAGTTTCGGCTAGACTCTGCTGCAGGACACTGAAGAATCAGGGCATCTGTCGGCCACGTCCAAGTAAAATGTTGCTCGGTTGTCTCTCCAGCTTGCTCCCCACCCTTTTGTTCCCCACTATTGATTAGAAATAATGGTCCTTTCGCAGTCACTTCAGAAGAGCGCTCTTTCAAGGGCTGTGTGCTCCGGCACAGTGAGAGCTTCTTTTGGTATCTTCGTACCGGTCATATAGAGAGATGCCAAGATCTTAATCAGTCTCTAGCTCAATTCTGGCATGTTTCGATCACAGCAACGACTGTATGTACAACTGTACACATCGGCTTCCGTTAAGGGTCCAACTACCTAGACACAAAAATAGAAACAGAATTACTGTACAAGAGAAGGGGGAGGCAAGAGTAGCTGCAACGGTTCTTGAAACTGCCTCCATTCTCTGTAGCAGGAGGGGAGTGCATCCCCGCAGTCTCTAGCATCCACTGTCGAGCGAGCGAAACAACAGAAGACTGACGGCAACTGGAAGCAGGAGCCCGAGAGGGGATGCTGCATTTGGGAGGCTGTTGGACGGCAGAGTGGACTGGCCCACCAGGAGTTCATTTCCCATGGCCTAGGGCAGGTGGTACAGGGGGAAAGACAGATGACAGAATTAATTACAGTGTAGCCTACATAGTTGAGCTCTGCAAAAGTGGCGCAACATCGACTTAAAGCAAAATGATCTGGAAAAATTGGTCTCAAAAGTCAGTCATTCCAACAATCAAATGTCAGTCGTCAGCCTCAGCTCAGTCTTGACTTCAAAAGTGCTTTTTCACAGTATGCTTTTTCTTCGGCTTTTTGTGATGCCACCACATTTGGACGAAAATGCTTCCAGTCAATGAAAACTCATAAAAGTTTTGGTTTATAAACAAAATAAAAATAAAAATACAGTATGAGTCTTTTATTAATAAATGCACATCATCGTGTGTTTCAAGTTCAACACATACGTTTGAGAAAATACTGCTATGTTAAGACAAGAGAAAGAGCAAAACAACTGGCGTGCTGGAGCCTATCCCGCCCGTCTTCTGGCAGTAGATTGGTGTACATCTTGAACCGGTTGCCAGCCAATCGCAGGGAACACACAGACGAAAACACGTTCGCGCTCACAATCACACCTACAGAATATTTAGAGTATTCCATAAACCTACCATGCATGTTTTTGTAACGTGGGAGAACACCGGCATACCTGAAGAAAACTCCCACAGACACGTTTGAAGAAGCTGCCGGTCATTCTCGATGGTCGAGCGCGAATGTCCAAAACTCAGACTCAAGAGGTGACTGAGCTCAACCGCAATATGGATGCGGTTCTGGAGCGTCTCCGTCCGATCGTTATCATCATGGAGAAGTTGGAATTTGCTCTTCAAAAAGAAATTGAGGATTTGGCTGATCGGCGCCAGTGAAGGGATACAGCCACGGACTCAAGGCCACCTGGAATTGTTGGCGGCCGTCCCAAAACAAAACAATGCTATCTGGACCTTTCCCTGAAAGTACGCATGGAAGCTAGAGTCCCCACCATCACCCCTCCTTCTCGGCCATGGACTGATAAGCCGGGACTGTCTCCATGAGCAGACCTTGACGAAGCAGCTGCGGCCTGCCCTTATCATCAACGCCTTCATCGTCCCTTTGTTTTTTCCCGTGATGTGACCTGATCTGCTGTGCGCTGAATGGACTGGCAGCACGCTGGTCGGGTCGCGTCGCGTTCCCCCACCCATCCACCCACCCCTCACCACATGTTATGTCTTGTGACTTGTTGTAACTGTCATATGCTTTGATGTGCAGGGTATTTTTTTCTCCTAGACTTATATTATCCTCAGAAGAGGGTAGTTCGAGCATGGTTTTTTTTCCCTCTCCTTCCCTAGTGTTTACTTTCTCAACTAAGATCTCGGGGCGCTGTATATACGGCGAGTACCGACAGGCCCTTCGCACTGTATCCCATGTTCGTCATTGTTTTTCATGTTTCTTGTGCAGAGCGTGCCTGTTAAGTCCAAATTACCCCATGGGGATAAATAAAGTTTCCTGAATCTGAATCTGAATCTGAAACTGAGAGATCATGCACACGCTACAAAGTACGGCTGGAGCCCGGATTCGAAACCACGACCTCTGGACTGTGAGGTGCACGTGCTAACCAGTCGCCCACCCCTGTATTATATATTATTTTATATAAAGATGTCTAATTTACCTGACAGCAGTCGTAAAAGGGAAGTAACAATATTTTTTCCCCCACTTAAAGCGCTGAACTTACCCTCAAATGAACATCAGCATGATAAGCATGCATTTGAAAATGTCTGACAGACCACCGTTTACATTTTTGTCCAGTCTTGTCATGTCAAAACAAACTCTCACACGTCTCATGTTTTAGTCACCATAAATACTTCACCATCATTTCATCAGAACGTCAACCAAATCTTTTGGTCAGTCATTGCTGCTGAAAATAACACTATTTCCCATTTATTATGATACGATACGAACATTCAGTGGACCCACGCGATTTGCTTGGGCTCGGGACTTAAACCCTGATGCAAATGGCAAAAATCTTTGAGCAATTAGCGTGCTCTTATGCCAACATTTCAGTGAATAATGGAAGATAGGTTAAAAAAAGAATCTCAGAATAGGAAAATTTGCAAATACCAAACAGCAAATATGCGGGCTTCATTGTACCTACAATACACAAAAACATGGAGAAACAAGGCACCAAACAAAAGTGAAGTACATTAACCAGAAGAAAAAAAACAGACCTGTGTGGGGAATTTCTTATCCAGGATGTACCCCCTTGTTAGTGTGCCTTCCGGTGGGGAAGTACTGCTATTTTGTCTGTTGTGGTGGGCAGGGCTTAAGGTATTGGACTGGCCCGCCGTTGGCTGCTGGTCAGATTCACTTCCAAACACCTTGAGGGCATTCCCTGTTGCATGAGACATAAGAGTAAACAAAGTATTTAGTACAACGTAACCCGCATCATCTTCCGTCTCTGCCTGGCGTCTTCAAAGAGGGGAGTCACTTTATTTTGGTTAACTTTTATTGAATTGTATTATACGTGGGTTAACGTTTGACTTCTGGGAGGGTTAGGAACTGAAACTGTTGCCAGTTCAGTCAAGAACGTTTTGTTTTTTTAAAGGAACCATTTATTTTGACTATTCGAAACCAATACTGTATTACTGCCACTGCAACATCAACTGCAATGTCGAAAACAAATCCTCTAAAAGGAGGTAATGTGGTGGTTAGAAATTTAAGGACATAACATTGGCAATGACCACCTGTCAAAGATCTATTGGAACACTAATCAATGTAAAGGATGCCACATCCGACTGTTAGAATCCATTGTGTCTGTCCTCAGTGTTCCACTGTATGGCCCCTCCCTCTGTTGCTTTTGGTTTTCTTTCCCATAATTCAGTGTGGGCTGGACGTCTCCCCAATCATTGCACCTGTCTCATCTAGACACCTGCCCGTCTTCACCTCTTCAGCCACACTCTGCGCCATAAAGGCCCGTCTGAAGATCCAGCCGTTGCCAGTTCATCAGCTACCTTCCCTGCCATACTCTGTCCAGCTGTTGCACTCAGCCTTCCTGTAAAACATAGGTGTCAAACTCCGGTCCTGGAGGGCCGCTGCCCTGCATGTTTTCCAAGTCTCCCTGTTGCAACACACCTGATTCAAATGAACAGGTTCAATGTCAGGCTTCCTCAGAGCTTGCTGATGATCTGATCATTTGAATCAGGTGTGTTGCAACAGGGAGACTTGGAAAACATGCAGGGCATTGGCCCTCCAGGACCTGAGTTTGACACCTATGCTGTACAACTTGGTTTGGTTTCTCAGACTGCCTTTGGTTCCTGTCTCCTTGACCTGGCCCTCTGCCCGGACAATCAGTACTTCATTGTGTCTGGCCGTGGGTCCTGTGCTTGTCTTAAAATAAGCTGAACACCGAAGAATCTTTTGAAGTCACTTTAATTCATTTAAGAATGTTGACATCGGTGTTGCTGTTCTGGTTAGCCAACAAGTTCAGCATGTATGGGTGGCCTACCTGTTTATTTTTCCTGGGTGGAGAAGGGAGGCATCTGATTGAGGGCGGCATTTATTCATCTTAAATGGATCGTGCACCTGACGACTATTTGGAGCAGAGTGTTTATGAATTTAGTGTTTTTAAATTACTGAGTATTCATGAGGACTTGCCCTTAGTTTGGACTTTACTGGCAGAGCATCGACAGAAACAGCAAAAAGCATCAGTATTCTCTCTAAGCCGCCACACTGCACCTGCATCTCCACATCGGCCTCATTAACTCATAGAACCTTCTGACATGGCCAAACAACTCAGAGACTCTCTCTGTATCTTTTCTAGGCAGCAGGCCCAAGAGAGCTGCGCTCATTTGCCACGTCGAGCTCGGAGAGCCTTTCCGCTCGCGAGTGCAGTTCAGTAAGTGTAAGCTGGAAGTGATTTGGGGGATTGGAGAACAGCGGTGCTCAACCAAAGTTATACAGCGCCAACATTGTTACCTTTCGCATGTTCAAGCGACAAAAAGTGCTAATTGGTGTGAAGACGGTGTCTAAACTGAAGACAAAATTAAATTTTAGCTTGAAAAATTTGCTTCACCATTACAAGGGGCGGCAAAATATTACTTATCTGACCTCTGTATTCTTTTCCTTGTGTTTAGTACAAAGTATGTGTGATAAGTTTTATGCCGTTATGCTGATTCGAGGTTCCTCATGACAGTTCAAAGATAAGAAATGCGTGTTTTTCAGGGAACTTGTTCAAATGCGGGGGTGACAGACAGTTGTAGTTCTTTGGTCTGTTTCAAGCTCCTTCATGAACACTGTTATCACTGCCCCATAACGAATACAAACATTTACTGTTGTTTGACATTTTCAAGATTCCCACCTTGATTAAACACACACTGTGAATCCAATTTCGTCTGCAGGGTCAAATTTGACCCTGAACATCCTAAACGTTGCATCTTTGTGCATTTCATGTCACTTTAGGAAACGTAATCCATTTTGCGGGTAGTTTTATTTTGCACGTCAAGGTTAAAATGGGTCAAATTTGACCCGCACAAAATCTACAGGTAGATGACGAATCCCAGAAATGAATCCCAAAACCACAGAATCTATGTACACACCATTTCAGGAAAATGGCAATTAGTAGTGCTATGTTTTTGCAAGGAACAGGGAAAGACATGAACTGCCGAAAGAAGGGTTAAATCCGATTTTCAATCCCACGATCAACTCAGATATTTGGACAGCTGCAGCACCGACGCGCAACCAGTGTAAAGTAGATGAGTAAGAACAAGAGAAACGGTGAGATACGGAGGATATTGAATTGTGTCTAAACCAAAGTAAGGTTGGTAATATTTGATTAATATTCAATGGTGTTTGAGCAAGGTGGCAAACATCTCTCTGTCCGTGTCATCCCCTCGGCTCAATCCCATCACAACGGTGTCCATTTTTTAGCGTCATCTTGTTTGGACGCAAATTTATTAATTTAACTCGTTCATGCACTGTGGAACCTGATAACATGATAAACTGCCCACTGTAGTAACCGTTATCCCTGAAAGGGTTAACTCACTCTATTGAGTCAATGTCATATTTTTAATTTCAGGAGAGATTTTATCTTCGCCACCCACTGTTGACCAAAGAATAATCCATGCCAATTAGCATGCTGGTCACGTCTACCAATACCCTTTTCGAGGCGACGTCAGAGCACTTTCACTGAGATTAGGCTGGGCAAGTTTATTTGTTTATCTCAATTCATGTACAAGAAAATTCGCAGTGCTTAAATTTACATATAAATTGTAAAAGCATTTTGGAAAGGTTCAAAAAATATTATGAAGATATTGTAAAAATTATTATAAAATCAACTAAAATATTTGGAATTAAATGTTTAAAACCAGGCATTTCAGTCTACATGAATTAAAAGATACTGTGCAATTGCGATATAATAAAGGATAGATTCATGAGAATGCTGCAGAGGACAAGAATGTGTTCAGCCCCTATTTACTGTAAATAAGCCCACAGTTTGACTGGACCGCACGTATTAGGGGAGTTTGTTCCACAGGTGAAGAACCTAATAACTAAATGGTGTTTCGCTTTGCTTGGCTGAGGTTAAGGGGACACACGATAGACCTGTCCCAGATGACCTGAGGCGTCTGGATGACTCTCTTCAAAACCTGTATCCCAAAACAACAGTGAATTGTGCACAAAGTTCCACTCACGGAGACAGATGTTGTCAGTGAAGTAGTCCAGAAAGTCTTGGCATTCCTGCCTCTGGTTGCCACTGGCCGAGCAAGAGCACCAAGGTGCCACACTGGAAGTGGCGTTGTCAAGGTAGTTTGGTGTGATCGGGCTTCCTGTGGAGAAACCACGGCAGGTGCCAGCCTGGTTTACTTTCGGTATTCATAGGACTTTGTGCAGAACTGCTTTTTTTTTTTCAAATGCTCTCCTCAACACCCACCTCGTGCTGACTATACAGCATTGTACTTCAGCTTTTTTCACTTTCAGGTTGCACCAGTCTAAAGCCGTGAGATTTTTCTGGTGCAGCAGCACAGTGGAGGTGGAATTTTGAGTGCTTCAGTAAATGCAAGCCAAGTGTGTGTTTGTGCTCTGGGGCATCAAGTGCATCAAGTTATTCTTGCTCTTCCCTGCAATGTGTGGAAAATGCATGGCTATTGCTTTCCTTTATGAGATGTTCCAAAAATGAAGAGGCACGTTGAATTCAATAAGCGCATCTGTCATGATGTTGTTCGGAGCTTGTGTGATTTTTTTATTTATTTAAAAAATGTTTTATTTTTTAACACCCATGTACTTCTCAACTCAACTGTATTTATTGCAGACGTAGCTCTTGCCTCCCCGCAGTTGCACAATTCTACCTCATTGTCCTCTCACACAACATATGTCGCCTTCAACGCTGTTTATACCGCCTTTGCATCCCTCCATCTGTTCCTCCAACTCCACGGTAAGCTTCTTGTATGCACTTACCTATGAGTCCTGTGTAGGCGAGGAGGCAGGCACCATAGTTTCTTTGCTTGCAACCACTGGCAGACACTTCAGAGGGTTCACAGTCATACTGAAACTGTGCCAGACGAGACCTACAGAAGAAGGAAAAGTTCTGCTGAGCAAGAACATGTTAGATTCTTGTATGTTGTTGATTTAACTTGTCTCAACCACATTCCAAAAGAAATCTATCAGATCTATCAGCTAGCATGGTAAAGGCAGAGCACGTTGAGCTAAAATGTGAAAGTGACAACAAGACAAATATATTTCACCAGCAAACCCCTAGACCTGGAATCATTAGTAAAACCCGCCGAGTGTAATGGAGGCATGGAAAAATAATGACCGAGACCAGAGATTGCAATGAGCGATAACTCTGATCCATCTGGCTTTTTATTCGTGTTCAATATTTAATGTGCTTGTCCAAGGGGCTCTCAGGGCTGTTGGAAGCAATGATGGAGGGTGGGTAAGGCTTGGGGGTAAGACAATGGCTCACTTGGTTGACTGTTTATTTGTTTTCAAAAAGCCTGAAAGCCGAATCAGACACAATCTACATCGGACACCATTTGCCATTTCAACCTTCCAAATGCCTCACCCATCGTTTGGGGTTGAGCACACATACATCACCTGTCCCAAGGGTTTTTCTTGGGGACGTCAGAGGTCGCACGGACCACAAAGAACTCTGTGGAGTCGTACCCTCAAACCAGTTTTGAAATGTTTTTTTACTGGGTTGAAAAACATGTTCCAACCTTCTGGAGTTTGCCTGCTGTAATTCACATCAAAGTACTGATACATTTATCACTGATTGAACTCTGAGGTACAACTATCCGCAACCAGATTTGTCCTGAACTGATTGAATGGATGAAGGCAGGGCATTTTCTCATGGTTGGCAGATCACGTACATAGTTGCAGTGACAATTTGTCCCATGACACATTGTGGACATCCTTCTGAAGGCGTGTTCGTGTCCCACACTGGTGTCCTATTCCACCCTTCTTTGTGCCTCATCCTTTTCGGGCAAGAGTGCCCAAACCAGTTGATCGTGGTCGACTGGTAGACCGTGGACTGCTCCCAAGTTGACCGCAAGGGGTGTAGGGAAATGGTCTCCTGTCCCGTTTGTTTGTTTGTTTGTTTTGATCACCTCTTTGACTACACCACAGATGGCACAGAATTAAAATGGATCTATTGGGTCTAAAAATAAAAATAAACAACTGTATACGGACCACAACACCGAAGAACCAGGAAATTTGACATGGCTTTCAGATTCCAGATGTCATGAGCTCATGTCCCACACAGGTGCCCAATTTGATTCTTCCTTGTGCCTCAGCCATCTCTGAGGTTAATTACACGGGTGTCACCTGAAGGGTTCTCCTGTTTGGCTAAACCACTGATTTCCCAGATCCTGCGCCTAAAGTTTTACCCTCAACCTGGAGTTGGGTGTGGGCAACCAGGAACAAAGTTTTTGCAGCAAGACATTTTGTAGAAGTCATTGGACAATAAACTTGCCCTTACTTGCATACGTAGTCAGCCTCACAGATCCTTCTCTGCGTAAGGCAGCTGGGCTTTTCCACGCTTTCATAAGAGCAGCTGGGAACAATGGTCTGCCTACGACGTTCCGCGCAGGCCGTGTCTTTGCAGGGGCAAAATAGCAGCTCATGCGTGTGGTCGGCTGGGACACGGTCAAAGAACCTGCGCAGGGCCTTGTTGCATTTGACCCGGTTGCACAGGCCAGATTTGCCAGTGGGTTTGATGCAGGCCGAAACATATTCTGTGCGCAATTTCTGACACAAGTCATCCACGTTACAAGCCTTTGCCGCATCCAAGCAACGGTTCACGGGTACCATTCCGACATCGGAGTCTATGGAAAGGAGGAAAGAAATGAACACAGTCATTCTGTTGATGCTTCGTAAATAAAGTTTGACTGTAGTGCACTATCAATTACAATGATATTTGAAGTTCTCAACGCTAAACTCTCATGACTCACAAAAACGTGCATGTAATTCTGAAAGGTAAAGTCAACACTGTGATTACATTTTACGACCTCGGCAGTAAGACCACATTTCCATTCATGGGTTGTATTGCAGGAACACTGTGTGACAAAGATATCATTTTAGATGCAGGAATTTTGCTCCGATAAATAGCGTAGCTGTCCTCAGAACAAAATGGGCTTGTCTTTGCCCCGGGCCAGCTGCCAGGGAAAATCCAAGCATACCCCAAAGGGTACAAAAGTAAAAACATGAAAGTTAATGAAGGTCAGCAGACTTGCCTGCTGTGATAGAGGCCAAACGGACGTAGTCATAATCCCACTGCACAGTCTCATAAGGATAACGCTCCACCAAGTTGAGTCCTGAGGGAGGAAGAGGCAGTTTGAAGCTGTAATTTTGCTGCTGTCTGTCTAATTGATCGCACATGATCACAATAAAGGACGTCCACACTTTTTCGGGGGAACTATAATTTGTCATTGTCGAACAGGTATTCCGAAACTACAAACATTTTCCTCTATAAAGTGTCACAATGACTCCACTGTCAACCAACTCTGCCGGGATGTTAAAGTAGCGTGGCTTCAAAAGAACGTCGTTGTCAGGGCAATTTATTCCTTTTTTTTTTTTGTTCGAGCCGCCTGAATATTCAGTATTTATGTCTCATTACATGATTAATTCAGGGGATTCTAATAGCTCATTGATACTCTGGCGTTTAAAAGGGCTACTGTACTGTCGAAACGCAGAGCAAAGTTGAACATAAAAAAATAAAAATACTGTGGGCAGTATTGCGGTGAGCACGTCCGCAGTTGAGCGGCTCGAGGATTTGAATCCACATCTCAGAACTATGCAGAATATCCATCAACCACTAACCGTGAATGATAGACTGGTGAAGGCTCCAGTAGATACTCAGACAGTTCTTCTCCTTCTTCATGCCCCGTTTACATTGGCAGCCGTGCAAAGGGCTGGAGAGCAGGGCAGACACCGCATTGGCGCACTGGCTCCTGGCTCCAGGGCCCAGCTTCATGCTGCCGTTGCCTGCCACACATTGACGCAGTGTGCGCAGGCGCGGGCTGCAGGTGTCATCGCTTGAACACATGTCTCCGGCCATTAAGCAGTCGCTGCCAGCCAATACAACTGCCAGCAGAGCTGTGGGAGGGAAGTAGAACAATGAAGAATGCTTAGCTGTCCAAGTACCACCATCCTATCACCAACATTAAAATACAACAGTGTAGTACAAGTGCCTTGAAAAAGTAACAGCTACTCTTCTGATTACTTGATCTTTCACGTAATTCACATCGACAAACAACCATTCAAACTCACGATCACACCTCGGGACAATTTAGAGTGTTCAGTTAACCTATCAGATGTGAATTACTATTAAAATAAGATTTTTGGGGGAATTCATTTAAAAAATACAATTTTAATAAATTAAAAACTCATTGAGCCTTTTTTAACAGACAGCATGTTTCTATTCTTCTCCTGACTTGAGGAACACACCGGCCTATTCAGGTTACCAGTAAATCCTCACGTTGACTTCACTAGCCCATAGTTTGTTTGTTTGTTTTTAACACACTCATTTTAATTTCAGGGAAGTTGTGATCTTTAAGACACTCCCTTCCTTTGTTCTTTCGCCTCTCTGCATGTTTCCACAATGATTCTAAGAAGAAAGTACCTTCTGTTAGTTTTCCGGGTCATAGTCCAACGCATGACCTCTAATCGGAAGTCTGACACATTTGCCTCAATAAAACGTCTTCACTTTTATGCACTTTATGGGACACAATTCTCCAACTCATTACAGCGTCATTTAAGTCTATGTGAGGCACTCGTGTTCTCTTCAATAGATGTCAGCAAAAACCTTTGTAATAGACAACATTGTGTGTGTGCGTGTGTGTGCGTGCGTGCGTGCGTGCGTGCGTGTGTATGCACGTGTGTGAGTGTTTACCAGCCCTTTTCTCCACAGCTTTGCATGACAGTTTCCGCTGCGTGGCACACAAGTCGGAATAGTCACCATCCATTATGAATGCAAATGGGTACGTTGATTTGACATTTCCAATAAGCTCATCTTGATGTAGCTACGGCTTTATCCAATTAACCATGTCAGCAATCAATGCGTTTCGAGGCTCAGTTAAGTCCTCACTTTCCCTGCCACATAAATCACAGGCGGATTAGCCGATCAGTTACCCGTGCATGCTGACTAAATGGTCCACTGTAGGTAAGATAAAATGGAAAATGAAATGTAATGAGGCTGACCGGAGTGGAGGCGTCGCTCCTGCTCTAAGATTTGAAAATAGATTTTATGTTTGGAATAACGGGAGTATCCTGGCCTCCACACCATAAAGACGCTTGACCGACAAGTGATTCTGAGTAGAGGTTCACACTTAGAAAAGCTAGCCCGCGCACCATGCCTTGCAATGATGACGTACTGTTGATCCACTGATGGTCTTATGGTCATCGTATCTGCCTTTCAGTTCTGATGGTCTGGGTTCAAATCTCATTTTGGGCCTTCCGGTGCAGATTTTCCATGTCCCCATGTGATTGAAACTATCATCATACATGCCATCGGCATGTAATGCAAGTAGCTGTACCTCAATTCAGCCAACACCATAAAAATGGGGAAAAAAAAACCTACACACAAAAAAAATAGACGAACATTCACCAGAAGTTAAATGCGAACGTGTGCGTGAATGTGGACTCGCAATGCAAGCAGCAAAGACTCTGGTGGTGTCCAAGTACTTTTTTTTTTGTTTTCCAGTGACGGCCATGCCAGTCTTTATGTAGATGACTTACCTTCTTTTCACGATTTTTTGTAGGTTTCCACTTCCTGTTTTTTGTTCTATTACTTTTGGCTTGATGCACCCCTCAGTGAGCAGCTATTTGTAAACAAATGACTTGAATTTGGATCTCATGTGGCTGGTGTTGCACATTTGAGTCCATCTGTTTGTGCTTTTTGATAAGGAACACAGAGTGAAGATTTAGACTGCAACGGTAGCTTCTCGCGCTTGTCGCTAGCTGCCAGCTACCATATGCTTGTCACTTGTGAACAAAAGGTGGAATGTTTTATTTGCGTATGGTTTTCAGTCTTTTGAAAGTGTTAATACAATAGAGTTTCAACTCTCAATTAGTACACAGAACAAAGTCACAGTGTGCGACGTCTTTAAGTAATAAATGTGAAGTGTCCCATTTTGTGAAAAGGCATGACCTGACGAGTCCCCTTTGTGAACCTTGTCCATTTCCATCATGTCGTCTTTAAAAGAGCTGGGCATTAATGTTAAACATTAAAGTCAGACCAAAAAAAAAAAAAAAAAGCAAATATACATTTGAACATTGTAAAATATTTGATTTTGAGAGCACAAAGTGAGCTATTTCTGACATCAATGAACGTGCAGATTGATTTTGAGACAGCAACTATTCAAAGTGAAATGCTGTCACTTGGCTGTTGGCTCACACTTCAAACACATGCTGCGTTCAAGAACCAGCGGGGAAAAAAAGCCGCCTCATTTAGCTTCAAAGTCACAGTCACACTTGTGCTTAAAATGCAAAACACTTTTTTTAAAGCTGCACTTTGGCTTGATATCTGTCCAACAATTTTCATTATTTAACAGCACCGATACTTCATACCATGCAGTCGAGTTTAGATTTCTAATAGGATAAACTCGAGCAGCATACACATGCAGTCGGGTTTAGATTTCTAATAAATGGGAGAATCGCTAGCAGCGTACACACTAAAAGAAATAATGCCCACTCCGGCTCAAGTTAAAGAGAGCCTGAATGTGAGTTGATTGTGACATACCAAAGGATATAAAAAGTATAAAAATAGTAGATATATAGTATATAAAGGATACTAAAATGTGAGACCAACAAAAACCCTTTCAAAATATTTTCCACCATTACTGTGACCTACAGTTTAATGTTCACAATGCAATTGAACTAGAGACAGAGAGAGAAAACGAGCCGAAAACAACGGATCTAGAACTGAAATAATGTGGTTGCAGAAGTGTTTTGTAGCCGTGTCCTATTCTTTTAGTGATGAATAGTGCCAAGCATAGATTTTGGAATTATGGCCAACAAGGTCAAGCTTGTTTTCACTGGACCACAGCACATTTTCCCATGTGGTTTTTCACTTAGGGTAGGTCCAATGACACCAAGGTTGAGCTTCTTGCCCATACTTGCATCGGGGCTTTGTCCATGGCGCATGTGAACGGAGGTTAAAAGCATTCAGAGGGGGAAAATAGATTCATTGATTCTTAAATTTCCTTTAAAAAAACAGAAATAACACAGTGTTTATCCTTAATTACCTTTTCAAAGAACGCAAATATACCAGTAATAATTTTACAGTTTAGAGAGTGCCAAATTCCGAATTCTGAAATGGTGGACTTATTCAATTGCATATGATAACAACACAAACAACAACAATAAAAATTGATAGGTTTATTTCTGATAAACAAATGCTGCAAAATTCAAATAATTCAGGCATACAAGATTTTCTGAGAAATAGGTTCTTATTTCATCCCATGGTTCAGTCTTTGAATTCATAAATTCTCCTCTCTTTAATCTGCTTCCAATGATGCAAGGCTTTCTTAATGCAAGTCAACTTATCGCACAACTTTAGCTGCTTCCTTTGTGATATCCCCGCAATAAACTTCCTCAACACTTGTTCGCAACACTTGTTTTAACGTTACACAACTTGGCAATCGTCTGCTTTCCGCGAGGTGAAGGACGATCTCACCAATCTCGTCTCGCGAGATTACTTAACGCGAGATCAAAACAACACTGGCAGCGATTGTCAAACTGCAATCATTGCGGGAAAAAAAGATGTACCGTAGTAGGCCTGAGGATTTCAGAAATTCACGGTAACCGTTTTTCGATTCCGTCGGATTACCCAATGGGAAACCGCTGTAACTAATTTTGAGTTTCGTAAACGTTCACTATGGGAACCCATTTTTCTATTTTGACTGATATTCATAATCAAGAATTCTGATACACAAAAGTATAATGTTTCAATTGTACATGTTTGAAAACTATGCATTAACAATAAACATTACATCAGCAGCTGAGTACTCCAGGTTTATTCAACAAAATCAATGGATCAAAATATGTTGTACTCATGGCATCATGAATACAGCATACCACAAAATCAGAGTATTTTTTACAGTCTCACACTGCAAAGATGAATTTACTGGTAATCATTAATACAGGTAAGTATTGATGTGGCTTGGCATCCTCTTCCCAAGACGATGCATTTGTAATCTATCAATTTGACGAAAGAATCCACCACACGTCATCGTTAGTTCTACCGACAGTTAACATTAGCATTACTACACCTTGTGACGAATGTTTTATTCCTAAAGTTACCATGCTGCAACCAGTAAATTATAGAATAACCAAGACTGTTTCATAATATTTTTCATAGCAATTAGCTTATAGATCTAATGACCAACTTGGCTCAGAATCGTGCCTCCTGTCGTATTTCGCTCTTGTGTTCTGTGCATACAGGGGCATCACAGGCGAGTTTAATGATACACCCTTCGGACAATTCATACGAAAAATCAGATTGGCATTCCCATTTCTTAAATATCGTAATTAGTAGACCTTTGTGTGTGTGTTTTTTTCGCTGGCATCTCAAACTGTCATCCGCGCGATTTCTCAGTTTTGAAGACTAAAAGAGCAACCCGCATGCGCACATAACGTGATCAGTTCCCCCCACAGCGAAAACAAAACTAAACGAAAGTAGAATAGAACAAACACACTCACACGCCACACCACAAACACACATACAGGCACAGTGTAATCGCGTTGATCCCACAGGAGAGATTCGATCGCGTACAGTCAACTCGTGTGCGGTGACTTTTATGGGAAACGATTTTTCGATACCGTCAAAATGACGCCATGGAAACGACACGCTACCGGTAACGATCGTTACCGCGAAATCCTCTGGCCTGCCGTAGTTTTTTTTTGTTGTTTTGACTGAGAAATTTCCTTGCGTCCCAAAAACGCACATTATTTGGAACTGTGCGTCCCGCGAGAAAATTATGCGTCTAGGACGTGGGACGCAGAGGTAATGAGATGGCTGATATACTGATAAATAAAAATGACAAATCTAAAACATTAAATTGAATTTAACACAGCACGCCCAAGAAAATGCCGGACAATGGTAACCAGTCAGTTTGGCTTTTCAAATGGTGACTGAATCGCCCTTCAAACTCATCTCCTGTTTTTATTTCCAGAAGCTCACTTTTGTTTTTAAATACCGGTAATACAATTGTGACTATCAACACGAAGCCCCATAAAAAAAGTGTCTCATCCAGATCAGTGCCCCGTCAGTCACAGGAGATTCTGTCAGCATCAGGGTGTCAAATTAGCTATGCGTTGATACGTTGTAGCCTTGAACGTTCATTGCTTATGCAAACCCGGAAAAAAATCGAAGATCATCGAATTTTACCTGAACTGGGATAGTAAACACAGAAAATTGATTGCTTGAAAAGTCTGTCTCATTTGGGCTTTCTGAAGCACCTGAGGCTAACATCATTGGCAAGCAGAAATAAGTTTTAAACTTTTAACGACGTGCTGACGCACACGGGGAAATTTGAGCCAACTAAAGAGTCTCTGCATATTTTGTTTTGATTGAACGCTACAGACAGACAGTAAGTAATGGTAGACCATTTTCTCCCTGCAAAATTGGTCGGATGATGTCTCCTTGTACATTCCGGTCGTGTCTTTCCCTGCAGATGATGATGCACAGTCGCACAGACGTTGTATGATGAAGGAGCAGAGACGCATAAAGCCACTCTGATGCTTAATGGAGAGCTGATTCGTTGCTGTGCTGCCTGCGGTTCCGAGGAGACATGAAGCCTCCTCGGAATGGCAGACGCAAGCTTGTGGGAGATTATCAAATGTCCAAATGTACACACAAGCACACAGCTGGTTGGAACAGAGAAAACTGTAAAAAAAAAAAAAAAAAAAATCCAAACAGCAATAACTTATTCTGCCAAGCTTCCAGTCGGCACTCAAGTCATCAGGATTTTTAATCAGTGTATTTTAATTTGAGTTTTACCACAAAATCACCAGCTGTATTACGTCAGTGCTTTCAATGATTGAAGGCCAACGACATCATAATAACTTGCAAAGGCTGTGCACAATTGAGGGCATATCTTTCAAGCATGGGCAACAATTATTCCAAGACAGCTTTTCGCCTTCAGTGCTTTGAATGACCAAAAGCCATTGATAGCCGAAAATGAGGTTTGTTCCATTTTAGTCTCCTTGAAAATATGACCTTATATATGACCATATATACGGTGTATATATATATATATATATATATATATATATATATATATATATATATATATATATATATATATATATATATATATATATATATATATATATATATATATATATATATATATATATATATATATATATATACGTGTATTTTTTTCTACAGGAAGCATTGCTAAAATATTTTGACAACAACTTTACGACAAATATCCATCAATCAGGCAAGATGTCGGGTGCGTATCGGCATGCAACCATTCACACTCAAATTCACATTTATGGATGAGTAAGTCTTCAAATCTCCGGTCCATTGATTTTCTAAACCGCTTATCCTCATTAGGGCTGCAGGTATGCTGGAGGCGAGAGGTGAGCTTCAAACCCAGAATCTCAGAACTGGGAGACAAACATGCCAGCCACTTGGAAACTACGGTGCACAGGCTTCACTTGACGAGTTCAAGTGCAAAAGCTGACAACATCCAGCATTTAGCCACAGAGCCACGTGTGTTGGCAAACTGTCAATCAAAACATTCTTCCATGTTTTATTTACTAACTCGCTGCAAAAAACAACCCCCGATGTAAAATGTGTCAAAAAGAAAGAGTTTTATTTCAAAAAGTGGCATACACATTTTACTACTTCCGGGTTGAGTGAACGCTGGCACGTCTGGCTGCCGCTGCTCACCCGCAATTAGTCATTTTTATTTATCATTTTATCTGTGGTTTTATTGTTCTTGTTTTGATTGTAAAGTGTCCTTTAGTCTTTTGAAAGGCGCTTATGAATGAAATGTATTATTATTATTATTATTACTTCTTCTCCCTTATAGCCAACCACGAGGCCATACGCATTTGCATTCTCACATACTTGTCACCTGTCACGTATACAGACACTCCCCGAGTAACGAACATCCGAGTTACAAACAAACGGTACATACGAACATTTTCACGGGTCTGTCGAAAAAAAAAAAAAAGTTAGATTTTGTATTGCGCGCCTTTTTCCGAGTGCCAAACGGGGCGGAGGAGGACGGCGGAGGCGACGTTCGAAGGCGGCCGCGGGGAGAGGCGTGGGGGGCGGGCGTGTGACGGTGGAACCGGCGGGGAGGCGTACGGCGCGCCGGTCGACGACCGGTCGTCTACTCTCCCCCGCTGAAGCCGCTGCTAGTTTATCGGGCAGCTAACCCTCGAGCCCTGAAGAATGTGACGAAAAGCTCTCTCCCCGTTATATGGATGTCAATATAAGTCTTAAACATACATTCCAGACAAAATATAGCACTGAAGCAACTTACGAACGAATTCACCTTAGGCGTAGAAAAAAAAGTAGTGTGTTTCCGGTAACCCGACCGACCGAGAATTTCTACCTCAAAGAAAAACTTTACGGTCGGCATTTTTTTTCAAACCTTCTACATTTTTGTGTAATAATAGCCTTTCAAAACACTTAAGGACGCTTTACAATCAAAACAAGAACAATAAAACCATAGACAAAATTATAAATAACAAAAGGAAAGATGAATTTAGAGCGTTTTCATTGGTGCAAACTCTCGCGATATTCACATTGCGTCGTTTGCCCTGTCGTCTGTCAACAACATTGAATCGTGGTGGCGGCCACGATCTCCGATAACAGTTTAAACCGCGTTTTGTGTGTTGCAGTCGCATGCTCGCACCATAATATTAAGAAAATAGCATCCACTGCTGTATCGAAAAGATTCAACGAGGCGAGGGCGGCGGCGACGCTCAAGTCGCCGCGGGAGAGGCGGGGCGGGCGTGACGGTGGGACGGGCGGGGTAGTGGTACGGCGCGCCGGTCGTTGGCGGTCGTCTACTCTACTCCCGCCACGAACACCCAGCGCCCGCCGCGCCCGACCCGCGAGGCGGCGGCGGCGGCGCACCCTGCCTCCCGAGCCCGGAGCGAGAGCGAAACCCAAATAGGCAGCGGCGGCGCCGGCCGCGGAGCGGCGGGACGACGGCGGCAGGAGGCGTCGCGGGGGGAGGGGGACGGGTGGGTGCGCTTCGCGCTACCTCCGCGTCCCGCCCGTCCCCCGTCACTACCCCGGTCAGGCGCCCGTCGGCGTTCCCCGCCCGCCCACCCCGCCGACCCCGCGTCCAGCGCTCGTTGACGTCGACCCCGTCCGCCTTAGTCTTACGGCACCTAGTCCAGGCCGGGCCACGACCACCACGGGCCGTCTAGGTCGCGGGACGCAGAGGCTCTAACACCCAGCCGCTGGGTACCCAACTCGCTCGCCGCCGAGCGGGGGTTTCAATCAGTGGCGATTGCTCTCGGACTGCAAGGGAAGCTTGGCTTCCCCTAAAATGTCAAAGAATAAGTGATGAAATATATGAATGTAAATGTCATTGTGTGTACATGTCATTGACTAAATATGCGCTACAACGTGCTCAACTTTTGCCTCGAATCAGCTTCTTCTTATTACTGGTTACGACGTACGACGCGAGTCCCTTCTCCTTCACGCCGCAGCTTCGCTGTGCTTTAAATGGTAGTGAGTTCAGGGTAGGTTGTCCCAATACGTTGAACGGAGACGAGTCATTGGATACAAACTGGTTTTTGTCCCGCCCACGGAGTTCGGCGTCTCTGGGACTGGATGGCAGTGGGAGGGTACCGGACGCCAGGCTTTTCTGCATCAGATTGGATGCCTGTGTGCCAGTTCGATTGACATTGAAATGAGCCAATCACCGAGCTTTTAGTGATTGACATTGAAATGAGCCAATCACCGAGCTTTTAGTGTAGGCATCTGTGCGAGCATTCTGTTCCGAGTTGAGCTGGAGACTTCTCCTAATCATTTTAGCAACACTCTTTGTTGTAAACAACTAGCCACAAATTAATCTTTTATTTCTGGTGGGTTTTATTGTAGTTCCTATAGTTGTAGGACACTAATTAAGTACGGGGAAAAGACGCCTTGTTGGTATGTCAGGGTCACAGATAATTTTCTTGAAAAGCAACGGAGGTAGAGTAGAATTCGCGTATAAATAAACGGACACATTTTATGATGTCGATCAAAATTGAGCTTCCCCTCTTTGACAGACGAGCATCCGGCACTGGTTTCAATGTCTCCTTGTTTTATGTTTTATGGTTATTTTGTTTACGTTTTTGATGGGGGAAGGAGAAAAAGATTTAAAAAAAAAAACTTTGTCCGACCTACCGACCCTATGCTGAAATTTCATGTTACCGGAAACACACTACTTTTTTTTCTACGCCTTATGAACAATCGTCCGGAACGTAACTCGTTCGTAGCCTGGGGAGCGTCTGTATCTCAAACTTGTCTGCGCCCGTCATTTCACATCAACTAGTTTGTATAGTTTTGATTGGGGGTGAATGTCAGCATAAAATACGATTAACTTTCAACTTCTTGGACTACGGCTAATTTGCGTTAAACAGACCAATAGGGCCGCAACTAACTGTGACCTTTAATCATCGATTAATCTGTCAATTTTTATAATCATCTAATTAATCAGCTGGAAAGAAATGACTGACTGGTGCTTTTCCAAATATTAGATGTCAAATATTTTCTGGATTGGGCAATTGACAACAAAAGTTCCAATGGTGGTGACATAATCGAATTTGTACGAGAGTCGGAATACATCCTGGTTTATTGCTAACCTACACTAACGCACAAGGTCAGTCCTAATTAATATCCCGCTTCGCTGGGTTCAGTATACAAGTGCAGAACTACCTGTTCCACTCTGATGCATCATGAATTGTGCAGGATCTCTGTGCTAAAGAGACGCAGTCGTGCCGCCAGCTGTGTCTGCCACTCAAACGCCAAGAAAAAGCAGGTGGGGAAACATTCCCATACAGTTACGAATACTCAACATCAAAATCTCCATCTCGGACTTACAAGCTCCCAGCATGCGTTTTGACGTTGAAATCTGCTGGCGGCTGCGATGTAATCCACCAGACACAATGAGATGCTCCATGAATTACGTGAGCCTCCTTCACCATAAAAATGAAGAACATGGCAAAATCCATCGTGTGCTTTATTACGGCGCCGTAAATCCGCAAGCATTTGCTTTGTTTTCCAATTTTATGGAACCAGATGCGCACAAAAGTGGCCATGTGCGACAACGCTGATGTTATTTAAATGCCTTTCATGGCCTCCTTGAGAATGCCTTGGCTTTATATCTCACTTTGATTTTGTGTCTCAGTGATGTGTAATCATTGCCATCGCTCATCCACAGTGCTGGACATTTGGGAGCAAGTGTTCAATGAAAGAGTAAAATTGGAAATGTGGGTCAGCGTGCCTAGACTCCGGAGCAGAAGAGTTAATTATGGGGGATGGGGGGGCACGGTAGCTCAGTTACATTGTTTATTGGGGCTCCTTTGCTGGTCTTTATTTTAATGCCTGAGACAAGAGGTCACTCTTGGAACACGGCTTGACATGGAGATCTAAAAGAACATGAGCTCTCAAGTGGAAAAAAGCCTGTTCACCGCTACACAAGCAAATTCTATCAAGCATTTAACGAGTGCTTCGGACCTATGAGGATTTGGTTCTCATAGTGGATGACAAGAAATAATGAGGAAGGGCACCTGAAAGTCTTTCCTAAAATATTTTAATGGCTTATATCAATGAAATGATCATATATTTTGATGATGGCATCTTCTCTTTTTTTATTTTCTAAATTTGATTTGCAGCCTTTTCTTTTTCTTCTTTTTTTTTACATTACTTTTTGAATGGATGCAGTACAACTATATTCCTAAATATGGAAACAAAGAAAGCGTATATGAATAGCTTCACAAGTTAAGCAGCTTCCATGACTGAATACCAATGACGTCATAAAGGCTGTCCGAATTTGAGACCGTCAAATTCAAAATGCAGACTTCTTTTTCTTTTTTCTTTTTTTTCAGGATGCATAACAACTTTTTGTATACCAGTAACTAGACAAGTGTTGCAATACCTTGACACACAATAAGTGATTTTCAACGGCTTCAGAGTAGACCAGAGAAATAATGCAATGGCTGTCTTAATGGGATGCCTTTAAATCTGGACAACTCTTAAAAATTTTTGTAGGTTGCATGGCAATTATTTGTGTATATCAGGTTAAAAGAAATTGTAAACACAATACCTGTGTCCTTTTCAGCATGAGTCCATTGACTGACTGGAGGCCAATGATATTACAAAGCGAAGGATGTTACAATCTGATGCTTTTAAATGTTAGCTGCGTTGTGACTATCTTTCTAACACTGCCAGCAAAGAAAGTATTTCTAGAATATTTTTATATTATAGTATTCCCGGTCTGCTCAGCAACACTCAGACCAGTTGAGTCAACGGAAGCATAACATCCTGTCAAAAGTCATGCCTTCTAAATAAAAGCACACCAGTATAATAACAGTTTCAAGTCAAGTCAAGTCAACTTTATTGTCAAATGTGCTCTATGTGCAACATACAGACAGCACAGATTAAATGTCTTTCCTCTCAAGCACAGGAGAGAGAGGAGCCGTTGCGGGTACCCGCGCCGCCATCAATAGCACAGTTAACATAAAATGACGAAATAATACAACACCACACATAAGACACAGTCATGCAATCTGAACCACTTTTTCTTCATACACTTTGTTGTTTGAAGCAGTTATAGATGAAAGAGGAGCGAATCAAAGTGTCCTTTCACCAGTCGAGCAAAGACGTCATGCTGAAAATGTGCGCACGTCTGCTACAAGCTAAGTTTGAAAGCAAACAAGAAGCTGTAGCGTCCATTGACGCCAGACTCTATTTCGTCCTGTGGCGTTTGATTTAGCAGTGCCACTGTGACATAGGCCACAATGTAGCCCAAGAAAGCGTCGTGAAACTGTGGGATTAGAATGCATGCTTTATTTTGAAGGTTGGGCTTTTGACAGATTGTGTTCCACATGTTGCCTTTGTACACCGGGAGTGTTATTACTTTGAATTGTAAATTTAAAAATGTATTGTGCAATATGCCTTGTCGTCTGTTGAACTCTTCATATTCTGTACAGCAAAAAAAATATTTGGGCTGAACACGCATCAATTGGAAATGAATAGCCAGGTGATTGTTTTGGTACAAATCATAAGTGGATGTACAAAATTCAAAGCATAATTTATATGGAAAAAAACTGTATGAAAACTGAATCATTCCGCTGTACCTCAAAGTCAGCAGTTTTTCAACTTCAGCGCTTGCAGACCAAGGACGTCGTGAGTCCTCTCAAATGCTGGCTCTTTTAAATCCGGCTTTTTTTCCCCTTTTTTTCACAGGAAACTACCTGACTATCCTTGACAGTCCTAATAACACAGTAAATATAAAATAAGTAGATAAATGAGCCTTTAGGAGAGTCGCACATTTTTTTCTTGCTACTTGGCAGATCTAAAAAACTGTCTGGAAATATGTTGACCACAAGGGGTTACATAAATGAAATGCAAAACACTAGCTCGTTTGGAAGTACATCACGTCAACGGATCCTACACAAGGCGAAATGTTAAGTGATTCGCTTTAGAGAAGTGTCTTTTCGATCACAGATGGTCTCATTAATGTTAACATTTTGGGAGGGCGGGAAATGAGTGGGCGCTAGAGAGGAATAACTTATGGGCTAAAACTCCCCACTTATAGTTGAAACCGTTTTAAACTTTTACTGTTCTCTCATTGAATGAAATTGAATTGCGGTGCAGACAACGGTGGCAACCAGGGATTAACATGACAGGCGGCTCATGAATGGCTGCAACATGGCTCCACTGGGCACTGAGCAGACTCATCACATGTCTTTTCAATGTAAATTGAGCTTTTAGGTTGGAGAACGAGAAGAAAAGGGAATAAGATTTTGAGAGAAGTAATGGGGTGGAGCAGACTGTATCATTTCCTCTGTAATAATACACTTAAATTGCACTTATCCGGGCGCACTGCCATAATTATACAGTGTGTTACACTACCATTTGTATGATAATCACACTGAAAGTTTCCTTTGACTATCAAGTTACCCAAAGGCAGCTTGTGCATGTGACACCCTGTACAGTCTGTCCAAGGATTTCTGCTCTGCTCTTAATAAACAATGAGACTTCACTAGCATTATGTTAAACTTGAAATGGAACTTTACTGGCTGTCAGCGGCTTGCACTCAACCCAAAATTTGCGAGGGACACTGAGATCTCATTCTGAGACCTTATCGGCCTACAAATAAAACTCTAGATTAAAGTTCGTAGTACAGTACACAAATAAATGTCTTACGGGTGATTACAAACATTTAGAAAAAGCGCATAGGTATGGGGGACTCAATGTAACTTCCACTAACAACACTTTCTTTGTCTGGCGAAAGACATCGAGCTTAATATTAGACTGGCTAACGAGTAGCGGTGTCACTTTAAGCAACATACTGTATATACTTGAACACAGAGGGCGTAGCAACACATGTACACAGACAGTATAACAATTCTCACAGGCATATGCTGTGTTCTTTATCCAATTGTTTATCTACTATTATTTAAGTAGTGGCATCTACAGGTGATTAATAACCTTTCTGCATGGGGAGACTTTAATTGCTCCCAGATTTCACTGTTAGCGGCAGAGATTTGTTTCTTTACTTCCGTGACTCAAATTAATACTTCCTTATTTTTGTGGTCTTTGGGATCATTTTGTCACATCATCAAGCGTTACAGAAATACCACAAAAAGCTGTAAGCAGCTGAGGATGGTTTTCATTGAAAACAGAAACACCAAGAGGAGAATTTGTAACCAGGCAACATCAAATAGGCAAGTCATGACTTCAACAAATCATAAAATGTGGTTTCGTGTCACTTTCTTTTTTTAATTGGCACGTAAAAAGTCAAAAGGAACTTAACCAGCTGAACACATAAGAACGAAGCATTGTATGTGCAAAATGCCCCAAATGGGCATTCATCTGAGAAGGTTACAATGTGATGTTTTTGAGCAATCATTCCCAACACGGTAATTGTTTCAGTTCATCAATTATATTCAATACAGTGAAGTAATGTCAACGTTGGTTTGAGTCATGGGGACCGAATAAAAAGTTGCAAACTTCCCTATTCCTCCATGCTACGCCGGCTTAACGATCATTCGTGTCAAGCAAGATCAGCATTTTGGTGACCTTAAGTTTGGTGCAACAGTAACATATGCTGTTTTTGCGGAACCCAAACAGCGGTTTCTCCCTTTTCTCTCAAAAGATGTGGACAGAACTACTGAGGCACATAATCCCAAGCAGCAGGTTGGACCGCAAAAAAACGGCCATCAAAGTCCACTACATCTGGCCGCTAGATACGTAAATCAGTTTGTGATACCAAATCATCAAAATTCAAACAAAACGTCAATGCTTTCAAATGTAAATGTCTCACTTCTAATAGGAATTTTTCGTACCATTCTTGAGGAGGTCATTTAGAAAAAGTGACTTTTAGTTTGGAGCATAACAGACTCTCAATGAGTCAGCGCCATAAATGCATACACAGTCTAATGTTGATTTTCATTGCTCACAAACACAGCAGGGAGTCCTAATTATTGCATAGTGGAACCGAATGTCAGCATTGTCACAACACCTTATTAGACCCTCTTTTTAGCTAGCTTTAAAGGATTAACTCCGCTTTTTCCTTTGACTTTGTGTGTTATTTTCTTTCACGTTGATTTTGATCTTACGTGACTCATATTGTGCGGTGTTTAAGAAACTGTTTCATAGGATTTGACACCAAACAATAAGGAAACATACAATAAAATTCTGAGCATCAGATGTCCATTTTACACAAGGATTCTTTGATAATAAGGACAGTGACACAAGTGGTTGCGAATTGGCACAATCACCGCTGTAGCTGGGATTCAATTTCCAGTCTAGTTGTTCTCTATATAAAAAAAAAAAAGTGTTCTGTTTAAAAAAATAGATGTGTGTGTGTGTGTGTGTGTGTGTATATATATATATATATATATATATATATATATATATATATATATATATATATATATATATATATATATATATATATTAGAGCTGTCAAACGATTAAAATATTTAATCTAATTAAAAACTCAACTGTCATAATTAACTCAAATTAACTAAAAATGAATCATGATTACTCACGCATTTTTTATCGTTTCTGAATTTCCTTTTATATTTTTTGTCCTATTTTCCCCCGTTTTAATGCTCTCATCAACATGGAATCATGAATCAGTTTTCTATGTGCAAAATGCAAATATTTACTGAAATAATTTCGATTTTCAATTTTACATGAACATTTTTCACTTGGAGCAGTTATTCACACATTATCTCTCACACAATATTACTGTCCATCAACAACAGTGAAAAAAATATTTTGTCACACAACAGCTGCTTGAACAGCTCTTTTTATGGAATCAAAACAGCGCAATATAAAGTGCACATCTAAGGTAAACTAGGACTCAGCCTATAATTTTTCACAGCCCCCTGAATAGGGATTGTCGGTCAGCATGGAAGGATCTCTCGTTCTGTACTTTTTTGATCATTTATTGGAGCACTTTGCAGCAGAAGTTGTAGTAGTAGTAGTTGTAACAGAAGTATCAGAAGCAGGTAATAACCTAAACTACACATAAATGCAGTAAAAAATTAATATATCTATCTTTCTGCATCACAATATAAATATGTATATAATTGACATTAATTAATACCTTTATTTAACAATACGTTTAATAAATAATGTAATCAACCCTGATTTCACTATGTATCATTATCGTCATCATTATTCTTTGTTTTAAACGTAAGAAACCATACTACACAAACATAAAGTCGAATCGAACAAAAGAACTACAAGTCCCAATACTCAATCCCGGAAGTGGAGCGCCGGCATGATTAACCCAAGCTGAAACGCAATTTACTTCGTTTAAACGTCAGATTGCAGACGGACAAACATGACAACTATGCAAAAATGAGCTAAATAAAGACACCCCTGTTCTAGCAACATTTTAGCCTACGCTGTTTGCTTTGAAATGATCCATAGCTGTCTGTCTGAGACGAGGGGGCGGAGTACTGCTGTGTGCTTGGCCATTAAGTGGTATTTCAGACTCGATGTGCTATGATGATAGCTCAGTTTACGACTGCAAAACATACAGGTAACTTTGGTCTTGTCATTGGAACAATCTGGCAACTTTTTAAAAGTAAACTTTCCATTCATAAATTATTTAAATATCCGTTTTCGGTGTCTCGCGCTGCCGTGGCTGGCAAAACAAACGTGCGTGGACCTGTGCAGAGCGATTGATGTTTTGTTTCTGGTATATTTATAGAGCAACATAACATCCGCTGTGACGTCTGCCGCGTTAATCTCGCGAGAAAATTTTTTATCCCGATAAAATTCATTTAAATTAATGTCAATAAAAACGCGCTAAACTGACAGCTCTATATATGTTTGCATATTCAGGCTGACATAAATAAAATTTAAAATGATGGTGGTGAGGGGTTTGGACATTCGGAACTTGTAGGTGCCTGTCTAAATGAATATAATATATTCCTATGTAGCTCATCGAATGATTTGTTCCAAGTCCCCACGGAGTGTGCAGCTCTAATGTGTGGCGATTCATGTCAAGGGGGCGCATGGGGAGCAATGCTGCTCTGGTTTCAAATAGATCACTCACACACTGTCGAATCCTTCGTGGCATTCTCTTTGTCCATTTAATTAGGGCCTTAATAAGCGCTCTGAGAGGGATGCAACTGGTATCTGCAGGGCGGTGACAGAGCCAAAGGCTTCCTTGAGCAAATGAGGCCAAATTCTTGCCACTGTGGAAGAATTGTGCTAATTGAAAAGTATTGTGCTGTCAAAGAAATTTCCTGTTCACATGAGTTTGTAGATGCAGCACAAATAAATATAGTTCTAAAAACAGATAAAACCCCACAAAAGTTAGACTTGCAGTGTTCCCCAGCTAAATCGTTTGTGAAACATGTCTGTCTGTCTGTCATAGAAATCCATAATGCTTGTATAGTGCAGAAATCTGTGGCTCATAGGGAGTGCTTTTTATGGGTTTTTACGGCACAGTATATTGATTGTGCCACCTGCGATTGGCTGGCAACCGGCTCAGGGTGTCCCCTGCCTACTGCCCGAAGACAGCTGGGATAGGCTCCAGCACCCGTCGCGACCCTTTTGAGGATAAAGCAATCGGAAAATGGATGGATAGATGATTGTGCCACTTATTAAGTATCGTTATGTTAATACATTTTAAATGTCTTTGAAGTACGTGTTTGTGCATGTTTGCGTGTGTATGTGTTTTAATGGTCACTCTATATTGCAGATTTTCATCTGCGTGTAGCGGCTGGGTGTAGAAAGCATCCCCACGTTGATTGATGCTTCACTGTACATGCTTTCCACTGGGCTCCTGTAACCCTTTTTACACACCAATGTTCGTGTCCAGACACGCATTTTAATTGTGCCCATGGGTAAAGTTTGATTTCTTTTGGTATTTTTTGGGATGGAAGCGATAAGAAAGGGCCTTGTGCGCCGTCATGCGAGTGAACAAAGCTGACTTGATTCCCTTCCAGTCTAAGGGCAGGAGAGGCACACAGTCAAGATGGTGGACATACAAAGTACATTTATAAGGAATTGCAAGATCTCCACTTGTGGATGATGTCAAGTTGGCTACTGTGAAGTGGAAACTTAGATATGACCTTCCACCGTCTATCATGCTTCTGTGTCTGATATCTAACAACACTGTTCGTGTAAGTTCAAAAACGTTCAATGCATGCCTGTTAGAGGAATTTATGAGCAAAATTGTATCATGTTTAAAGTTTCATTTTAAGTCGGTCACATCCAAATCGTTTGGGTGCGTATACAGCACCCCCAAATGCCTGTGCACAAAAGGCGCCGGCCACCTGGCCGGAGGGCCGTTGGAGTCCACAATTAGCACATCAAGGCAGGTGGGCGATCAAAGGGGAGAGGGCGACACTCGGTGACAAATGGGGAATGGATAATTTGGGAACAGCGGTTGAACGACAAAAGACGATTTGAGGAAAGATTTGAGGACACCCGTCGCGCCCAGGCGACATTTGCCATCCGCGAAGTCTGCGACATGTTGATTTATCGTAGATCAGACAGAAAGGCGCCAACGTACTGGTGGTTCAAAGCTTAAACACAGGTAACCAATCACTACCGAGGCGCCGGACCGGGGGTGCGGCATGCAAATATCGGGGGCAGTGTTTTTCTTGTATTTTGCATATGTCACAATAAAAGGTCGAACTCGCGGAGGGCGGGGCTGGGAGTGTGATCACGGAGCAACTAAACCGTCGTTCGCTCTCAGAGATCCGCTTCCGTCGACATTGAAGACAATTTTCCCTGTGTGCCGAGTCGTTTCTTTAACTTTGTCCGAGAAAAATCTCTGACAATGCCGATGTCATGTTTCAGAATGAATATGATGACATCCACCACACATCAGCAGAGTGCAGACTCTGTCAATCTGTGCCAGGATCAAATCCACAAAAATCATGTTACATCACCTACGCCAACTCAGGCCTGCGAGGTGCAGGACAGTCTGTCAAACATAGTAAATTAGACGAGCCCCGGCATGAAAATGAAGATGCGCCAATTTACGTTGAGCGCACTTGCACCTGTCGACCAAAACAGCATGAGAGGCAGGACAGAGCCTGTATGTAATGGTTTGCCGATTCTGGGGTGACAACTTTCACAATCGTCGGTTGCCATCCCACCACTATTCTATCTTCTTGTTGTATAGAGTTATGAAAAATCAGTGAAATATTTTTGGAGATTGAATGGGGAATGTGTCATTTGTTTCTTTATTTCTTTGTTTTGTTTATTGATTGTGCTATTCTGAAATGCCTCTGAGTTTAATTTGAATGCATAAAGGAATGAAACCATTAAGGAATGGTATACATTTTGTAAATTCCGCCAGGGTATGTGAGCTTGCAAGCAAAACTGTTATACCCAAGCCGTATCAGAACTATGTGCAAAATTCACATAGTTCTGTCCTGCTATCTATCTATCTATCTATCTATCTATCTATCTATCTATCTATCTATCTATCTATCTATCTATCTATCTATCTATCTATCTATCTATCTATCTATCTATCTATCTATCTATCTATCTATCTATCTATCTATCTATCTATCTATCTATCTATCTATCTATCTATCTATCTATCTATCTATCTATCTATCTATCTATCTATCTATCTATATATATATACAGTGATACCTCGGCTCACGAACTTAATTGGTTCCCAGAAAGTGTGTGTGAGCCGAAAAGTTCGTCTTCCGAACATTTATTTCCCATTAGAAACCATTAAAATGAGAATAATCCGTTCCCAGGTCCCCATAAACATAATTTTCTACGAAATAAGCCTTAAAACTACACATAAATATACCTTATTTTATGTATAATAAATGTGCTATTTTATTGAAATTAAAGAAATAAACTGTACTGTATAATAAAGTCGTTTTATTTACCTTTGTGATCGTAGTTGATGGCTTGATGGAATGGAGTGGGAGGGGGAGGGAGGGAGGGAAGTACGGTTTGGAAGGAGAGTCACCTTCCATAAGGACTGTAGGTAACTCAACCCTGGTGTGGCTTCTCTTCTTTGCTTCTTAGAAGGAGACTCTTTATCCTTTTTGCTGACTAAAAATCTCTTAATTGACACCTGTTGCGTGTTAGCGTACTGGTACTGGGACGCTAAGTCACACAAACGCACACCTCGTTCGTGTTTTTCAATGATCTCCTTCTTCTGCTCGATCGTAATTTTCTTTAGTGTTTTCTTAGGCTTAACACTAGCCTGTGGTGGGGTCTTTTTCGGTCCCATAATAGCAAAAGTGTCTATCAAACTCAAACCACGTCCGCATTCAAACAAAGGGGGTGACGAACTGGGACGCGGTGAGCGTGCGTCAGCTTCTCGCGGCCGCCACCGTGGCGCTGTTCGACCGCTTGGTTTGGTTCGTCCGCCGAAAACTAGTTCGTCAGCTGAGACTAAATGCTCACGAAATTAATGTTCGTGAGGCGAAAAGTTCGTGAGCTAAAGCGTTCGTGAGCCGAGGTATCACTGTGTATGTATATATATATATATATATATATATATATATACCGTAATTTCCGGACTATAAGCCGCTACTTTTTTCCCAAACTTTCAACCATGCGGCTTATACAGTGATGTGCCCAATTTATGTAATTTTTCTAACGGCCGCCAGGGGCGCTCGAGTAGAAAAGGTAAGATTAAGACCGGTCTTTATGACACTGTTTAATTCCGACACTGAGGACGGTGACTTCGATGGCTTCAGTTCACAGGAGGAAGATGAAGACGGCTCACCGTGATTTTTACAAGTACCGGTATGTTCTTTTACCAGACCTGTTATACTGTCTTGCTATTCTGTTGCTAGCGTGTTGTTACCATGTTGCTACAGTTTTACTGCCGCGTCACAGGCACCGTTTGGGAAGAAAGTTATATTATTATTGTTGTTAAGTTATATTATTAAAACTTTGAAAACTCTCTCTGTGTTCCGTCTTTCTTTGTAAATATGTTTACATGTTTTAATGTGGCCTATATACAGGTGCGGCTTGTGTATGTGCAAAATTGTTTTTCCTCTAAAAATGTAGTGGGTGCGGCTTATAATCAGGTGCGCTCTATAGTGCGGAAATTACGGCGTGTGTGTGTGTCTGTGTGTGTGTGTGTGTGTATATATATATATATATATATATATATATATATAGAGAGAGAGAGAGAGAGAGAGAGAGAGAGAGAGAGAGAGAGAGAGAGAGAGAGAGAGAGAGAGAGAGAGAGAGAGAGAGATTGTGGGATGACATGTCACTGTGTTGCAGAAATGTCCGTCCTTTGCCGGGTTCTCTGTAAAAGGCCAAGCTGATGATGCAATTTTGCAGTATCTCCGTGTAAAAGTGGCTCAAAACCCTGAAAAAAAAAGTTTTAATAATTACAGTTCACTGAGATACAAAAGTCCTGCTGAGCGAGTGCCAATTTGTCGACTGCATCACTGGCTGCACCTCAGCGATTAATCTTGGCATGGTGATCAGAGGTGCCATCCTCCCCCCTGCATCAAGCAGATGTTGTAAATCCACTGCAGCTCGCACAGACAGGTGCCCTCCAGCCACTCTTTTTTTCCCTTCTTTTGTCTGCTGCCTCAGTAATGGCACATTTCCTTTCCCGGAATGCTGAGGGAATGAAGCGGCACGCTGTCAAGCTTCTATCATCTCCTCATTACAAGGTTATACAGGTTAGACTAGTTGAACCTAGAGGGGGGCATTGGCAGGAGCCAAATGCTAATTCTCAATTTCAGCCAGTGGCGTGAACAGGCAGGCACGGGGAACATTTGTGGACTGCAACTTGTTCTTTATCGCATTTTCCCAAAAAATAATTAGTGCCAGGAAATGTTCAAATGCTGATGTCATTATGAGTTTTTCACAATGCAAGCTTTCACTTGGATGGTTTTGTTTTTTCTTCTTGAAAAAAATTTGGTGACAAAATGGTGAAAACAAACTTAACAGCAGAGAGTGAGCAAGCTGTTTTGTTTTTTTTAATGTCCAAGTGCTGGCTTCACGCTATCCATTGACATTCTCATCTGAAATGTATACGTAAAATAAATAAATTTAACCAAATGACGTAAGTTATGACAGCTTATTGCTTACACTCAGTGCTGTAACGACACGGAATTATCCTGTTCGGGTGGATCCCACAAACGTACACAAAGATAAGATTATGGTACATAAATAGTTTATTCACAAACGCAAGAAATAATGACGCTGGTCAACACACCAGGAAAAAACGAGAGAAACAAAATGCGCTGACAAAAGGCAAGGAAAATTCAAATGGAAATTGCTTGTCTCAAAAAGAGAAGAGAATCAAATCATGAGAAATACCAGCCAAGAATAATTTTGCAAAGTAAATGACTATTGAGAGGAAAAAAGAGGGCAATTAAAAAGGAACAAGAAAAACACAGCAAAATCTGGAACGTCTAGAAGATTGCACATGAACAATGGCTTACGCAAGGCGAATTAATCCGACAGTCAGTTGTCAGCTTCGAAGTGCTTAAATAGTTTGTTGATCATGATGGGTAACAGGAGCGTAACTGAACAGACCGCAACACATCTGCCACATGCTGGAGACTAAGAGAAACTGAATCAGTACCAAACACCATATAGAGACCATATGCACTAGCATGGATTTTGCTGTAGTTATAAACTATTAGGAGAATGTACATTAAACAGAAACGGTGCAGCAACACAGACAGATAACATAACAATATTCAAAGGCATAGGCTATATTATTTATCCTCTGAAAAACAACTGACATCACAGCCGCTAACTGGGTCATTTAGGTGTGAAACTCTTTTTGCATAATTTATGGATTGTATTTACTGTTTCTCTAAATGCTATTTTGTTATTTTATACTCTGTTTTTTAATTACAATCCTGGAGTTTTTTATTTATGAAAAATAAAAATATTTTTGTTGTTTTTTTTCGTGAGTATGGACTGAATGAATGCCATTTTCATTCATTTCAATAGGAAAAAGATGATTTTGAGTAACAACCATGCTCACGAAGCACATTAAACTTGAAGATTTTCAATTGAGATCTTGGCCGACATTGGTTTGGTTTTAACTTACATTGGTTTGGTTTTAGTGTGATCAATAAACAAAAGATGAAGAATGTCAAAGTGCCCCCAGTACCCTTTTCCCAAAAGTGACACTCTATGGGGAAAAAAAACTTTTTTGATGTTAACAAGTCAATTGTATTTTAGTTTTTTTACAACAATCAGCTACATGTGGTGTCTATAAAATATTTCTCAAACAGCAACAACTGCTTTTAACACTTTTTAACACAACTGAGCAGGATTTATACTTGGCAACCCCTGCACAGTGCCATTACAAACAGGCAGCATCCAATCAGTTACGGCACTGATGCTCATTCAAAGGTGGAAAATTTAAGGGCATTACTTTGTCCCTTCATTCTGTGTCAGTATCATTGGGCACAACGTGTAAGTGGGTGAGATACTCAGATTTTTTTTTTCCAAGAACATTGTGTCATGTTTTGGTTTGTGACCAACAGGTGGCACTGTGGGGCCTTTCCCTGCAGCTGCACACCTGTTGGTCATTATGTAATTAGTGCTTTAAAAGGACTCCCAGCCTGAGCACTCATTGTCGGGACATTGTTTGTGGCTGTTGGTATGCTACTGTCATGTTTGTTTCAGTCAGGTTTTGGTCATTGTTATGTTTTATCTTCAGTCATGTGTTTTGTTTGATACATTGGACTTTGTTTGTTTAGGATTTAGTTTTCTGTGTTTTATCAATACACTTCTTCAAGTACACCCTGCTCCTCCCTCTTGCCTGCTTTTTGGGGTCCACCACCACCACGTATCGTGACACATTGTTTGGATTAAACTCGTATGATATGTAAATACATGTCAGGGCTCTTCTCCTTGAAGTCAATCTGTACCCTCATTAAATGTGACTGATCAATTAGGATGTGCAATTCCTTAAGGATGACCTGTTCATCCTTTCAGCCAGCTCCTACTCTAAGTTCATGTCATTGCCTGACTCTCTCAAATCTCAAATCTATGTAATTTTTTAAGAGGAATGATAAAATCGTTGAACCCCAATGGATAGTTCAATAGATTGTTAGGATGCGGTGTTTCTCTTTGCTGTCAGCTTCCATCACATCGAATTGAGGCAGGACAAATGACCTGTCAGGGTTTGTGAGCTTCTGGCCATGCGGCCGTTTCCTGCATTTCCCATTTCTACAACACAACAATAATTCAATTTATTTCATGCAAACAGGCATTTCCAGACATTCCTTTTGATTGTGGCCACACGCGGCTTTCGCTGATTTGATTAACAGAAAGAGCTCCTACTGGGCATAAGAGACGGCAAATTAATTTCTGTTGAAAAAACGTCGCCCTCATGTACGTTCCGGCTTGGGAACACTGATAAGGAACTATTGCATTATCTCGGCTGAGGCTCAGTAGTATTTACTTGTCTGTGCATGGAAACTACCACTGCAACTTCAATATAGTCGGAGGCCACAATGACTTTTTAATGAAAGAACATTAATAATGCAACATGTACATGTATCAAATAGCGCTGTTGCTGGCTTCATTCATCCTGACTGTCATGAAATCTGTGCAATGAAAAAAGGCAGCCGCATCCATCGCCGGGCAGATGTACAGCCCGGAAGCATTGAGGTCGGCTTGTATTGTGTCGCTTTCGAGACTGTTTACGCAATGGTCTTGCATTGCACGACACTTGTAACAAAGCTCTGATGACATATAGCGGGGCCGTGTAATCGGCTAATGTTTATGGAAGATTGAAATCTGAGCGACGGCAGAGGGCGAGGCTGTAAAAGCCAGGAGGTACGATCACTGAGGGAACGGTAAAGGAGATGAATATCAGTCGCTCTGACGTCGCAACTCGAAACTTGCAAGAATATTGGCTTTTTTTCAAATCAAGAACCCTGCGGATTTTAAATAAGATCATAAATAGGATAGCCAAGGTAGCTTCGGGCAACTGCCAAAGGAGGACATACATCGTTGCATCCCATGTGTTGCCACCTAATGTTTGTGACCCCAATTCGTGATCTAAAGAAAAACATCATGACAGCAGTGACGGTAAGCTACATCCACGCTCTGGTTACGGCTCCTGGCGGCATTGTTTGGCTGGGTGCAAGACTGGCATTGAAACATGAGTTCAGAACATTCCGCTTTGTAAAACAGCGATTCCTTTTCACGCCGTCAATGGGGATCCTTTTCATTTGCTTCCCTGAGCATGAGTGGCATCATATATGAATTCATGCTGGAGATATACTGTATATAAATGGTCAAGGCAATCAATAATAGTTCCAACGGTCACACTACATGATAGTGCCCTTTCTCCATTTGTATTGTGGTTATTAATATCAATTTAGCAAAGAACAGACGCAAGTTGGCATCTTAATGTTACAATTTCATTCGAGGGAAACATTTTGTGGTGCAACAAAGGCTTTTCTAAAAGAGTGGTTCATTGCATCCTTGTAAAAAAAAAAATGAGTGGCCATATGTAGCGGTAGGTCCTAGTGTGCAATGAAAATTCTCATTTCACACTCAGCTAACTTAAGGAAGGGAGAATGTCCTTGGACCTTTTGTCAGACCCCCTCTGAAGAATTCCCTTCCATCTATCATCATGAAATCTCACTTGGATGTAATAGTGTCCAGGAAAGAAGTGGCGCTCCAGATTCCTCTGCAAAGGATTTAGGCATGCCTGCCTGGAACAGTTTTTTTGAGTGGGAAGAATCCGAGATAATGAGCCTCAGTTTCCCTCAAGTTCACAGAGGACTTGTTTTTTTTTTTAACCGAGCCCATTGATCACGATCGATGTTTGCAGTGACTAATTGAATTGGTTTGCGTGCTAGTACCTCAACTAGTGATATCGCACATTTCCATAAAGATACGATACGAAGCAAAATAATACGAGGTATCCTTGATACTGATAACGGTACTGATACTTAGTAAAGGAAGACAACGTCGTTATTGTGGTCGTAGTTTGCAGGGTGTTCAGAGCTGATATTAAACAGATTTCAATGATGACACTCGGTGTGAAAAATTATCAAAAGTATGAACATGATCATCATAAATGAAAATCTCTACAACTTAGATAATTAGCTTGTTTTACTTGCTCTTCCACACGTTTCCTCACGAATATGATACCGGATGATGCCGATAGCAGTACAGTAAAACCTCATCTATCACGGGTTACACATATTTTGGTGTCAGTGTTATTCGATTTTGATTTCCCCTTTTGCCTGCATTTATATCCTGCGCATCATGAAAAAATACCCGTGTCTACTGATTGAGCCAGTTAGAGCGCAGCTGTCGTTTTGTCAGTCGCTGATTGTCGGTTGTGTTGTGTCAGCAAACCAAAGATACTATAGTTCACCAAATTAAATAACTAAAACAATAAATGAATGGACGTTTGTTTTGGTTGCCAAAATATAATAAGAATGAAAACACTTTTTAAAAAGTTAATACTTAACTAAAAACTAAATCTGACATTTATAAAACTAACTACTGTAGAAATATAGCCAGTATAGAATACCATGTGCTACAATTTTACAGTTCAAATCTATTTTGTTCTGGAAATCGATCCTAGAGTCGGCAAGGCTGGTATCGAAATTATCAGTACTGTTTCAGCCAACGCTAACCCCCTTCTCTCATCTTCATATGTAGCATAACCAAAATGTAATCCTGGACAATGCTCATTGAGTATGACGAGAGTTGCGAGTGTCTAACCAGTTGTAGATCACCTTTGTACATTTGTAAAACCTCACTTCCATGTCCCTTCAAATAACGTGCTCAGCTGAGCCGGCAGCCTGGAATTTTAGGTCAGCGGTCTGCGCTCCCAAACCGGAGACGTGGTCGTGGCGAAGGTTCGATCGAAGTTGGATGGACTCCGCAAGGGTTAAAACGCCACCGGTGACCTATATCCGTTGCCAATAGTGGACGATGGAGTGAGGTTGTCTGCTTGTAGATCTTGGGTCAAAAAAGGTTGGGCACCGCTGACGTAAGTGACAGTTTGAGGAAGTAGGAATGGAGGAGGTATGACACTGGATCCTGCATTTTACTATCGCCGTCGATATCATGCAGTCATTGAGGCAGACCTGAAACTAAACACCATCCTCATACCACTTTTTTAGCCAATAATGAAGTGGACTGCCGGGAAGATATGACAGGGAAGGTTTCATTCATAAAAACGGCAAGTCAAGTCAAAAATATTGTTTGCAATAATGTGTCCTATCTGCCTGCACTTACCCGAACTGAGGCATGGACCCGTTTTTATCCATCTCAGGGGGCGCTCATTTTACCACCTGGCGCCGTGTGCCTAAGAGCTCAGTTTGGGAACATCACATGACCAAACCCAAAAACAGGTGAGCTGTAATTGTTCATTACCTGAGCCTTTTCTTCGGCGCTGTGATGTCATTTTCAGTCGATAGCAAGTGGCAAAATGGGCACCCCGAAAGATGGGTAAAAACTGGTGAATTTTGCTGCTTAAGTCATTTTCCATAAACGCGTTATTAATCAGAATACCGTGCTTAGACTAATGGGACCACATAAAACATATTATTGTTAAGACTTGACTTCCCCTTGAAATAGTAAACTTCTGAGCCCATCTGAACACCACTGCGTCGTGAAATACTGCTATTGCCTAAGCACATAATAAACTCTCCGGAAAGACTAAAAGCAAGGTGTCAGTGTGGCAATATACAGTATCTCACAAAGGGAGTACACACCTCGCGGTTTTGTAAATATTTTACTATGATCAACATTGAAGAGGTGACACTTGACCACAATGTAAATTGTATGACTTGTGCAAAAGTATGAATTTGCTGTCCTCTTCAAAAGAACGTGACACACTGACATCAATCGATATGTATTAGCTAATTTACATAATGTCGGCCCCGAAGCACGAGTTGGCATGTTTACAAAAACGTGAAGGGTGCACTCACTGTTCTGGAGTGCCTCATTGTGCCTCCCTATCATTTACTGGTCATTTTATTTAAACAGATTCCATCATGATCAAATAAAAGGAGGCACTTGACAGTAATAATCAGGATGTGACATGCTTTGCATTGATGAGTGTCACTCATGCTGCCATCTTTGTGTTGTGATAGAAGTCATTACCTAGGCAGACGATGATATGAGGCATTGAATATAATGACACCGTGAAAGGTCAGAGCAGCGAAACGGACATCAAAAGAATGCGTCTCCGCTGCAGACTTTGCAGCCTTAATTATTGAACGCTTTTTAAGAGCTCTGACTGGAGAAGACAAAGAGCCTTTCTGTCTCGGAAGCTTTTAACTCCTCTGTTGCACGAGTGAATGAATGTTACTAAGCTACTGAGTATTGATAAATGGCATGCTCACATCCTTGTTCGAGCTTTAGTTCCTGCTCATGAGACATACACAAGGCCCTGGTGGTCTAATAATCAGCGCTGTTAAAAGTTCAGGAAAGACGCCAGGTACTATCAGGACGGATGTTTGCTTGTTATAGCTGTTTGTTACAATCCTAAAATGCTTTAAAGGGGGCAAAGGGACTTTCTGATTCCTTGTACACAAATAGATGGCTCCCTGGAGTGCCTTGCCTACCCATCCATCAAGTGTGAAATTACACAATCAAGTACATTTTGTGTAAGCATTAGGGAGAAAATATGTCTTAAAGTGAGTCATTTTTAAGTTATGCTGGATTGTGACGTAACAGTTTACCTAATTTACATAACGTCAGCCCCAACCGTGAGTTGGCAGGTAGGCATAGCAAGGACTTTGCTGTTGACTATTTGACAATGCATCTGCCGCATGAGCCACATGATTTCCAAAACACTTAAGTGAGTGTAATTTGGCAGCTTGGTGATGAAGTACTGCCTTCTCTGAGTGAAAATCTACTGTCCTTATGGGAGCTCACAGTTCATTAAATTTGGAGCTGAACAGGTCACAGCGCCCTTGCTCCACTTGTAGTTGCAATGTTAACCCTATGTTGCATACGGGTTACTTACAGTAACCACAACTTTAACTCATATTGGTTATTCAAGTTACCAGTTTTAGTTTTTAAATCCACCGCGAGATGTCACTAGCGTGCGCAACAGCGGGAGGAAAAGGTGAAAGAGGGTCCACAAAATGTTGAATAATTTCTATCCGTGAGATGAAAAGGTCCAAATACCCTATTGTACTTGTGCAGAAGAGTATATAGAACATATAGAACACAATAAATAACAGTTTCTATGTGTTACCTATCAGTACTGCCATGCTTTTTGGCAAGGTAATTGTAGTGACCATTATGCACACAAGTACCCCCCTATTATGTATTTTTTTCCCAAAATTGTGAATTTATTATGATATTTGGCCATAATCTACCCTAAATTTAAAAACAAACCACAATTGAATAACTCCTGCAGAAGCCATGCAACATAGGGTTAAAGAAAGTCACAGGGCGGTCTCACAGTGCAGACGCGCAGGGTTTGATTATGGCTCTGACCGTCCTGTGTGGAGTTTGCCCGTTCTCCCCGTGCCTCTGTGGGTTTTCTCTAGGTATTCCGGTTTCCTCCCACATTCCAAAAACATGCGTTGCAGGTGAATGAATGGAATACTCTGAATTGTCCCGAGGTGTGAGTGTGAGCGTGAATGTTTGTTCGTCTATGTGTGCCCTGCGATTAGCTGGCAACCGGTTCAGGGTGTCCCTGACCTGCTGCCTGAAGACAGCTGGGATAGGTTGCAGCACCCCCCACGACCCGAGGATAAGCAGATCAGAAAATGGATGGATGGATGAAAGGCACACCCAATGGTAGAGGGTGGAAGGCACCCCCTCCAAACAAACTTATTTCAGCAAGGCTGGGGAAAAAGTGAGTAGTGTGTGATAATAATGCTCAGCCCATGTGAAGTCTACTGCTAACCGAAACAGCAGTACCATTATGACCTTAAAAACAATGAATAAAAGGAAGTCTGACATTATGACGACACTTCATCTTCAATGGTTTTAATTAGCTTTCCTTTAGAATCCGACATGAGCCTTTCATAACGTGTGCATCCACATTTATGGTGATTTCTACAATGATTCAGAGGCTTTGATGCCCGCTGTCCAAATATTTATGAATGAAATACATCTGAAATTCACCACAGATGTTTGCAGAACTGTCTGCCTGCGCCTGCCTGCGATCAAATTCACCAAAATCATGTGAGACCACCTGCCTACCGTTCGCCAGCACATAAATGTTGACAAGCAGGCCAAAGCCGACACTGCCTTTTTTGCCACCAAACTGTCACACCTCCAACAGCACTCCTTAAACTGTGCAGGCACGCCAGCTTGGCAGAGACCCGAAGTCAGGATCCAGCGAGCACTTGCGCCTCGCCGCAGATGCGTTGTCTCCAAAAATAGAGCCCCGAGTGTCAAATTTAGGTTCGCCAATGACGAAAAACTGTCCTATCAGGATCCCGCAACACTACATTGCGTTGCCCACAAATCTCATGCTGCAGGAGGGTATTAGGTGTTATATACTCTCCTGGTTGCGCACGTTTTATATGGAGCCAAATAGAGGTTAAAAATAAACATTTAACCCTTTCAGGGACAGCGGTTACTACAGTGGACAGCTTATCATAATTCATGACAAATGCCTTGGAGGAGGTCAAGCCATGGTATGCTTGCTAATGGCATGCTCTGCAGTACTTATGTATCACCGTTACAGATACAGGTCACATCCCACAAAGTCGTAGCCATTAAGCCAAAAAATACAGTTTGACTGAAGCTGGGTGGTGAGACGCGATAGACCAGGGGTGTCAAACTCATTTCACATTGTGGGCCACATACGGCCTCGGTCGATGTCAAGTGGGCTAGACCGTTAAAATTAGACCATACTCTGCTATAAATAACCAAAATATCATGTCTTTCCTTTGTTTTGGTCGAAAGAAGCACAAGAACATTAGGAAAATTTTGAAATTTAATCAACATACCTTTTACAAAACATTTAACGAAATGACTTGACTCTTTGTTTCATTTGGCTGTCTAAATCTGCTGATAGGACCAAAATGCTCTCTGGTATTCCTGGTCAGGCTAAGATTGGCAAAAGCTTTTTGGTTCTCGGGACATACAAGTTCAGCCGCCTTCATCATGCATCGTTTCACAAAGTCACCGTCGTAATATGGCTTTGATGCTAATGCTTTTTCGCTAGCAATTAGGTAGTTGGCTTTGACTGTTGTGTTGGGTGTGTCTGAGTGACAGACTGAGACTGCTGTTGTCTTCTTCTCTGATCAAAAAAGTGTTCCCCTAGCTGATGATGCATGAATTGCAACTTATTAAAAATATTCATTCCGTGTGTTTAATGTATTCTTTCAGTTTTAAATTATCCTGCGGGCCTGATCGAACCTCCTTGGAGGCCGTATGTTTGACACCCCTGCTATAGACCCATGAAAATGCATTGAAATGATTAAAATGAGGTAATGTGCAATGAGAACTGAATGAGGAGTCACACTTTTCATTTTATGTCACGTGACAATCTAGGGATGGGGCCATTGCGGCCTCTGAATGTTCTGAACTCCTCTTTCCATGCCAGTCTTGACACATATTGATTAGCACAGAGGGGTGATATGTTCATGTTCAAGTGCTTGATAGTTTACAGAGGACACTCCTTGTCTTCATTCACATTTCGCTAAAGCCCGCCACTCTTAGTTACTGTTGCTTCGCCTGCCAAGGTTTCAGCATGGCGCTAGTTTCTTTTGTGACTCTGTAAAATGAAAATAAATTAGTATTCTGAAGTTGACGCAAAGAACCTTGTTAACAACCTTGTTAAATTTGAATAATGAAAAAAAAATCAGCGAGTTCAAAAAAATCAGTCTCCGCAATGACATTGTGACGTGTGCAATGACAATAAATTTGATTTCCATTTCCATTCTAACAACGAGGAGCTCTAAATCAGCCATGCCAGCCAGCAACCCCGGTTCTCGTCAGACATTTTTCCCCCTTCCTCGCTCTTTCCTGCCTTTCTCTCTGTGACTCCTGGCATTCACAGGTGTCAACCAGGCACTCTAAAATGGCCACATCAATATGAAGCCCCAGTCCACGTGCTAGCTGTCACGTCATACCTTTTTCCCCCCTCGCTCTTCCACTTTATCTGCATGACGTCTGCGCATTCACAATGAGGCACTCCAGCACGGCCACACCAAGAGGCTACCCAATGGGAAGATGCATTTTCAGGGCGGGGGCATGGCTAGCTAGCCAGCTGCATGTTGCAATTGTGCAGGATCAACATTGCAGTCAAGTTTTTATTTATTTCGGGGAGCATGCCATTGGCCCCCGGTTTAGCCATGCCCCCTCCCAAAAAAAAACAACAACACAAAAACTGAAATGGTGAAAAACAGTTTAAAATTATAGCTTCACCATTTGCACTCTTTGTCGGCCTTTGCACATTTCCAGAAATTATCTTCTTTAAACGTGCATTATATTTCAAAGCCTAATATTTTGGGGGCAGATTTGATATGCGGGACAAACAGCACCTCAAAAATATTCCAATTTTGAGTGAATTTATTTTTGTGATTAAAAAAATCTACAAAATGACTTCCTGTACTTAATGTAGGTTTGAATGGCATTGTTTCATGCAAGAGAACCTTTTGCACTGAAAAAAAAATGACAGTATGTTGCTATTTTGTTGTTTGTTTCAAACCCTTTGTTGTTGGGTTAGGATATCGGCTCTTTTATCCATGCATTAAAAAATGTATAATCCAAAATGAAATTTGTTAAGAGCATGTATTTTGCACTTATGCACATATTTTGTTCATATATAAAATAGCATTTTGGTCATACTTCTGGTTTGGAAGTGTGTGGTTATATATGACCCCTTATTAGCAATGATGAAAAATTGAGGGCCGCTCTAGCATTAAAGTTGCCCATCCCTGCCTTGGAATATACGAAGGTGTGTATGTTGATTTATGATGCATTCATCTAGCTATGTGAACGACTGCACAGCTTTCTCCAGAGCCTGCATTTACTTTTCCATTTATTTGAGTCTGTTCTGTACAGTACTGTGATTGGGCAGTCTGTGTTTGAGGGATGCTGCTTAGTCAAAGATGAACTGGTTCAAGAGACAAGTTATCAACCATTACTTATTTCCATAAAATTTCAGTTTTTTAAAAAATATTTACATTCCTAAGGGAAATGCTAAAAAATTCATACCAAACGATTTTGAACATCACAGTCAGTTTTTGCTACCAGCGGAACTTGATAGAATTTGATTGTGAATTATCTCCCTTTCGACATTTACCTTGCGGGATCTCCAGGGAATTTCTTATCGAACCTAAAATAATCACACACTCGACGATTTGTGCTTAATTCCGTATAATTTACAGCTTCTGTGTGAATTTGTCAATGCACGCGCCGGTGCACATTTATCACGCCGATAACATCGCATCGCTCGCCTCGCAGACTACACGCCAGGGGATCGACTTCATTTTTCATAACAGCCACGGCAACAGTGAGCAGCACAAACTCTCCGTCCTGCGCAGTGCAAGAGCTGACCCTCCACTTGATCAATGTCTGTACTCCGGGACCTCCCGCAGTTTGAGTTCCAGACAAATTGAATGCAAAACTAACACATTTTAATTCAATTTATGATGTTATTGAATGATTAAGTCTTTGCACTGCTAATTGCTTTTGGCAGATAACCTTATCATTGATAAGGGGTGTGAGGGGTGTCATATACAAACATGGATCTCCAGATTTGCTCTTAGGTAGAATAGCTTCAGTGTGTGCCCTGTGACAGGGTTGGCAGGGTGTTTGCTGGCATAGGTTTCAGCTCACCACAATTCTTTTTAGGACAAGTGCTATTGAAAACGATGGATGGGCTTCCAGGCATCTGCCTTCTGTGTCCTTACTAAATGAATGGAGAAATAATTATGATAAGACTTTTAAAATATGAACATGTGGATTTTAAATTAGCTTTTTCAGAACACCTCCTCTGAGGTGGACCAAATGCACTGTGGCCTAGGTGCCTCAGGTTGTCCACCCCTGCATTAGTGGCTTATCTTCCCAAACACATGTGGACTGATCTTTAATTATTTTTAGCATGTACGACATGACTGCACTTAACAGAAAATGAGACACGCCACTGTGGGCGGTTGCCTCCCCTTAAAAAAAAATCAATAGTGCTCCTACTTTCAATTATACAGAGAGCAGGTGTCACTTTAATACTGCATGGGGATTCTTTACCGGAATAAACAATTCAGCACAGCATAAATAATTACCACTGTGTAATAACAATAAAACGGGGGGCGATCAGAGCAGATGCAATTCATAATACAGCAGTTTAAAATAAAAAGTACAAGCGAGAAAAATAAAATATAAGGCAAAATGAAAATGAATAGAATGGTGAAGAAATACAATTGAATAAGGGAATTACATCGGGTGTTTTTTGTTTGTTTTGGGTTTTTTTTGTTGCGTTCATTCCACTTGCGGCTAAATTAAAGTCATTTTAGTTATTCAATCCACTTACCATAAGTTGTGAGATGGAGAAGATAAAGCCCCCACAGGTCCATCTTTCTGCGCCAAATGACGATCGTTCCCCCTCCCTCTTTGGAATAACAAACGCGTGGGAACTTTCACCTTGAACGGTGCAGTTAGGCAAAGAGACGTAGGGATCCACACACGCGCATTATTAATGATAAAATGATTGCTGCTAGGAAAATGAGACGCACTCTCCTCGAAGCAGTCAAATCGTCGTTCGGTCCCCTTTTAATTAAGGTGGTACGATCCCATCAGTCGACCCGAGACTGTGACTGTTCGTTGCGCGTTTAGAGCCGCGCGTATTGATGATGAGTGGAAGTTCCCGTGCGCGTCTTCTCGTCCGCAGCGTGTGTGTGAGTGAGAGTGGGAGTGGGAAGAGTGAGTGGGAGTGGGAAAGCTGAAACCTACTACCACGAGTCGCGCAAGTCGCGCTGAAGATGTCAGAAAATGGACGGAAATGTGATTTCTGTCAATAGTTCACTGGTCACAAGATTAGGTACGCCCGCTTCACAGTCCAATGACATCCAGTATAAGAGTTGTCTTGAAAAAAGTCTGACTTTGCAGAGAGAGAGAGAGAGAGAGAGAGAGAGAGAGAGAGAGAGAGAGAGAGAGAGAGAGAGAGAGAGAGAGAGAGAGAGAGAGAGTAGGCTGCGATGTTTTTCAAATGCACCGCGTCACACTGAAGGCTGTTCCTAATATTCTGCCTTCTTTATTTATTGAAGTAACCTCATATTGATTGTGTCAATCAATGATTAATATCGTTTTACTATGAAACCTTTTGGTGAGGAAACATGCCATGACATCCAAAAACCAGCAGTTTAAACGGTCGTCGTGCGTGACGGCAGCTTCAGTCTTCCGCTCAGTGGGCATTTGAAAAAAGTGTGGGCGAACTTTTGGGCGGGGAAGGCCAAATTTTATTCTCAAAAGAAACAGATGATGCACAAGGTCATTTGTGAATGAGGGGAGAATCAAAAGAAGTTGAAAGTCGGTAAAATGATTCATCTTAATAATCATCAATAGCATAATCATTCTCATTTTGAATCGCATTTGGTTGCAAAAATATGACTTCTCTATTCCTTTATCAGCACATCAAGGTCGCAAACTTGACAAAGGTGTTTCTGTGCCAAAGAGGTGTTGGGTGTTTCAAAGGAAACACAAGGTTAGGCTGAATACCTTAGCTTGATGCACTTCTTTTATGGAGGTCGGCTGTGCGGTCGATGAGTTGCGGCCTTACATGAATTCGGAGAGAAAATTAAACACACACACACACACACAAATACCTGAGATGTAGCGGGCACCTCAGAAGAGGCAGATTTGGGGCAACCTATTTCAACTAAGGTTCCCAATGCAGTTTTGAAGCCTCATAGTCCAAATTCATGCTGACAGTTCACCTCTAATTGGTCATACAATGATATGCGTGCCATCTTCTTTTCGTTGGATCCCTTCCTAGGTCACATATAGATGTAGGTGCTGAGTAGCCCAAACTGGCCATGTTCACTTCCATGTTGGCACATGCAAACACATTTTAGTTTTTTTTGTTTATGTGGAAACAACTGAAAACACACATTTTTGAAGATGGGTTTCATTTACAAGTTTAGGTTCACAGAAAAAACATTGTTAATAGGTGAGTTTGCGAATTCCATTGTTGCTGGGAAAAGCGAGAACTAAGTACCGAATGCTATAAATAGTACCTGGTTGACATAAACCACAGCTTGTTGCTTGCTGCTTGCTGGACGAGCAGATTTTTCATTGTAACATTGTAACGCGGCTGGCAAAGACACATAAACACATGTTAAAATGAGTTTACCCCGTTGGTGTACAGTTTTACTCATATTTACGGTTCAAAATTCTGGATCAGTTGCTTTTTTAATCTTTTTAATCCATACTCGATAATTCACCAGAGGAAAAAAACTGCCAAATTGTTTGCACCCTTTCTGTTATGCTAAATGCCACAAGATGGCAGCAAACTCCTGGATAATGTGAAAGTAGTAATTAGTGGCAAGAACTTATGTTTAAAGGGGAAGTCAACCCCCAAAATGTTCTTTGCAGCCCAAGGAGTCTAAACACGGCATTTTGATTAATAATGTGTTTGTGTAATATGTTAAGCAATAAAACACACCTATTTTTGTCCATCACATAGGGCGGCCATTTTGCCACTTGCTGTCAACTGAAAATGACATCACAGTTGCTTTGGGTTCAGATAATGACCAGTCATGGATCAGCTTCAGAAAACAGGCTAGCCATGATTGGTCGTTAACTGAGGCCTGAACAACTGGGAAGTCATTTTCAGCTCCCAGAAAGTGGCAAAATGGACGCCCCCAAGATGGCAAAAAGTGTGTGGCTGATGCTGCTTAATTCATATTCCACAAATGCAATAAGGATCAAAATGCTGTGTTTAGACCAGTGAAGATGCACACATCATATTGTAAAGAACATTTTGAGTTTGACTTCACCTTTAAGTGACACATCTTGACTGTTAAACAGCTTTGTATGCTGAGGAGGAGCTTAGTTTAGCCTAAGCCTAGGTTGTCAGCAGAAATTACAGAGTTTCTCCTCCGCATGTGTATAGTACTGCTCATATGATCATAGTTTGAGGGAAATCGGGGTGTTCACATGGCACACATTTGCATCGGTGCTGCACCGACGTATTTTGTTGCGGTATATCTTACACCGGAGCAAATTTTGTATAGCGTTCACGCGTAAAAAGCTGCTTACTAAAGCGAAGCGTTTTTACCCCGGTGCAGCCCCACTTGCGTTCACAGGGCAGTTTCTGCGGCCGTGCAATATGAAATAAAACAAAGACCTGTCGTGTTGGTTCTTTTTAAAACATACACTTTATTAATTTGTTTAACTCAAGCAACTACAGGCACGCCCTTCTTCTTGGTCTCCGTGCCTTCTGCTCGAGAGGCGTTCAATGACTGCCCCCGAAAACGTAAATCAACGATGACTTCAATGACCCTCAGAAAACATAATGCGCCAAACAGAAAATCAAGAGAGGGAAATCACAAAATAAATTGTATGGGGGGGTTGTGAACACACAACAGAGGAACAAACTACACAAACAACTCCGAGACAGTCCAGTCTCCTACAAAAGGAAAGATGACAGAAGTACAACAGAGCACGGAAGCAACGCATTCTACCCGTATGTAATCTCTTCTCACGCATAGCGAGTCTACCCCTGTAGCGTTCACTCGTACCATTTTACAACGGTGCTGCCCTGCAAACGAGCATTTACTCCGGAACAAATTTTTAAACCACCTCCTTGAGCAGAGTTAAATTTGCTCCAGTTTAAGCTGTTTTCAGGGGCTACACCGGTGTAACTTTGTACGTGTGAACGCTCTACCGGGGCAGCACCGGAGCAAAAGTTGCCGTGTGAACACCCCTTATGTTTTATTCGGGATGTAACGATATCCAAGCGTCAAAATACGATATCACGAAATGAACCTCACGACACAATAATTATAACAATACTGTGGGGAAGTTGGCAATATAAAAAAAAGCCCATGATACTGTATAAAAACTCATAATATTGTCCTAAAAAATCATATTGGGGAAAAAAAGCACAATATTGTGTTTGTACATGACAGCAGTGACAAAGAAATAGGATCGGCCAGCCATTTTATATACCGGTATATATTTTAGAGCTGCTAAGTATCATGGTCAATGTAGTTCACAATACTGTGTTCTGTTGATAACACTAATTAACACCTAATATTGAGGCACTTACCTGGTAATGCTCGCACACATTGTAAATCAAGTCAATTTGTGGCCGAACTCAAACGTGATACATTCCCCTCCATCTGGCGATTAGCCAATGAATTGGCCAAAACATTCATTCATTCATCTTCCGAACCGCTTGATCCTCACTAGGGTCGCGGGGGGTGCTGGAGCCTATCCCAACTGTCTTCCGGCAGTAGGCGAAGGACACCCTGAATCGGTTGCCAGCCAATCGCAGGGCACACAGAGACGAACAACCATCCACGGTCACACTCACACCTAGGGACAATTTAGAGTGCTCAATCAGCCTGCCATGCATGTCTTTGGAATGTGGGAGGAAACCGGAGCACCTGGAGAAAACCCACGCAAGCCCGGGGAGAACATGCAAACTCCACACACACAGGGAGGCCGGAGCTGGAATCGAACCCGGTACCTCCGCACTGTGAAGTCGATGTGCTAACCACTGGCCAAAACATGCCTAATTCAAATTCAATTGCACTAGCAAATTAACCACCAGAATGTGCTTTTCTTTCAGTTTTCTGCATTACTAATTTCAAACTGGGTGGTATGACTTCAACAATAGTACCTTTAGATTACGGAAAGTCTTTATATACTATGTGTCTTGTCTTTGTTTATCGTAGTTGCTTGGAATTGCAATACTGGTGTAGCCTATACTACCAGACACAAATTCCTTCTATGTTCTACATACTTGGCCAGTCAAGATGATTCTGATTCTGATTCTAGAGTGCAAACCCGAGTCATGTACTTTCCACTGAACTCGACAGTGGAATTAGTTGCAACTGAGTGATGAGTACATTTGAAAACAGTTGGAAACAGTTCTGGATGTCTGGATTGAGAATGCAGTATCTGGAAAATGCATGCGTTGCCACTGCACATACACTTGGCCCACATGGAAAGGCAAATCTGTCCCTGGTCACTCTACTGACCACCAGAGAGGCCCAGCTCCATTTGCAGAGCTGCTTGCTGTTTTGAAGCAGACAGTAATTGATTTTTTTCACTCTCTCTTGTGCTAAGAATTCCAGTTTCGCACCATCTGTTCATTTTATGCTTCAGAAACCCTTTTCGTCGGGTAAGCCCGGATGTGCATTTGGAGTTTGTTGACCGATCCCCCTTTAGTGCGTCTCTCCCAAACAGGCAAGCACAAAATGGAGTTTCCAGATGATCCATGCAAACAAAGCTGGCCAGCAGCAGATAACAAAGGGTCACTATGATGGAGCAGCCAGACTTAGCGTTTGTGTGCTTTACCGTACGTGTGTATGGAGGGGTCCAAAAGGATGATCCAGCTGTGTGGTAAAGACAGCGAAGGCCTCTATAGAGACATTCTTGCCTGCTGGTGTTATCATTGATGCCATTCATGCCTTACTTACACAAGATATATTTGCTCAACCTTACTGATACCACACAGCCAATTAGATGTTCTCATGTTTTTTTATTGAACACCAGGTAAACATTCACAGTCCAGGTTGGAAAAAGTATGTGAACCCTTAGACTAATGAGCTAATTGGAGTCAAAAGTCTGCAACCTGGAGTCCAATCAATGAGAAAGGATGAAGGTGCTGGGTGAAGTTGCCCTGCCCTGTAAAATACACCCCAGTTTGGAGTTTGCTAATCTCAAGACACATTGTCTGATGTGAACCATGCCTCACACAAAAGAGCTCTCAGAAGACCTACATTTAAGGATTGTTGACATGCACAAAACTGAGAAGGGTTACAAAAGTATCTCTAAATGCCACTGCTGTCCAGAAAAACCCCCCATTGCTGCACATTTGAAGTTTTCAAAAGATCACAAGGATGTTCCACAGCTCTACTGGCAAAATATTCTGTGGACAGATAATATCAATTTTGAGTTGTTCGGAAGGAACACACGGCACAATGTGTGCAGAAAAAAAGGCACAGCATACCAATATCAAAACCGTATCCCAACTGTGACGCATGTTGGAAGGTGCATCATGGTGTGGGGCTGCTTTGCTACCTTAGGGCCAGGACAGATTGCTATCATCGAAGGCAAAATAAATTCCCAAGTTCACCAAGACATTTTACAGAAGAACCTAAGGCCATCTGTCCAGCAATCGAAGCTCAACAGAAGATGGGTGATGCAACAGGACAATGACCGAAAGCGCAGAAGTAAATCAGCAACAGCACGGCTTCAACAGAAGAAAATACACCTTCTGGAGTGGCCCAGTCAGAGTCTTGACCTCAACCCGATAGAGATGCTGCGGCATGACCTCAAGAGAGCAACCAGACATCTGAAGAACATTGCTGAACTGAAATAGAAAAGAGGAATGGTCCAAAATTGCTGCTGACCATTGTACAGGTCTGATCTGCAACTACAGGGAATGTTTGGCTGAGGTTATTACTGCCAAAGGAGGGTCAGCCAGTTGTTAAATCCAAGGGTTCATTTACTTTTTCCACCACGCAAAGTGAATGCTTACATGGTGTGTTTGATAAAAATAGATGAGAACATATTATTTGTGTGGTATTGGTTCTATTGTTGTGACTGAGATGAAGCTCAGAAGACATTTTATGACCAATTTATGCAGAAATCCTGGTAATTCCAAAGGGTTGACTTAGATTTTCTTGCAACTTGTGTATAAATGTGGGTGTGTGTGTGTGTGTGTGTGTGTATATATATATATATATATATATACATATATATATATATATATATATATATATATATATATATCACAGTGCACACACACATATTCTCCCTATATATATATATATATATATATATATATATATATATATATATATATATATATATATATATATATATATATATATATATATATATATATATATATATATATATATATATATATATATATATATATATATATATAAATTCAACTTCCTTTGTTCTTGGAGTTCACTTTTTGCTTACTCGGCCTGCGTCTGTAATGACCTTGAACCCCGGCCATAGTTTCTAGCTAACAAGCTTGCAACAACAATATGTGGAACAGTGCATTAGCATCTCTGCGGGGATACAGTTAAGTTAAAAAGTGGGAAGAATGGCTTTTGAAAAGGTGTTTTATGAGTCCTTGAAGAACAACTCTGCTCACTGGGGATCTTTTACTATTTAATACACTACCTGCAAATTGCAGCATACGCAGTTTAGATCAACATTAGATTGAAATGAAGATATGCTTGCAAACATTTAGGGCATCACCAACTATGGTTCACATACAATTGCAGAAGGGTATGACCGGTAGATTGAAGGTGAAATGATGGTCTGGTATCACATGTACACAATTTTAGCTTTTCCCCAATTATTTTTTACTCTTCACAAAATAAAATGCTTGAATAAGAATCTTTTCCCCTATACAAGGGATTCCCCTTTGTATTATTTCATCCCCTCACCCAATGAGAATTGATAAGGGAATCAAGAACGAATGCCATCAATAAACGGTATCAGTATTGCTAGATTCTCATCAATTCCCATCCCTAGGTGTACTTGTATAAAGAGTTTACAAAAGTCAATTTCAGATCAAACTCATGCGTGTACTGGCCTGGCCTGCTGATTACAGTCCGTTCAGGTGTTAGCCGCGTAATCTGAGATTGTTTTGACAATCCTGTCATTTCCATGTGAAGGTTTGCACGGCTAGATGACGACTCATCTTCCCCACTCGATGGACTAAAGCCCCTCCAAATGAAAAATGCAGACTGCATCTGAGTTGCTGGCAGGGATCGGTGTGTTGAGCCACGGCTAATGCACTGCTGATCGCTGCCAGATCCCTCGCATCCCTATATGGATACGCTAAGGAAAGCTCCCACTTTTTGCTTGAGGCGAAGCAGCCATTGATTTCCTTTCCTCCCCAGCCGTTGCTGTACGTTCACAACATTAATGAGAGATTCGTAATTGTAGACACAGTCATCGATCTGTCAAAGCGTCATCTTGCGGGGAGGTCAAAGTGGCTTTGCAGATGCTGTCCATTTAACCGACATACTCGGCACCAGACACTCGCCTCAAGATTAACATTTACAGTAGAGTGAGTGTCTTAGTTGAGGCATGGTAACTGCATTTCAAAATCAATGGTGGCAAAGTGGTGATGACACGCCCGGAAAGGACCTTTTCTTGCTTTTGGTTAAAACCATCATTTGACTCACTTGTGAAGCACATTCATAAGTAAGTATTATCACCTTCAGTTAGTGTTTTACCAGCTTTTGCCTTTCAACGGTCAAAACAGCAGACTGGAAATGGTGATTTAGTTTTATGTGGGAATTAGCCACTGAGTGCATTATTCGTTCGAACAAATAAACACCTCCCTTTTTCCCATCGGGCGGGGAAAAAAATGTAACTGCAGTCATCATTGTTCATATACTGTCATTTAAACACAGACATCAATTAATTATACACTGAGCCAATTTGGCTAATGCAAAAACTAGCACTAATGGATACTAGCTATGTTCCTCCCTCTGCAACGCACTCCCCAGGCACAAAATGCCACATTTGGCTCCAAATTCTTCATGGGGCGTTTATTTTTCTGGCGGGAACATGCACAGTTAAGCTGTGTTTAATTTTGCGAGATAGAGACGTCCTCCGACTGAGCCAGACTTGACGGCAAGTGTTTTCCCAGACGGTGACTCGGTTACTTTTTCCTTCTTACAGATGGTGTGCAGTCAACGCACTGCAAATGTTTATGCCGACACAAGCTTTTGTTAACTTGCCTGCAGAAGCCTTATTGGCTCTTTAACCTGGTTTGGACCACACAGGTTATCTTTGAACGCGGACAGTCAAGGGAAAAAAGTTATAAAAGCAAGTCAAGTCTGAATTTCACAGCTCCCGTGTGTATGCAAACAGGTGTTTTTCCTCTGTGCTCTTGTTGCCAAAGTTACGCATCAGTTACTTCAGTGGATGCAAGGATTTCATCTCATACACTGCCATCTACAAGTGTGCCCCCCCCCCCCCGCCCAAAAAAAATCCTAAAAGCTAAGACGACGGAGGGGCAGGAGTTCAGTACGGTAAGGCATAGCGGGAGCACTGTCGTAAATAATAGACAATGTTGACATCCGGACTTGTACGTATAGATAAAAGGTTTGATTTTTGACCTCGTCTTTTCGCCTCAATTTTCTGAATTCCGTTGCCTTTGTCTGCTTTTGTCTTCTTGCCTCCGAGTCGTGCATTTGTGTCCTACTCCTTGTACTGCTCATGAGAAAAACAAACAAAAAAACTACTCTGCTCTTAAGTGTTAATAGGGGTACGGAGTTAAAGTCAGAGTTTTACAGCAAAGAAGTTTTATTACCTTTTATTATGTGGAGTTTTCAATAATCTGAATACTCTGGCTTCCTCCCACATTTGATTCATTTAGGACTCAAAATTTTCCGTAGTTGTGAGTGTGAATACTTGTATGCGTGCGTGTGCCCTGTGATTGGCTGGTGACCAGTCCAGGGTGGGATCGACTCCGGTTTACCCGGCAGTGACCCTGATGAGGACAAGCGGTAAAATGGATGTGTGTTTTAACTTCCTTGGCCAATCAAGATGAATCTGATTCTGATGTTAGAAGTGTTGAAAAACCTTCACCTTTTCAAGTGTATCGCGGACCTACAATGATATGAGCGGTAATGGCATAGCCTAGAGGTGAACTAAAAAAGGTGTTGGAAAGTACCAGTAATCAAATGTCCACGGACCCACATAAGCTGTTCTGCTCTTTAATGTAACCCCCGAGCATTTACATGTTGAAGAAACCGTTACGTTTTGAAATCATTTGTCTCATCCCATTTTTTTGTAACCCTTAAACATGGGCATTTGAACAGGGGTGTGTTGACTTTTCATACCCACTATAGACACCACTCACCATCACCTCATCATCAGGACATGACACTTATGTACCATGCGGAAAAAAAAAATGGCAGTATTATCATGGAATTGTCGAGATCTGGCTCAAGTTCGGAGTTACAGTGCCACCTGTCGCTTTGGCATGGACTTGGCATCCTGTGATTGAGATTTTTTTAGAGGATAGAGTCGAGATTTATTTTGATTTTAGAAGTATCCATTTACATGCGGACATCTGTTTCCTGCATGAGGATGTCTGCAGTTTCTGCACACTGGCATAAATTAGCCCCTCCATTTGCATGAAAATAAACATGCGCCTGGATGAAATGTTACAGCGTGACAGCGTTGATTAAAACGTCCATGTTTTTAATTCCCAAACAAGCAGTAGTGGGTGATGAAGGGTCACTAAAGCGAGGGGAACGAGAGGGTCACGGGTGAAACGTGCACCCTTCATTATGCGTTGCCACGGCGACAAAGAGAAATGAGCTTCATTGTGGCTGCGCGGCTTTGTCTTGAACCCTGAACCTGCAAGCTATTTCCCCGATGAGGTTTCCATACTGCTTGTACATGTTCTCTCCCTCCCCGGGGGACAAAAACAATTAGTTGAACTGGAAGGCAAAATAATGTGAAGCTCAAAGGTTACAGGAGGGAACAACTGCTGTTAGCCATTCTGAGTGTTCAGTCAACAGCTGGGCTGCAGTGTCATTTCTCGCAGGACCGTGAAGTTGAAACTTAATAAGGTTGGCCATGTGCATGTTATTTCCAAAATGTACCCGGAATATATTTCATATTACTGGTTATACTTTGTACTCACGTTTCTTTGCAAAATGACCGTCAATGTAGAGTAAGAACTCATTACTTTAAAGTTCCTTTTTAACCCTTTCAGGGACAGCGGTTACTACAGTGGGCAGCCTATCATGTTATCGGGTTACAGCTATCATTGTTGGTGCATGAAAGGGTGACATTTTAAAAAGGAAAATGGGACGTTTGCAACCATAGCATGCAAAGTTGTCACTATAGTCTCTTTGAGTATATAGCGTGGGGGTATAATCCCAAGAAAACTCACATACCGTAATTTCCGCACTATAGAGCGCACCTGATTATAAGACGCACCCACTACATTTTTAGAGGAAAACCAATTTTGTACATACACAAGCCACACCTGTATATAAGCCGCATGTGCCCTCATTAAAACATGTAAACATATTTACAAAGAAAGACGGTACACAGAGAGAGTTTTCAAAGTTTTAATAATATAACTTAACAATAATAATAATAATAATATAACTTTCTTCCCAAACGGTGCCTGTGACGTGGCAGTAAAACGGTAGCAACATGGTAACAACACGCTAGCAACAGAATAGGAACACAGTATAACAGGTCAGGTAAAAGAACATACCGGTGCTTGTAAAAATCACGGTGAGCCGTCGTTTATGCCAAGTTTACGTGCAGCAGCTCTGTTTCCTTCTTTATTGGACAGCTCGATTGCTTTTAGTTTGAAAGCTGCGTCATATGCCTTTCTTTTTGCATTTTCCATGATGAGGGTATGTTCACGCTAATTTAATTTATGCACAAGACAAGAAGTTGCAGTCTTCCTCGACGCATATATTCCACCGGTCTTAATCTTACCTTTTCTACTCGAGCACCCCTGGCGGCCGTTAGAAAAATTACACAAATTGGCCGCATCACTGTATAAGCCGCAGGGTTGAAAGTTTGGGGAAAAAGTAGCGGCTTATAGTCCGGAATTTACGGTAAATCTTGATGCCTCCTCTGGGGCAGCGAATTGAAAGCTTTTTGTGTGTAATAATAATATTACAAAAATATTGGGAACAACTCTTTATTTTACTTTGTACTTCGTTACCACCCAAACATAAGATATTACTGTCACTGATTAAGGTGCCATCTAACAATGTGGGTCCTAGTTGGCAAATGTATTCCTGTCCCAACTTTTCTATAATGTGGTCATCACTTTCATTTCTTCTCAAACAAGCATTGCACTCTGTGTTGAACAAGCAGAAGAATAAGGAGCCATTAGAGCTGATGATGAAGTTTGCCCTCATTAATAAAAAAAGTATCTTAGTTAAGCTATTTAGCCATCTCGCTCTCTCTCTCTCTCTCACTCTCTAGCCCTCACTTAAGCTTGCAAACTCTGTAAAATTTCACTTTTTAATACAACTACCTCCTTCATTTTCACACTCGCACAGAACTCTTTCACTCATATACTGTATTCAGGAATCCATCTGGAACAGTGCTTTGCATTCAGCACTTCTAATTAGCAGCAGTGTTTCAGCTTTTGCTGAAATTGGTGCTTTGCCGGCGGCGTATGAATTTCTCACCCAGCTGCATTGTCTCAACTGTAAATGAACAATGCTTTAAACAAGTGATCTATTAATGAGCGCTGCAGCAGAGACCATACATGCGCTCCTCACAGTTGTCCCCGTCATAGGCTGTCATGTAAAAAACATGAAGCCAGCATTATAAATAAGGCAATCTGCTGCCGGTGCATCCCCTCCTCGCTTTAATAAATAAGCCACTTCTCAATGCGCTTGCACTTTATAGTTGAACAGCAAATCACCGCTGCAGAATGCCCCCCCCCCTCCACCCACTCGGCTTTGTCTTTGAACGTATTTTTCCAAGATGTATAAACACAATAATAATTATTATTAATACAGCAAAGAATCATTGACGGCTTTCTTACAGTTAAAGGAATTTGGGCAGAAATTTGTGACCACAGCTTGATCGCATTCTCTGAACTGGAAGTAATGACTTCATGATTTTTTTTTTTAATCCATTTTGATGATTAAACATTGCAATGAATTAGTGTGTAGGGTCGGGACACTGCTTTTAAATCAATGAGATCTCTTCGTCCCAAATGTCTAAATGTAAGTAGCTGTCATGAATCGTCATCAATTCTACCCTTAATGAACGAGAGTGTCAAATATAATGTCGAGCACCCCAGATGGCATTGGTATTTCCCATGAATATGGTAGAAGTAATCATTTGAAAATGTAAACACCTGCAGAGATATACAGAAGTCATATGTTTTTATTTGGATATTCCTGTTTACTTCCTTGTATGTATGTGTGCGCGTATTGTGCCTCAAGCCAGCTGGATAGACTTCACGTCAAGTGCCATCAAAACGTCATGGATCAATGTTGATTCCAAATTGTCACTTTAACCGCAGTGGTGTTGTGCATAATGGGTGGAGCCAGACAAACCACAGTTCTCTTAACTGGTTGAGAGAGTATGATTGCAAAACAATGGTCGGGAAAAAAAAACACACTTCAAGTATCTGTTGGGATTTTTCTTTCAATCAAATACAGTAGTTGTCTTTTACCATGTGCTCGTCTTCTTTTTTGAAGTGACTGTTTTTTATGTTCTGTTGTTTACATACAACTCCACTTTAACAATAGTATTTTTAAATGTAATATATGATAAATTAATATACCGTATAATAATATTTAGCCACCACTCTGGACAATCAAGCTGCACAAAGCTCATAAACAAAAGACATTTGGACTATACTAGATCCGTTCACTTCTAAAAATTCATATGAACAATATTTCAAAGTGACAAAAACATTTTCTGGGAAATATCACAATTGGAACTAAGGGGGTGTGCCTCTGATCTAAGTGAGTTTGGTTCCAGTGTTGAATTACTAGTGAACCGCTTGAAAGGAAGATTTCGGAGGAAATTAAAAGATAGTTAGATGACGTCAACATTTCTCGCATGAGAGTGTCCAATTATGGTGGAATGAATAATGATAGCCATTAAGGACATGTGACTCATTTAATGTATATACGTGTGTGTGTGTGTGTGTGTGTGTGTATTGAGAACGAGGGCAAATCAAAATCACTAACGATGGTGAGTCGGTGTGTCAGGGTGCTCCAAGTCAAGCGTCTTTGTGGGACAATTGCATCATGCAAATGAATGGCACGATTCATTTGGAAAGTCTTTTTCTAACAGCACAATGGAAGCTCCCAAGTTGAGCACAACAGTGGCAGAAATTGGAGTTTGTTTTGCTCATTCGTTGGATTTTCTTTGTTTGTTTGTTTTTTTTTTAACTTTTCAACACTTTGACATCACTGGAGCTGCAGTCACCTTTCATCGAAGAAATCCCGCGGCACACCACTCCCTGAAAATGTGAAAAAAGCTTATTTTAACAATTAAGTGTTATATTGTTCCTATAAGCATTTTTTTTTACATTGAAAATTAATTTGCCGTCGTGTGTCAACAACATTGAATCATGGCGGCGGCCGCGATCTCCGAAAATAGTTTAGACCGCGTTTTGTGTGTTGCAGTCTAGCATTACTACTACACCTTGTGACGAATATTTTATTCATAAAGTTACCATGCTACAACCAGTAATTATAACACATTGAATAGGAATCAAATCAAAATGAATCCAATATTTGGTGGATTCATTTTAATGGCAAGTCAAATGTAGTCAATTAGAACTTTAACTTGCTCACGGTCGGATTTTTTTCTGTGTGACAGCCGGTTCTTTTTCTCCCAGTTGTTTGCGCACTCCCGCAATATTGTACCAATCCTAGTTCCCTTCTTGAGTCTTCATATAATTCCAACATCATTCAAATGACTTTTCTGCTGAATATGTCCCTTGAGGTAGTCCAGCTTCCATTTAGTCCGTATTTTTCCATCGGAAAATTTAAGCTTTGCTGCATGTTTTGTGGAGCAGACCTTTCTCACTCGAAAAAGAAAAGATCTCACCCAGTCTCACTGCTTGTTCTTCTATTTGCACATTCTTATGCACAGTTCATTCTTATTTTGGTTTGGAGAGTCGACCGACGTATCACGTTCACTGCCCGGTCGTTTTGTCATGATAAAGGATTAGCATTAGCGCCTTATTGCAGCCGCATTGTTATTGTTATGGAGCAGAAAACATGTGCAAGTGCTGTTAATTAATGCCGTGATTGGCTATATATCGTCATTGCATCGTATCGTCTGATTGGCTGGACACCTGTCACTCACTGAAATACACAGCAAATTGATGCAGAAAAAAAGTTATATACTGTATCTAATTCATTTGCAGTGCGTTCACTGCGCTGGATAGGTTTACTTGTGCGCCGAGAGCATGCGACCAGTGCACAGTTGCGCCGCTTAGACGGAACATTTGTGCCTTTACATCCCCAGTAAACCTAAATCTAAATGAAAGATACCTTTCATTGTATTGCCTCGCGTTGGAAACTTCGCTTGTCTCGAAGCATAAGGCGTAGAAAAAAAAGTAGTGTGTTTCCGGTAACCCGACCGACCGAGAATTTCTACCTCGAACAAAAACGTTCCGGTCGGCATTTTTTCCAAACCTTCTACATTTTTGTGTAATAATAATAATAATAGTACATTTCATTTATACGCGCCTTTCAAAACACTCAAGGACGCTTTACAATCAAAACAAGAACAATAAAACCACAGACAAAATTATAAATAATAAAAGGAAAGATGTTTACATCGGTGCAAACTCTCGCGATATTCACGTTGAGCATGCGCGTCATTTGCCGTCGTGTGTCAACAACATTGAATCATGGCGGCGGCCGCGATCTCCGAAAATAGTTTAGACCGCGTTTTGTGTGTTGCAGTCTAGCATTACTACACCTTGTGACGAATATTTTATTCATAAAGTTACCATGCTACAACCAGTAAATTATAGAATAACCAATACTTTTTCATAATATTTTTCACAGCGATTAGCCTACAAATCTAATGACCAATTTGCCATGTAATCGTGCCTCGCGTCGTCCGTCTCTCGCTCTCATGTTTTGTGCATACGTCACAGGTGAGTTTAGTGATACGCCCTTCGGACGATTCATACGAAAAATCAGACTGGCATTGCCATTTCTTAAATGACGTAATTAGTAGACCTTTGTGAGTTTTTTTCGCCGCCATCTCAAACTTTCATCCGCGCGATTCCTCAATTTGCGGACTAAAATAGCAACCCGCATACGCACCTATCTGTTGCGTCCCCCCAACACTCAAAACGAAAGTAAATTCGAAGAAACACCCCCTCACACCACAAACACACAGAGGCACAGTGAAATCGCGTTGATCACACAGTCAAGTCGTGTGCGGTGACTTTAATGGTTAAACTATGTTTCGGTACCGTAAAATGACGCCACGGAAACGACACGCTACCGGTAACTATTGTTACGTGAAATCCTCAGGCTTGCCGTAGTTTTTTGTTTGTTTGTTTGTTTTCCTTCGCGGCGCGGGGTTTCAATGTCTCCTTGTTTTATGTTTTATGGTTATTTTGTTTACATTTATTGGGGGCGTGGCAAAAATATTTTAAAAAATAAAAACATTTGTCCGACCTACCGACCCTATGCCGAAATTTCATGTTACCGGAAACACACTACAATTTTTTCTACCCGAAATTTCATGTTACCGGAAACACACTACAATTTTTTCTACGCCTAAGGCAATTTCCTAGCTGCTGCTGCTCCTACCAGTATGGAAGAGTACTACGTGATTACTCTTCTTGGCGATCGACCACACCGGCATACATTTTGTACAATTTCCCACGGCACAGCTGACAATATCTCTGTGCCGTGGCACAGGGTTTGAAAAACATTGCCCTAGACTATGAAATGATGTAATTTCGGACATTGCTGAACTTCTATCTCCACTTGTGAAAGAGTTAAGGGAGTTCAAAGATGACTTAAAACCTCCCCAGTGACAGTTCATCTTTGTACGGCGCAGGCGCGGCTAAATGCAGCCTGGGTTGTTGGTGAGAACAAATTAGGTTCCACTGTATTTAACGAGACTTGTTGTTTTCTGTTGACCTTCACCTAGGAGGTCTTTCAAAGGTGCGCATGCTGATGAAGTGGATGTGCAATCAAAGATGATTTATGTTAATTATATTACATTATGTAATAGCCATTATCTTGACTGATAATTGGCCTCATTAAGCTGTTGAGAATTCAAACAAGGCTGACGAATGTAGCAGGTCAACTGTTAGGGGGAAACTGCCTGAGATGAAACTGCGTTTCATCAAACCGACTGATTTTAAATGACAATTGTTACCCTTTTGTCCTCGTCCTTCAACGAACAACCATTTACACTGACAGTCACAGCTCGGGACAATGTAGAGTGTTCCATTAACCTGTGTTTTAAAACATTTCTGATACCTCGCCTGGCTCGGTATCGAATTTAGGAAAGGATCGTTGGAGATAGGCACTCAGAAATGAAGACACAAGAGACAATTCTGCTACCAATAACTGGATTGTTTACTAGTGCCACAGAATATGCCAAACAGTCACTCAATTAACAACACATCATACTGCTACTAACAATAGCACTTTATTAGCCCACAGTAATAATGTCAAATCTTCAAGCAAATAACAGCGTATCAAGCTCCTAGAATATAATTCAACTCTTACCTTGCGCCTTCAGGATGGAGAGCCAACACCCTGGGTAGAGTGAGCTTTAATACAAGCTGGGCGTCCGTACGCAACCCGCAGCAGACTCTACTCAGGGTAGCGAGCGTACTCCTTTTACCCAAAACTCGGAGTGTGCGAATGGAGGGGTGAGTGGCCATCTCAGCGCCCCTGGCGCCATTCCGTCTGTTATTTTAACAAATAAGGCTTGCACAGCTTCTCCTTCTCACACTTTCTTGTTGTTGTCGCAGCATATCCGTCTCCCCTTTTCACGTTCACACCACTTGTTTTGCACAAGTTGTGGTTATCACGGTTTCTCTCTCCTTGAAACGATCAGCACATGATTTCGCGTAAGCAGTATTATACAACCTATTTCTCAAAACTTTGTTAACCTCTGAACACAACATCACATAACCTTGTATTTTTCCATCTCAACCTGCCTTGCATGTTATTGGAATGTGGGAGGAAAACGGCGTGCCCGAAGAAAACCCGCCACTCATATTACAGCAGCTGGGTCATTTAGTTGTGAAACTCTTTTTGCATCATGTATGGGTTGTATTTACCGTGCGGCGATTGGTTAGCGCGCGCAGAGGTGCAGGGTTCCTTTCCAGCTCCGGCCTTCCTGTGGGGGGTTTGCATGTTCTCCCCGTGTTTGCGTGGATTTTCTCCGGGTACTCCGGTTTCCTCCCACATTCCAAAAATACGAATGGCAGTTTAATTTAACAGTCAAAATTGTCCAAATAGGTGTGATTGTGAGTGCAAATGAGTGTCCGTCTGTGTGTGTGCCCTGTGATTGGCTCGCAACCAGTTCAGGGTGTACCCTGCCTACTGTCCAAAGATGGCTGGGATGGGCTCCAGCACGCCCTGCGAGGATTAAGCGGTTTCAGATACTGGTTGGATGGATGAATAAATAAATAATGGTTGCTGAGTATTGTGAAGTACAGTAAATTAAAATATACTTCAATTTTCAAATGACCGTTTGACTTTCCTTCTTCATTATGGATGTATAGTCATACCAAAATGAATACCTTTAAAATAAACACTGAAAGGTCATGCATGTTATTAACTGAAAAAAAAGACATTTTTTATTTAATTACACTTACCTTTAGTTAGCTTTATCATTGTAGAATGTAGTTTCTGTGAGTTATTTGTTTGTTTGTTTGTTTTTAAGCTCTTGTTTTTATTTTGCTTTGTTGGCAAAGTGTTTTGCAATTTTCTTTTCAATCATTGTGTTAGTTTTGTCTAACTTTGGTACACTGTAGAAGCCGGCAAACTTGTGGATTTTTCCGTCGAGTTGTTCTGTATAAAAGGCACCAACACGGAATGGGGCACTAATTAGACTTAAGCCGACTTGGTGATTTTCTATATTGTTAAGATCTATTTTCTTCGCAGCTTGCAATCAACTGGATGATTTGATGCATCAAATTTAAACATAGAAACTTGATTGATTTCCCAGAACACTTCCCTGTTTGGCTAAATTCTGCGGGAGTTGCTCATCTCCAATTGGCTAAGTTGTCACAGAATGACGGCCGAGGGGAAATCAACACCTGCAACTAATTTCTTTTTTTTTTCTCGAGATGTAAACTCTGTGCATGCTAGGTAAAGAAACGCATCCATTCTGTTGTGATGATCCTGCCAGGTCATGTGAGCTATATGCTACATGAAGCGTGTGCCTGCCCAGCCATGCATTCTGCACATCGTGAGGTCGCTCAGCTCGGTGGTAAAAATGTGGCCCACGTGTCCTCAGGGGAGTCAACGCTAAAGACTCAAGAATGGCCTGGAATGCAAGAGGACTATATCGCTCCTCGACTTGGGAGACGGGGGGCAGATGCTGCAGTCATCCTGCTGATAAACACGTGGCCCTGCAAACTGCGGATAAATCCTCCAAATGGAAATGCCAGAACACCTTAAGATCACTAAAATAAAAACTAATACGGGCTGGCAATAATTGACATAATTCCCTTGTTGTAATATGATCAGTGCGAGTATGATATAATGAGACACAGATGTGCAGTGTGTGCGTGTCTGTTTGCCGCAGCGGGATGAACAATATTGAGTTTCCATTGACACTGTCAGAGAGATATTCATTGAACAATGTTTCCCATCATCAATATAGTGCAGTATACCTACAGCCGATTCTGGGCTTAAAAAGTGATTAGCGAAGGGAAATGTCGCAAATAATATATGATCATATATAATTCTCAAATGATACCCAAAATCAATATGGAAAATATATGTTCATATTATTTCAATAATAATAAAAATAATAATAAATAAAACACATCCATTTGAATATGATCACTTTTATTTGAAGGCACAGCACGAGCATGTATTTTCTCAAATAAAGGCCATTCCTCGAATGGGCACCACAACCCAGACAACTGTATTCGGTAGTTAAATTATTCAACACGAGTATGTGGTTCCTCAGTTAGCATCAACTAGCATGCTAGTCTAAACACGCTCGCACAAACTAACGTGACATCACGTCTGGGCAAACAAATATGCACACTGGCACTTTATACAAGCGCTATTAAGTAATTAAACTCACCATGTGACATTAACACACATGAATAAATGTTGTTCAGCCGCGAAATAAACTACATGGGCAATTAGGAGCTGCTTCGGGAGAGAAGCACACATTTGTTCACTTTCACTTTAGATGGACCACAAACAAAATGGGGCCTCTCAAAGACGGATGAAAAACATCAGCGCTATTTTCAGCAAATTACGGAGCATAAATTAACAAAAAAAGAAAGAAACAAACAAAAAATGGCCCTTAAGCGAATGTCAAACTGCTAATATGTTGGGTTTCACTGTCTCACCATTGAAGTTATATTGAGAATCCTTCCTTTTTCCATGATTGCCACCTACATAAGAACACATGGTGCCACATTCATTGTTCATCTAATTACTTCAGACCACCTGACTTCCCATGCTGTGAATGAACACTTTTGCAACGCCATTTGCCTTCCCACCCCCACTGGTTGGTTCTCCCGCCATGAAAAGGACAGAGAAGGTGGAGCACACTTCACTTCAGGTAATGAGGCCTCTCCAGAGAGCTCCTTTGATTGCCTCCGCTAATTGGTTTAGTGCAAGGTCGCCCCCCAGTGACAGGGGGCAAGAGAGGAATTTACTCTTTCTGTACAGATCATTTTCAGCAACTTCTTGCGCCAGCGTTCACAGAACGTGCAATGCACTTTAAAACGACTCGCCCAAGTCAACAGCTGTGTTTAGATGTCGACTCGCGCATGTATTGTTCAACCACCACACTGACAATCGCCATCTTGGTGGACTTCATAGCTGCAATCCGAATATTATCCAAATATATTGTTTTATGTAGTTATTTATTTATTTATTTATTTGACTCAAATTGAATTATAATTATGAGGCACAACTTTTTTTCAACATAATGTGAGAAAAATTTACGTTTTGTACAAAATAATGAAGTTTTACCTCAATATATTACAATACGTGTTTGTTATAATAGGACTTTCTTTTTCAATACTGCAACTTGTTTTTCGGGAAAAAAATACACATTTATTCTTGTAATGCTATGGCGTTTTCCTCACAATGTTTTGACCTTATTCTTCTCATATTCTTATGTTATTTTCTAGAAAAAAATACATCACATTGTTTAGTGTGATAAGCTTTTGTCTTAAATTTAACAACATGACATTTTTATCCACTTAAAACTTTTTTCATTGGAAAAAAATACAACTGTCTGTCTTATTGTGACATTTTCTCTTAATACTGTATTACGACTTTATTCTTGTAATACGATGACATCCTGCAATGTCTTTCTAGAAAGAATATGACTTTATTCTCAAAAACTTCAGTCTTTTTTCCTAGAAAGCATACAATTTTACTACTTCTACAACTGTAAATGGTACAACTTTATGCTTGTAGTATAGTGTTTATGTGTCATAATTTTCCGACTTTATTCTTATAATGCAAGGACTTTAATCTTGCAACTTTTTTCTTACAGAAATATGACCTTATTCTCATTGCAACTGCAATTTTGTAATATTATTGTGATGTTACAACTATTTTTCCAGAAAAACTATTCTGTTAGTGTTATATTTATAATTTTTTTTCATTACACTCTTTACTGTGTAGTACTGTGACTTTTTTTCCTGGCTTTCGGGGAGAAAATTCAAAGTAATTTTCCCAATATTTCATCTTAATTCTGGTCATATTATGACCATTTTAAATATGTCCAATTTTTTTGAGGAAAAAAAATTGTATCCGAGTGAGATGACATTTTCTGATAATGACTGAAAGAAAATAAAAACACAAAATAATTTTTTGAAAACAAAATTGAATAATTATGAGAAGAGTTAAAACAGATCTGGTAGTGTGTATGTATCTCCATGTAATGAAATGGCTCCATGTTGACGTGAACCAGCAGAGGTTTTTCTTTTTGCCTAATCAGTGGAAATGGTGGAGGACGTTGAATGATGGCAGAACATGGTGCGTCGGGGCCTCCCAAGGGAAAGGATGATGAGGCAAAGGAGGGTGATGGGCCAACAGACCTCTTTTCATGACAGGAAGCGAAAGGATCATATTCTTCATTCTTCATAAAAGAGTTTGCAAAAGAAACACTCGTGGGATTTTTCATGGACTTGATGTACCGTAAATGAAAACTGATCACGGGATTGGGCTCGACTGTATGTGCTGAAAGCCAGCAGGATTAAATGCAGACCTTCACTACGGGAAACACAATGCATGGTTGAGGAGCCTTCTTCAGTCTAAATTCTGCATGGAAAGAAAGACTTTGTAGATTTTTTAAAAAATGCGATAATGCCATTTGTTATTAAAAGAAAAGAAATATTTGGGGCGAGCGTATATGGTTTAAATAATGCACTTGACTTGAAGTCATACTTGACCCAAATCAAAATGTCACAATAGTTTAAAACCAACTTTAACATTTACTTTAAAGAAACGCAAAACATGAAATAAAAATGATTATAGAAATCATTTTAGTGTAGCATCTATTTTTTTCATAATGAAATAACCTCAAAAATATTTTTAAGAAATAAAAATTCAATAAATGAACCTTTTGCAACAATGATTGCAAAAACAAAATAACAAGCCCCATCAAACAAAATGCTATAAAATAAAAAGTCTATTTTGTGTAATTTTAGAAAAAAAAAACATCAACAAAAATAAAATAAAATAAAAGCACTTGACACGTGACAAAAGTTAAAGTTAAAAGGAATTTTGAGTAACATATTTTCTTCCACTAAAGACCTGAAATAATTGCAGCATTCAACCCAAGTGCTATATTGGCAAGCCTTTGTTGAATGTTCTGGAAATTGTTAGTTAGTCATTAGAAATGATCAGCTTAATGGTGAAATCCAATTCAAATAGTAATGCACATTATTTCTTGACATACATTCAACATTTCAATGATTTACTCACATTCCTCAACATATTTTCATGAAAGATTCTAATCAAGCCAAGCCAACTAGCTAGCAGGCATGAGCGTGGCCGTGTGGCTGCTCAGAGTGGACAAAAACGCTTCACATGATTGGTCCCAGTCTTGGAAAGCTTTGTCTCTTTGTCTCATGCGACAAGGATGTGGAGAACGTCCTTGGAGAGATGAGACGGGAGATTAAAGATGAATAGCCAAAGTGTTTCCTTCCAACGCCTCATTTGGTCCACATGAGTCAGACGGCGTTTGCAACGCGACCTTCTGCAAAAGTCAGCCGCCGTTGACTTTTTGCCCAAATAGCTGCGAGGTCTCATTTGTAGCAGTGTTACGTCACTCGATGACATTCCCACAACTTTTTGGAGCGATCGTCTTGCTGAACTGGACTTGACGCTTCATGAAAACAAAAGTCAACTGTAGACACATATTTATTTAAGAATTAACAGAAAACATGTGAAGTTACCATGCGCCGATTGATGATAATGTGACATTTTTTTCCAGAATGTTAACTAAAAAATTGTGATGTTAAGGGAACATTATTGATATTTTTATTCATAATTTATTTGAAAAACATTGAAAAAAAACCCTACAGTTAGTCGTGTATCAACATGAATTGGCAGTCATTAAAATGTCCTGCAGAAACATCTTTCTGTAAAAATTGCCCAAAATAATTATTCCAAACCTTAGAACCTGACAATGTGATAACGAGACCGGGATCCAGCCTTGGAAAATTACACATGACAACATCAAAGTGTTGGGGATAAAAGTGCAAGCTAGGGCTAAACATCCATCCATCCATTTTCTAATCTGTTTATCCTCACGAGGGTCGTGGGCATGCGAGAGCCTATCCCAGCTGTCTTTGAGCAGTCGGCGGGCTACACCCTGAACTAGTTGTCAGCCAATCGCAGGGCACACAGAGACGAACAACCATCCGCGCTCACACTCACACCTAGAAGGGGGAAACACATTTTTCAACACACGTACACACACACACATGATGCCATCGATCCATTTGCGATGCTCTTCGTGACTGGCCTGTTGCCAGCATCTAAATTGCGTTTTATCTGAGGATTGCTAAGATATTCACTCACATTGTCCTGGGAAAAAAAATCATCTGTCTGTCTTCTCAAAGACTTCCTCATCCATTTTATCAAAATGAGTGTACAGTTCCAAAAAAACAGTCACTAACGAGAGCGGCACGGCAAACATTTGATCAAGCGGCAACTGAACAAATTGTGCAGTGGAGGTGTGTGTTTTGCAGATAAATGACTGAATGGGCATCTCATGTAACTGCTTTATACCACGTGTGTGTGTGTGTGTGTGTGTGTGTGTGTGTGTGTGTGTGTGTGTGTGTGTGTGTGTGTGTGTGTGTGTGTGTGTGTGTGTGTGTGAGAGCGCATGTGTCTAGGTGATTCCAAATGGTATGTCACCGGTGCTGACATACAATTACAATAATTGATGAAATGACATGTTAGGCTCAGTGGTAGCACTTGATACATGCCGCCAAACAATAAACCGCCCAGACACCCCAGCCAGAGCATCCAGATGACAAGACTTCACTTACAACAAATGATAATGATAGTGCATTTAATAATGACCTTGTTTCACACAGACGCACCATTGTCATCTCTTGTTTTGCAAACTAGCTTGTTTGTGAGTAAGCGCACAGACTCAGAGTTGAAACTTGTGAACGAGACAAATGCACTTTTTTCGCAGAAAACAGCACGCGAATGCTGAAAAGCTGAAAAGTTAAATGCTTGAATTGTTGAAATGTGAGTTTTGAAGTTGAAATGATTTCAATTGGTTGAAGAAATGTGGAACATCTCTGGACTAGGGAACTTTAAATGTGAAAATTTGGGCATTTGGACAATGCGAAATAGTTCCCTTCATGTCCGGAATAAGATGAATAGTTTCAAGCCTGAATGGTTTGAATCAGTTGAGAAATGTGGAGGGAGAAGGCCTCTTCATTTGGGAGTTTTCTTGCCTTGAAATTTGTGAAGACTTGCAAGTTTGATCAGTGCATGGAAATACGGCGTTCACGTTGAACTTTTTCACATTTTATATGACAGCTTCTTTCCTCAAAATGGACTACATTATATTCTTTTCCCTCAAAATTCTACACAAAGCACAACACAATGACAATTTCTGCCAATTTATTAAGACTAAAAAGATCTCGCACGTACGCCACTCTTCACAGCCTGTGGACTCCAATTCAGTTGGACCCACCATCGATGTGGAAACATGACGGATCTGAGCTCAATTTCGAACTTCATGGAAAAGGCTGTGAACACTTATGTTGGATTTCTTGGGTGGCGGGGTGTAATAGAGTTGCAACAATGGTAAAAAAAATAAAATAAAATAAAAATCACATCTGTCATTATGGGATGTTGTGTGTAGTATTTTGACGGGAAAAAATGAACTTATTGTATTTTGCAATGAGGATGTAACGGAACAAAATGTCAAAAAAGTGAAGCGCTGTGAATACTTTCCGGGTACGCTGCATGTGGAAGCATGACTCAGCTTTTTTTTGTTGAATGTCTCCTTCACTTTAATTGTTCTTTTTTGCCGGTGGAAAATGTGGGGAATCTGGAAATGTTTGAAAGGTGAAAAAATACAAGCTCGAATGTCTGTTTGGAGGTTTGAATTGATTGAGAAATGTGGAAGGACCAAAAAGTTGGGGGTGTGATCCAATTCAAGAATTAACATGCGCATTGACCTTGTACACCTCATCTGGTGAACACTCTCAAAAATACTTCCTTACAAATATAATAATAACAGTTTTAGTTTTGACGACATCAGACATTTGCAATATTTCACCACTCAGTAAAATTGAACGCGGGCACCAGTGACAGCCGCAGATCAGCTGGATGCCACTCCAGATCAAGTGTACACTTGAAGTACACAAAAGGGGATGGCAATGACTCATACTGTCATCAGCCGTTTCCATGGCTGCGCATCTAAAAGGGAACCACGGGTATTCGGGTGAGATCGAAAAAATAAAAATTGCAAAAAAAGATTGCTATGTTATATTGACAATTGCGTTTTGTTATGGTTGTTACAATGTGTTTATTTTGCGGCGGGGCGGGGGGGGGGGGAGCAATACAAGTGATGAATTCAACAAAGTTATATTATGCGGGAGAAAATACATGAACAAGAAAAAAGTTCAATTTAAAGAAGAAAAAAAAAAGTTGGAATATTACATGAAAAAAGCCCAAACAAAACAGGTTTTGTTTTGAAGTTGGGTTCATTTTTATCAACGGATTTTGAAAAAGCTAAAAAAAAATTCCAGAGAGCCATAATGATACGAGTGTCGGTTTTGGAGGGGAAAGTAATTTTTTTGGGGTTTTTTTGCGAAAAGGTCATAACATTGTCTGTTGTCTTTCAATAAAAAAGCAGTAATAGTATGAGAAAAATTGTCATTTCTCTTTTTAAAATGAGAACGTTGGATCAAAACAAATATCCTTTTAAAGTAACAATATTTTGAGGGAGAATTTTTGTGAATGAATTGCAATTTTAGAATGTATTTATTTTTTATTTCATAATGGGGTTTTTTCATATCACAATTTTTCCGAAATCATTCATTACCGAGGAGTTTTTCTTTCATGTTTATTGTAAAAATCCAGGCATTTAATCCCAGGCATGTCAAGAAGGGTCTGAAAATGGCTGGCATAGAATGAATGAAGAGGAACAAAAAATCAATGAAGATTGATTTTTTTTCCTGAAAAATACAACTGTATTCTTATAAAATTTGGCCTCTTTTCTTCAAACACCATAAATGTATTCCTGCTAGCTTCTGCTTGACCTACAGCAAATACACATATTGATAATTTGACATCAAAATGCTCAAAGAAAGGGGTCGATTCTTGCACCAAGCAAAGAACCGCAGCACTGTTCAGCTATATTGAGCCTCCATTTTGTTAGTCAGCTGCAATGTGTTATAAAGGGAAAAAAACGGTGGAGGGTTTAGTCACGGCAACTGTGAAGAGTTGTGTTTATTATTGTGCACCTCGTGTGATGGATGAGGTTGCATGTCAAAAGGCTGACGACAATGTGGTCTTTCACGTTCTTTTTTTTTTTTTTAAATAAATCACACGTCCGTCATCTCGTCTTCCATCTCGTCGCCCTCCGTTGCACCTTCGGCCTCGGCTTCTTCTTCATCGTCCTCTTCCTCCTCTGACGTCACGTCCGGCTCGTCCGTCTGGGAGACACACTTGGCACACGAGCAGACAAACATGTAGTTCTCCCTGAAGGCAAAACACCGCACGTTAGCCAGGCATTCAATCATTGTACATGCTTATTCTTCTCAACGACAGCTCATTGAAATTTGACACAAACGCACGTGTGACTCTGAGATCCTTATGAGACCGGCGTCATTAATTACACTAACATTGTAACTCAGGATGCCAGATTCATCCCCCCCAAAAGTAGCAATAATCTAACTGTACATGACAAGAAACACCACCCCTATTAAACCGTGTCTGTACAAAACGACACAATCAAGCGGCATAATGATATTCAAACATGATGATTGTGACTCCCACAAAGCATGCTACTTCTCTATTTCGCCAACACGCTTCAGTATATTTTCTAATGGCGTGATGTGAATCATGGATGATACACAAACGACAAATCCTAGAACTCCCCAAGGGACACGGTCGAAGGCCTTCTCGAAGTCCACAAAACACATGTAGACTGGTTGGGCGAACTGCCATGCACCCTGGAGGACCCTGCCAAGGATATAGAGCTGGTCCACTGTTCCACAGCCGGAACGAAAACCACACTTCTCCTGAAACTGAGACTTGACTTCCCCATGGACCCTCCTCTCCAGCACCCCTGAATAGACCTCATAGAGAGGCTGAGGAGTGTGATCCCACTGTCATCTGACACCCCCCACGACGCTCCACCTTCTGAAAAAGAGAAACCACTACCCCAGTCTGCAAATTCAGAGGCACTGTCCCCGATGTTCATGCGATGTTGCAGAGGCGTGTCAACCAGGATAGCCCCATAACATCCACAGCCCTGAGGAACTCCGGGCGGATCTCATCCTCCCCCGGGGCTTTGCCACTGAGGAGCTTTTTAACCACCTCGGTGACTTCAACTTCAGAGATAGGAGATCCCACCTCAGAGGCCTCAAACTCTTCCTCTAAGGAAAGCGAGTTGGTGGAGATAGATTTCAATAACCTTTTCTTAATTCAACAAATGTGTTGCAAGGGTGTTGCGCATGTGTGAAACATTAGTCACAGTTACTTTAATGGGGGGAAATTACTGTTTCACATAGAGCCAGATAGGTTTCAATTTTCCCCCCCTTGGAACATTAAATGATCATTTAGAAACGGCATTTTTTTTATCTCCTTGGGTAGTCTCTGTGTGATATTAAAATTGGTTTGATGAACTGAAACCATTGTGTGTGATAAATATGCAAAGAACACAGAAATCAGAAAGGGGGCCAATCCTATTTCACAGCACTGTAGGTGTTGTGTTGTATTATTTTGTCATTTTATGTTAACTGTTCTTTTGATGGCAGTGCAGGCACCCGCAGCGGCTCCTCTTGTTGTCTTGTTGTCCGCTTGAGAGGGAAGAATTTTCATCTGTGATGTATGTTGCACATACAGTGCATTTGACAATCAAGTTGGACTTGACTTGACTGTATTCCTTGTCAAAGTTAAAGACAACTAAAAATGTCGGGAGAGGTCTGAAACTGGTTGTGCACTGATGCTGCCTATCCAACCATATAAGGGTTTTATCAATTTCACTTTTTTTTTTTAAATAAACAAAAACGTTTTTCACCTCGACAGTGTTGTGTGCAGAATTCTGAGGACAGACTGTATCATAAAATGCGGAGTAAGTGAAATATTGTGAATATTTTCTGGATGCACTTTATACCAATACCTTGTGAATGGAGAGAAAAAGCACTGAATCAAAGTAAAAACAAGCAAAATGAAAAAGCGCACTCTCTCCAAAAGTTGCAACCAAGCATGTTAAAAATGCAATTCAAAGACGGAGGAAGTGCCACCGCATAGATCAATCAACTAAAAGCTAAGCTCGGTGCGACCACTGAACCCTCGATACATTTGCCACGAAACAGCCCATTATTGGCTGTCAGGTTTCTCATTGATCCATGTGGCTTATTGGCGCGTTCAAGAGATTCAAGATGAGCAGAAAGGAGAGAAAGCAGCCGCCCACCTCAGAGTTTTGTGCCTGCTGTGGCGGCTTCTGCCCCGTTGACAGCAGTCCAAGTAACTGATGCAGATCTCCTGGAAATGACCCCAAACCATAATTGTAGAACAAACATTCCACGGCAGCAATTCTCAAATGTAATAAAATCATTGTCAATACATTAGAAACCTTCATGTGCAGCATGCCATCTTGAAAAAAAATAAATAAAAATTAAAAAAAAGAATCAATTCAGCAATTAATTAAATCGCACAATTAAAGAATATAAATTTTTGAGCTCTGTGTTCAGAAAACAAAATAAATTCTTTGGAAAAAAAAAAGAAATTCATCATTTCGGAACACGTCGGTGGATTTTTACTAGTAAAAGAATCCACATGTTATGACTAATTCAATTTTGCGGGGTAAATGTAATTTTTTTTTTTTATCAAAAAAATAATTTGTATTAAACAGGACAATATTTTAACTGTAGTAATTGTATTTATTATTATTATATTTTTCCAAGAATAAAGTTAGATCATAATAAAACAATATGAATAAAAGTTGGGGGGTTTTCAGTTTCTTTTTTTTTAGAAAAAAAATGTCATATTAGGAGAAAGTGGAAATGAAAACAGGAAAATTATAGCCAATGTTTTTTGGTAAAAAGTTGTCATATTATGAGAACAAAAGCATATTTTCAAAAAAAGGAAAGAAATATATTATTGACAGAATGGTAAATCCCCCCCTACCACACTCCACCAAGGTTTCAAGAAGAAAGCTGTTATGACAAAACAGCTTATTTATTTATTTGTTTTGTGAAAAAATATATAATTTTAGGATTAAGACTGTTAAATGTTCAATATGAAAATTGCTTATTTCCAGGAAAAGAATAATGAATGAAGTAATAAGACGAAAGAAGAATTAAAAAATATACATAAAAAATATACGGTGTGTATATATATATATATACCGTATATTTTATATATATATATATATACACCATATATTTTTTATATATTTTTTTTAATTCTTCTTCTTTCGTCTTATTACTAATATGAAACATTGCAAAGCAGCATTTCCTAAAATGATTCAAAGACAAAATAAATTGCAAGCCATGGTGTGTGGAGACTTTGCTAAATAGCTTGGCAAAGCGCCTTCTAGCACTGCGTGCATGAACCCTAACCCTTAACCCCGGCCCAGGCATCAGCTGACCTGGCCTGGATCGATGTCGCAGAGGGCGCTGAGGTGAAGCAGGAAGTTGTTGTCAGGGAAGGAAGCCTCAGCATTGGGCATGCAGCTGTGATTGCCTGAAGAGAAAAACCCCCCAAAAACAACAACAACAAGCGATAAAATGACTTTTGCTTTTGTGCTTGCATCGAGAATCATGAAAGTCATGATAACTTACATGAGCTTTGGACTAGAAAGAGACCTGAGCCTTCACTGTTTAGAAAGTCTCCTGTTTCTACAGTGTAAGCAAGAGAAACAAGAAGTATCATCAATCTTTGTGTCCACACTGACTAATAAGTGGGGGGGGGGGGGGGGGGACACACTGTGGTTCCTACTTTCCAATTACCCATTCACGTATTTCTATGAGGGCTGGGTTATGTTGCCTTGAAATAAAATATTTTTCGAAAATCCAAATCCTGATTTTGATTGACCCTTGTCATGCTTTGAAACAGTTTTTATCCAGCATTAACTTGGATCAACTCAGCTCAGGTCCAAACCAACACCTTTCAGGTCAGGAAGCGAAAACTAACCATCCTGAGACACACAGCTCCAAACGTTACTCAGCCTTTAGTTGGCTTAAATGAGCATATTTTGTGTGGTCTGGTTAGACGTGGGTTGTGCACACTTATGCAATCGTGTATTCTGATGACCTCAAGCTTTGTCTGGATGAGGTATCTCAGAACTGTGCTTTGATGCTGCACTTACACTGGCATGACTCATATGAGATTTTCAGCATAAAACATAAGAACTGTGTTAACTGGATCATGCAATTAAATCCAGCCAAAAAGCTGAAAGTGTCACCTCTCTCAATGTCTTTGTACAACTGATCGATAAAGGAGTCCAACTGCGCTCTCTGCTGGGCAGGAAGCTCAACCGCATCGCAGGCGTGAACCCACTGACTCAGAGAGCTGACGGAACAGAAAGCATAAACGTGTCGTATCAAGGACCAAGGTGAGGGATGCTCTTTAAAGGTCAATTGTGAAGTTATTTTAGAAAATCCCAAACGAAATATGTTTATGTCACAAGTAAAATAATTCAACAAAGCATGAAAAAAAATCATTTCTGTTTCGCAAATTTGACAAAGTACAGTACCGGTAATTGTTTTACCGAAGTGAAGCAATCGATTTGGAAAGCGGCGTTTCAAACTTATCTGAGGGGATCCACATGTTCAAAGAGTTGGAGCACGAGCAAGTTGTTGGCAAGATGTATGTTGGACCATACACGTATGAGCCAGGTGCTCAGGATGGGGAAAATGTTGTGCCTGAACGGTCGGACATGGAGTGGAGACGAGACCCATCGGGAGTGGAAGAACGGTAAACTATATAGACTGTGGTTGTTAGCCTAGTTCAGTGGTTCTGAACCTGGGTTCGATCGAACCCGGCCGGGGGTTCGGTGAATCGGTCTCAGGGGTACGACGGAGCCTCTGCCATGGCGGTTAAGACACACCCTACTCAACCTGTCAATTAGTTATGATACGCCCGATTGGCCATCAGTGGCTGCAGATGATCACATTACATTGCTCGTCCAATCAGTGCGGTGGGAAATTTAGTTCGCTCAGTAGTCAACATGTGACTGTCGTGAGTACGTAATGCACGGTTCATTTTGTGCACAGTTAAAAAAGCTTATACTTATGTCTAGAAATTGTATTTACTTTTTTTCTGTTTTTAACAAATGTATTTGTAAAAAAACATTTTTATTTTTCACGAATGAACGGTTCGATGAATGTGCATTTGAACTGGTTGGGTTCAGTACCTCCAACAAGGTTAAGAACCACTGGCCTGGCTTTTGCTTAGTCTGTTCTTTTCTTTTGGCCACTCAAAATACACCGTTTGCTAGAATGTGAACAGTGCGTCGCCACACAGCGCCGAGGCACGTCGCCGAATAACTCGATGACAATGGCAAAGAGCAGATAACAGGAAAAAACGATGCGTTACAATAGCCAACTGACGATTTGGCATTCTGTAGATGACATCACATGCCGGAGAATGCTGAACAAAAGCATTTTCATTGTTAAGTGCGTTGCTATGGGTCTGACTATGAACCTGAAAAACGAAGAAAAGTATGCTTGAAATAGTTTTAGCACTAACTATGACTCAAAAGATGGTTGGCCAAGTTCACTTCACACCTGACCTTTAAAGGAAATACAAGTTGAATAAAGACCAGCCAACCTTGTGCCGATGCCTTGTCCGTTAGTGCCGACCAGAGCGAAGAGAGAGCGGAAGCCTTCGGGAACAAACCACTGGAACACAAACAATGCTACAATCACGCAAATAATACAAATAATACAACATTTACTGGTCATGTCATTCCGTATACACCTCACGCAAAAGCTGCAGCAATAATCTATTAACCACGCCATGCTGTCTGTTCAGTTAACCATACTATTTGTATCGATTTTGAAATTTTATTTTGCTGTTTGAAAGTGCTCTATAAATACAGTTGAGTTGAGATTAGTATCTATTATTGTTACGGCTTGCAGTCTGTGGTGGTGCACTTTATTGTACAAGATTCACCAGTCAACAGAACTGGCAAGTTTGAACGTGTGTGTGTGTGTGTGTTTCATTCATCTTCCGAACCGCTTTATCCTCACTTGGGTCGCGGGGGAGCTGGAGCCTATCCCAGCTGTCTTCGGGCAGTAGGAGGGGGACACCCCGAATTGGTTGCCAGCCAATCACAGGGCACACAGACGAATAACCATACACGCCCTCACTCACACCTAGGGACAATTTAGAGTGCTCAATCAGCCTGCCATGCATGTTTGTGGAATGTGGGAGGAAACCGGAGTACCCGGAGAAAACCCACGCAGGCCCGGGGAGAACATGTAAACATTTTTTTTTTTTAACAAACCCCCAAAATTCTTCAAAAAATGCGGATGAAGTTTCAGCATGGTTTCCACGAGAAAAGGGGGAAATGTGGGAAAAATTACAAAAAACTGAAAATTTCAAAACATAATATTGAAAAGAAAAAAAAATATTAAAATTTAATATGCAAATCAATATTCAAGTCAATAAGTCAAGATAAATCCAAATTGATCTCAACAGAATTTTGAATTACAATGTGCAGGTGTATATAGCAAATAAAGAGATCAATGTTTTTTTCTATTTTTTTTATTTTGGGGTGACGTGAAGTTAGAAAACGGGTCAGAAATCTGCTCATATTATATGCAGACCTTTTGTTGTAGCCTTTTAATGTTTATGATGATATTCAAGTGTATATATTTGCGTTTACCCGACTTAGCTGATCATCATACAGCGCCTCTTTGAAAAGACTCTGTAGCACTGTCAGCTGACCCTAAAAACAAACATTATTTTGGTCAGCTACTGCTTAGTTGCAAGATGTAGGTATTTTCCACATTTTCCTTTTCCGGCAGCTGAGGAATATTTACCCTGAACTTCTCCCCGAGGAGTTTGTGGGCCAGCTCGTCTTCCTCATTGGCCGTGCGACTGCAGAAGCACGAGAAGAGCTTCTGCCAGTGGGCTTTGTCTTTGGCCTGGACCACAAATTAAAAACATTTTGTGAGCAGAGAGGAGGGATTCACAAAATAAGCGTTGCAGAGAATTTTTGTGTGGGCCCACTGAAAGAGTAATGAGACCACAATTAATCCTATGAAAACAACAACAAAATTACAGTGTATGATTAAAACCAGGGCAATTACCATTAAATATGAAACACAATACTTTTCTTTTTAATACCACTTTTTTAAAATGATTATAACATTGAAGCTTTGAAGGCTATCTTCTTTTTTAGTGGCTCCTGGGAGGTGGGGTTTGAAGCAGTTGGTCCCCCTTTTTAGGAAGGAGGTCCGGAAGGTGTGTGTTCCAACTACAGGGCAATTCAACAGCCTTCCCAGTAAGGTCTATTCGTGGGTGTCAGAAGAGTGTCCGTCAGGAAGTCGAATCTTCGATTCAGGCGATACAGAGTGGTTTTCATCCTGGACCCTAAAGACACACCCACCAGTAGGTGGATATGATGCCGGTTTGTGTATTGGGCAAAACAACTTCGGACGCCCGAAAATGGCACCAATGGAGAGACACGCTTCAGTAAGGCACAGTTCAAACTTCAAGTGATTAGTTACGCAAAAGGAACATGGCAATCAAATAGCCGTGAAATAATTTAAGGTAAACAAATGCACGGTTAGCAAGTCGAGGAAGCAGGAGAACAAGCTTCACCGTCTTGACTGCGTTTCTACGGAAACAAGGCGAGGTGGCCCGAGCTGGACGACTAACTCAAGCAATGGATTTAGATCAAATCATGAGCAAGGTTTGCAGAAGCCTGATATTGAACCTGTTCATTTATATCAGGTGTGTTGTAACAGGGAGAGACGGAAAACACGCAGGATTGCGGCCCTCCAGGACTGGAATTGCCCACCCCTGATTTAGGTGTTTGTTTGAATAGACCTCAGACCAGTTTTGATTTTCTAAATAAAATTTAGAAAATATGTTATCTAGTAATGTGGCTATATCAACTGTATCAATTCTACCAGTCTTCAAAGACGGTTGCTCTACATTGTATTTATCAAATCAATCGTTTATACATCCTCTCTAATGTTGCCAGACCTCCATGTGAAAGAGGCCTGGAATGTCATTGTGAAAGCATGCAGAGATAGCATTACAACACCTCCAAAAAATAAATCCATAAATATAATCATCTCACTTGTTTAACAGTGGCGACCATCCTGGCCAGAAGCATGATGCTGGAAGTCTCGGGAGGGTAATGCATGCTCCTGTGGCGAACAGAACGTTTACGGTAGAATTCACAAGGAGTTCCTGAGACGAAAGAGAAAGGAATCACCCCCATCACCTCCAGGCATCTTTCAGCTTGTTGACGGGGTGGTCTGGATCTTCATAGGATGGCCCAAGACACAGCCCCCGGTGGTACTGATCCGCCGCAGCTTGGCGACACTCAGCGCTGCAGTACATCACCTGCAGGTGGTGGTGGGAGAGGTGGGGCGGTTAGAGTGCGTGTGTGTGTGTGTGTGTGTGTATCCATCCATCCATATACAGTGTATATATATATATATATATATATATATATATATATATATATATATATATATATATATATATATATCAGTTATATCTGTCAGTTTAGCTGCGTTTTATTGGCATTAATTTAAATGAATTTTATCGATCAAAAATTTTCTCGCGAGATTAACGCGGCAGATGTTACAGCGGATGTTACGTTGCTCTCTAAATAGACCAGAATCAAAACATCAAGCGCGCTGCACAGGTCCACGCACGTTTGTTTTGCCAGCCACGGCAGCGCGAGACACCAAAAACGGATACTTAAATAGTTTATGAATGGAAAGTTGACTTTTAAAAAGTTGCCAGATTGTTCCACTGACAAGACCAAAGTGACCTGTATGTTTTGCAGTCGTAAACTGAGCTATCGTCATAGCACGTCGAGTCTGAAATAGCACTTAATGGCCAAGCACACAGCTGACGTAGGTACTCCGCCTCCTCGTCTCAGACCGACAGCTATGGATCATTTCAAAGCGAAGAAAATGGATGACACGACGAAGAACAAATTTGCTGAAGCCATCGCTAAATATATGGCTACCGCATGCAAGCCTGTCAACATTGTCCACAGCTCCACTCAAGCTGAAATCATTCGCATTGCATCGAACGACCCCTGTTGGATTGACCTGGCGCTTTCAGAGGGGCGGGGCTGCCACTGACAGGCGACCGTTCGCGCGATGTAGAAATAGCGTTTTGTTTCGTGAGGGAATACACTCGCTTCGTCGTCGGCATGGCTCAATGTTAAGCTACGCGTGTGCTTCTTATCAAGTCAGATGTGTCAAGTTAGCTTTGCAATCTGACGTTTAAATGAAGTAAATTGCGTTGCAGCTGGGGTTAATCAAGCCGGCACTCCACTTCCGGGATTGACTATTGGGACTTGTAGTTCTTTTGTTCGATTCGACTTTATGTTTGTGTTGTATGGTTTCTTACGTTTAAAACAATGAATAATGATGACGATCATGATACATGGTGAAATTAGGGTTGATTACATTATTTATTAAACTTATTGTTAAATAAAGGTATTAATTACTGTCAATTATATACATATTTACATTGTGATGCAGCAAGATAGATATATCAATTTTTTACTGCATTTATGTGTAGTTTAGGTTATTACCTGCTTCTGATACTTCTGTTACAACAACTACTACTACTACTACTTCTGCTGCAAAGTAATACAATAAATGATCAAAAAAGTACAGAATGAGAGATCCTTCCATGCTGACCGACAATCCCTATTCAGGGGGCCGTGAAAAATTATAGGCGGAGTACTAGTTGACCTTAGATGTTTTGATTCCATAAAAAGAGCTGTTCAAGCAGCTGTTGTGTGACAAAATATTTTTTTCACTGTTATTGATGGACAGTAATATTGTGTGAGAGATGATGTGTGAATATCTGCTCCAAGTGAAAAATGTTCATGTAAAATTGAAAATCGAAATTATTTCAGTAAATATTTGCATTTTGCACATAGAAAACTGATTCATGATTCCATGTTGATGAGAGCATTAAAATGGGGGAAAATAGGACAAAAAATATAAAAGGAAATTCAGAAACGATAAAAAATGCGTGAGTAATCATGATTAATTTTTAGTTAATTATGACAGTTGAGTTTTTAATTAGATTAAATATTTTAATCGTTTGACAGCTCTAATATATATATATATATATATATATATATATATATATATATATATATATATATATATATATATATATATATATATATATATATATATATATATATATATATATATATATATATATATTTATATCTCCATCCATCCACCCATTTTCCAATCCGCTCATCCCCACAAGGGTCGCGGGGCATATACAGTATACTGTACAGTCCTTCTTTACTTCCTGGTAGGCTACTACTCATCACTTCCAAATATGTGCATGCTGGCCTTTTTTGTTGCCTTTCATACTGAGCGAGTGAGTGTATACTGTCGTTTGAAAAAGGCTTCAATTGTAGTCCTTTGCTGCTACCTTGTGGCATTTATTACTTGCTGAGGGGGCGTCAATCACTTGTGTTGTGAACTGCGGTATAAGTTATTTCTAGTTCACGCCGCAGCCTGTGGGCTGTGTCATGTTTTGGTTTGTGACCAACAGGTGGCACTGTGGGGCTTTTCCCTGCAGCTGCACACCTGTTGGTCGTTAGGTAATTAGTGGCTATAAAAGGACTCCCAGCCGACTACTCATTGTTGGGTCACTGTTTGTTGGCTGCTGTCATGTTTGTTTCAGACAGTCATGTTTCGGTTACTGTTATGTTTTAGCTTTGGTCATGGTTTTTGTTTGATACTTTGGACTTTGTTTGTTTTGGGTTCAGTTTTCTCTATGTTTTAATACAATTTGTGAAGTACACCCTGCTCCTGCCTGCTTTTTGGGGTCCACCACGCAAACTTGACAGGCTGTACCTTGGAATGTTTTCAGCCAAGCACAATGGAACAAAAGCAGAGGTAAAGAACTTAATAAAACAGCAAAACACAGAGTTAATCCTTTGACCATGGATGAAAATAAATGAAGCATGAATATTTCCCGAACATCTAGTGCATAGGTGTCAAACTCAGGTCCTGGAGGGCCAATGCCCTGCATGTTTTCCAAGTCTCCCTGTTGCAACACACCTGATTCAAATGATCAGATCATCAGCAAGCTCTGTGAAAGCCTGACATTGAACCTGTTCATTTGAATCAGGTGTGTTGCAACAGGGAGAGTTGGAAAACAGGCAGGGCATTGGCCCTCCAGGACCTGAGTTTGACACCTATGATCTAGTGCATTAGTTTCCAGAAAATATTGGTGAAATTCCAATTTTTCCAAACTTGAAATTAGAAATGTCATCACGGTGACTTCCTGCACAGACCGACCTGACAGTGAGGGCAGACTTGGTGGAGCTGCGGTCGAACGGGACAGAGTTCCGGATAAGGAAGGCTAAGGGCTGGATTGCCTGTGAGTCTCCGAGCATTCTCCTCCGCTGTCTCCAGAGCTCGCAAACAGTAATCGCATGCTGTTAAAAACACAATTTAAATGTCAATAATGAGACATCGAGTTATGTAGACACATGCAGATTGAGTCTCACCTTTATACCTGTACAAAGCATTCCACAGGAACTGGGCACAGACAAGCGGGCGCTCAATGAAAATGACCTCTCCCTTCTTGATGCTTCTCTTGGCGAACAGCCCTTTCCCCTTTAAATGCATGTTAAAGTGCAACTGTTAAACTCAATGAAGCCAAAATTGAACAAATTCATCCTTTTTCTATAGCACTTGACTGGTCACCAGCCAATTGCAGGGCACATATAGACAAATAATTAGCCACATTCACATTCATGTCAATGGACAAATTAGATTCTTTAATGATCTTTGTGTATTTTTAGAATATGGAAAGAAGCCGAAGTACCTGGGGGAAAACTCACACGAGCTCTGAGAAAACATGCAATTCCACACAGGGCCTGAGTCAAGATTCAACCCGAGAACCTAACAAATCTGAAGCAGACATGCAAACCACTCGGCACATATGATGCCAAATTAAACAAATGGTTCCTATTACATACGAGTTACGTTATGAGTGAGGTCTGAACAATATAGATTTTATCGGGGGCTCATTCAGATTTTTTTCTAGAATATCAAGTTTTTGAGACATTTTCATTTTTTGGTTTGACCTAGAAAAGTTCACACTATGGATTTTACAATGCACCGCAATTATTGCTATCATGTTTCGGGAAGAAATAGGACTACATATTAAATCAAAACAATCAGAGGAAAACAATCAGAGCAAAATAATAATCTAAATTTAAGCATATTTGTAATCTCCGATTACAAATAAATGTGTTGACCAATTTTGCCTGCTAGATATCAATCGACATTTCTTATGTTGATGCTGTATCAGAAATGGAAAAACACCTAAGACTGTGAACAGCACTTACATATGTTATATGCAATTTTAGGCACGTAAAGACAAACTGAATGGATGTCGTACAGTTACAGTAGGAAAAATACTGTACATGTGCAGCAATGGATGGAGGTTTTACTTTCCGAAAAGCGGCAAATAAAGCCCACTTTCTTGGACACATTCCACCACAAAAAGCTCAAACTTAACCGAGTCAACAAACAAACCTTGACGTTGTCAATAAATCGCACTTCCACCCCGCCTGAAACTTTGTCAGGATCCACGCACAAGGAAAACATATCATCCACGGGGGCCGCCATGTTGGCCACGAACTTTAACCTCCGTCATACTCGTGTGCACGTGCACTTGCAGAAACTTTGCTGCGCGTCCTCTAACGACCACCATGTGAACTGCACGGAATAGGCGCATAATAACAACAACAAAAAATACAAATGATTACAATATTACCAAAATCAAAGAATAGTAATTATGACTCATAACATAGCAAAAGTGTTATATTCATTGTTCAAATAAAATGTGAATAAAAATAATGATATTCATAATAGGGTGAGCCGATAGTCGAGTGGTTAGCGCATGGACTTCATAGTGCAGAGGTACCCGGATCTATTCCAGCTCCGATTTGCATGTTCTCCCCGTGCTTGCGTGGTTTCCTCCCACATTCCAAAAACATGCGACCACTCCAAATTGTCCCTAGGTGTGAGTGTGAGCGTGAATGGTTGTTCATTTCTGTGTGCCCTGCAATTGGCTGGCAACCGGTTTAGGGTGTCCCCCGACTACTGCCTGAAGACAGCTGGGATAGGCTCCAGCACCCCCTGCGACCCTTGTGAGGATAAGCGGTTCAAAAGATGAATGGATGAATGAATAAACACCGTAAATTCCGGACTATAAGCCGCTACTTTTTTCCAAAACTTTCAACCCTGCGGCTTATACAGTGATGCGGCCAATATGTGTAATTTTTCTAACGGCCGCCAGGGGCGCTCGAGTAGAAAAGGTAAGATTAAGACCGGTGGAATATATGCGTCGAGGAAGACTGCAACTTCTTGTCTTGTGCATAAATTAAATTAGCGTGAACATACCCTCATCATGGAAAATGCAAAAAGAAAGGCATATGACACATTGCTATTCTGTTGCTAGCGTGTTGTTACCATGTTGCTACCGTTTTACTGCCGCGTCACAGGCACCGTTTGGGAAGAAAGTTATATTATTATTATTATTGTTAAGTTATATTATTAAAACTTTGAAAACTCTCTCTGTGTACCGTCTTTCTTTGTAAATATGTTTACATGTTTTAATGTGGGCTCATGCGGCTTATATACAGGTGCGGCTTGTGTATGTACAAAATTGGTTTTCCTCTAAAAATGTAGTGGGTGCGGCTTATAATCAGGTGCGCTCTATAGTGCGGAAATTACGGTATTCATACTAATAGCAATACGGGGCGGCCTGGTGGTCCAGTGGTGATCGCGTCGACCTCACAGTGCAGAGGTCGTGGGTTTGATCCCGCCTCTGGCCTTCCTGTGTGCAGTTTGCATGGTCTCCCTGGGCCTGTGTGGGTTTTCTCCAGGTACAGTACTCCGGTTTCCTCCCACATTCCAAAAACATGCATGGCAGGCTGAGTGGGCACTCTAAATTGTCCCTAGGTGTGAGTGTGAGTGCGGATGGTAGTTCATCTCTGTCTGCCCTGTGATTGGCACCCGGTTCGGGGTGTCCCCCGCCTACTGCCCGAAGACGGCTGGGATAGGCTCCAATACCCTTGCGAGGATAAGCGGATTGGAAGATGGATGGATGGATGGACGGCTATTAGCAAACCAATTTAGAATATCTATAACAATAGTTGTCCAATTAATATAATGAATACATAATTTAACCATGGCAATACATAACAAAAAATAATTCATGTTACAAATACTATGATACCGCTGCAGTCAGGACTACTACTTTGAATAATAATAATAATAATAATAATAATAATAATAATGAATAATAATAACCTACAAAATCCACAACCGCGTGTAAATTAACTTAAAAGTCAAGCTAGCTGATAGATGGCTGGTCAGACATGAACTAAATGTCATTTCAGTCATATGTTTAATTGAGAAGACAAGAAAATAATGGATGGATGGATAAAGTTCTAGACCAGTGGTTCTGAAACATTTTGCACAAAGTACCACCTCAAAATAAATAAATAAGCATGGCATGCATCAAATACAAAACACATTTCATTCCTAACAAATAGTGGTAATATTATTGTAAGCCACTGTAACAAAATGTACAGTTGAACATCAACACTCTGTTTGAATGAAAATAAAAACTCATGTAATTAATGATCGAATGAAAATGTTGGGGTACTTGTACACAGTTTCAGAACCACCATTATAGATAGTACAAAGACTGGTTTGGGTTTGGTCAATAATAAAAATAATAAAACAATGACATTATTGAACGAAATATATTAAGTAAATTTATTTAGTGTTTTAAGTCATGCACTTTGCACCCAATAAGCTTTTGGTGTAAATTATACAAATATTCAAAAACAACAATTTCATGTTATTAGGAGTGTTATAAAACCAGTCCAAAATCTGCAAAATAAGTTATTAGGAATGCATACTGTATGATACAAAGGATGACAGAGTTTGTTTCACATTATTGGTACTTGTGCGCGTGTGTCAATAGACACTTTGAAATCATGTACACATGTTTCCATCCACATATTAGAACAACAGTCAAGTAGACTGTCATTGCACTATTATTGTTTATTGCAGTGCTTCTCACAGTTAAGAGAGGAGAATTAACCCTGCAATATCTCAAAATAGAGTAAAACTAAAAACATCACTTCATATTGTAAAGGTGATAACATTCCAGTGAGAGACAACCTTGCTAATCATTTAAACAAATTAACAAGAAGTTGAGGAATGCAGGTTATTGGACACATTTGTGGTCATGTCCATGGGTACAATTAAATAAAATGTAAAACTCCATGTGCCGTGTTGTATGCCAGCTGATAGAATACATTGATGGTAATATGATTCATCGTACACATGCTGTTTACTCAAACATTTACATTCAGTCTATTAATTTTGAAAGTATTGCTTGGAGGAACATTATCAGTCGACTCAAAGGCTAAAAGCTCTGTCGTTGTTTTTGAGCCGGTTCATAAAACAATGACAACCGCTTTGCTGGTTCATGTATTATGTAGAAATTCCAAAAAAATGACATTAAAATCTACAGAATTGTATAAATAATTTAAAATTATTTCATATATTCTTTTGATACTAAAACGTTTTAAAATATGAGAGTTACATATAAAATGTTTATACAAATCCATTATTATTGTTTATATTGTTATTATGAAAAACATAATCGAAAATATTTCTAGCAATGCAAGTTTTTGATGCTCTCTTGTGGCAAATACCATTATTGCACGTTTAAACTATTAATGTGCCTTCCAGACAGTTTCTTTTTTCGTGGCCTATTTACAACACAACATATGATTCGAATAAAACTCACTTCATATGATCATATTTCTATACATACAAAGCGGCAATAAGATTCCATGTTAACATTCTTCTCATCTCATCCTTGTTTCCTCTCGGACGGTCAGGTCAGCCATCATAAACCTTTGTTGTAGGTCACCATCTTGCAATCTGTTGCCATGGCAATCTCGGGCTCCAGGCGAGACACCTCAATCTGTGAAGAGGTTGAAAAAAAAAAAACATCTGAGAGAGGCCTGAAGGTGAGATTCTAATTGGAAAAGAGGAGAGCCATCCGGGCTGTGAGGGCGCTTGAGAGGCATGGTAGGTTTGAATTGGAAGTTGAAGCCCAGCGACCTTGAATCATTAATGTGCTCATAATGTACCTGTGACATCTGTGGGAAGAGGCTGATGGCCACGGGCAGAGACAGCCCGAACGTAAGCAGACACACTACGCTGTGGATGGGCAGCATCAGTCTGCGGTTCTTCTGCAGGAAGGGCAGCCTGCAATGTACAAGCAGACATTAAAAAGAAAAAAAAGAGAAGACGAAACGGGAGTGAGGCTCCACATGCACATCGATCTCTCAGAAGCCTGCAGTTATTTTGGGAACTGTGAGGGAGACGGGGTGGGGGGTGGGGGGACATGCAGAATTGTGAGCTTCATCTTGTACAAAAATCACCTCAAGGTGCAATTATTAAACCTGGCGTATTATTCATTAACAAAGCTCACCGCAGAGCTTCATGAAAAAACATCAGTAGATTGAATTCAAGTGAGCGTGATATTGCAATCTCTCACATTGTGTGTGATGCCGTATTTCTTCAGAAAGGAGTTTGCATGCGGCTCGGGTCCTAAATGTATGGTCAGCCATTGCTGAAATCTGCCGCTAATCAAAACAACAGCGCCTGCTGAGCTCTTTCAAAACAATTAGTGTGGCGTCATACTGCGTGTCAAAAACAAGTACCTCGCACAGAACAACAGATTATATTACGAGACAGCGTCTTTAGAGACGATTAGCATTCCAGTAGATGTGTTTATATTCCGGGAGACTTATTACTTCTACCCTTTCAGCCTCATTTCTACCATCTGCAAAAATGTGATATGTAAAATGGATTAAAAGGACACCGTGAAAATGTATAGGGGAACCGTTATAAGTAGGGGTGTCATGTCGTATCGGTACGTACGTATACGGCCGAATGATTCGACACAAAGCGATCTAACGCTGTAATTTCAATTAGATATTTTCATACGGTAAAAATGGCTTTTCTGCAAATAAACCTATCTTGACATCGCTGAGGATGCAATGTGATGCAATTTTTTTTTTTTGGGTGGAGGGAAGTCACTTTCATCCTTAAGACAAAAGTCAGACTATTTTACTAGTTAATAGAGGTCTCTTTTATCAAGTTAGCTCTACAAAAAGAAACTGACTATATTTTTTCCAATTTTTCCATGAACGGGATGTCTGAAGCAAATGTGAACAAACGTGGTTTTCACAGGACAGCGACGATATATTAGACTGGGGTGATTTGCTCTTGTGTATTTTAAAATGAGAAATACCCACGATTGCAAGTTGTGTGCACAGCTGTCATGCATGGACATTGCTCTTCCAGATTTTCAGGTTTGAACATTTCTTAGTTGGCCGCAGGCTGCTTCTCCTACTGATCATGGTGTTCAAACACGCCTTGTTGCGTTCTGGCTTGTTGGGATGGACGGTTTGTCTTGGTTGCGGGATTACACAAAATGGTAAAGAGTGGAAATGTATTTGTAGTTTTACTACCAGTGCCAGGCAACGTCATTTTCTCTTACTTTTTCTTCAATTAAAATAAATAAATACATTCTCATTTTCGTGAATAAGAATATGGTGTGATTTTTAAAAAATGTTGTCTTGATTATACTGGCTTTGTCTTTACTATAATGACTGTAATAATAATTTATTATTATCTACATATAGTTTTATATGTAATTTTACTCGATTGTTAGAGTTTTATATAAAAAATGTCTGTATAGTTTTACCATAACTTTATTTCAATATTCATTTCAAAATATCATGATAATTTGAAATATTAATTTATTCAATCATTTTGTTTTCAAATATTTTGAAATTTTAATATTTTATTTATTATTAAATCTTCCAAAATGATGACTTTTACATTTCATATTATTATTATTATTATTATTATTATATAATTCTAATCATGTTAAGTTATGACTATTTACAAAATGTTGTATAATGATATTTATTCATACACACTTTTTCAAAATTGTATACTGATATTTTATTTAGTTATTTATATAGAATTTGCTGACTAATTAACTATAATGCTCTTTTCCAAAAATATATTATGATTTAATTTTATCATATAACTAAATGTTATGACATATTTTTCCATATATATTTCCAATATATTACTGTATCAAGATAATTATAACACCTTGTTCCCTGAACTATGACCAGCATTTTAATAACTGCAATGACTTTTTATAATAGGCATTTTCCCATGATAATTGTATATACCGGTACTTTTTTGTTACATGATATATTCTGATTTCCTTCTCGACTGATTGGCTGGACAAATGATGCTGTTTTTTTTCCTTTTTTTTTTTTGCTTCACAGATAGAAGGGCAGGCTCCATGTTAAACTAAGGTAACCCATTTTTGGTTCCACGGCCAGTCGGGGTCTCAATGGAGGTTGTGCTCTGTGTATGTGTGCCAACCTCTCGAGGTAGGACATGATGATGGGGGGCAGCACAAAGATGGGCATGGGGAGGACCACACGTGTGAACGCCGTCTCTGCGATGGCCTGCGGGACGACAGCATTGTGCACACGCTTCACTTCCAAACGCACATTTACAGTAATTCCCTCCGTCGGGAGAACAGAACAGATGGCTGCCACGTGACGTGAGCGGCAAATCATTCCTTTTATCGGTCACCTTCGAAAGTGGCACTCACATGTGTGGCTGCGATTTTGGAGGAGCCCACCACCTTGCCGTTGGTGTCGATCACGTCGATGCCTTCTGACAGCTCGTTGTGTCTCATCAGGGCCACGTTGCAAATGTTTGCACTTGCTGAGTATATCAAGATTGAAAAATACAATACAATGCAAGATTACATTAAGACTTTCATTGATGACAATTGTGGCCTTTGAAGAACGTACCAACTGCTGGAAATGGGACAAATCTCTGTATTATCATCCTGGTGGCAGGACTCAGTTTATTGGCCTTCTCAATAAGCACATTCAATCCCACCTACAACACATTCAAATACTTTTTAAACACATGACACTTGTACACATATCTAACGTGAATTAAATTACAGTGAACCTTCGCATATGCACGGTTCGAGATTTACTGCTGATTTTGCGGAAACTATCCTTGTTTGGTCATGGGAAAACCTGCCTCATTGCTCTTTTTGTGCTCAGGCCAAAGTTGCGTCTCACAAAGTTGCTTAAGGCCCTGTCACACCTTGACGATTCAGCCAGCGTATGCCGACGTTCAGATTTTCCCTAAAACGCTGGCATACGCTGAATTATCGATTTTTTTTTTCAATTTTGGGCGTATACATAGCGCATTCATAACGGGCTGGACGTATACATAACGTATCAGTAAATTATATAGAACGTTTCGATAACTTATAGATAACTTATTCCAACGAATGCCTAGCGTGTTGCCGGCGTACACAACTTATGCCCAACGATAGTCTAATTTATGCATAGCGTGCAGCAGCGTATTGCCGGCGATCACGTGGCGTAGTCTATAAAAGGCTGGCGCTCGACGTTTCAAGCCCCTGTCACACCTTGACGATTTAGCCAGCGTATGCCGGCGTAGGAAAAATTTGGCAAATACGGCTGGCGTCGTCGAATAAGTTATGGGTAAGTTTTGTATACGTAACAGCACGCTGAAGCACGTTGGTATCGTCGGAAATGCGTCGAGGTCGTCGAGAAATTTTAAGCATGCTTAAAATTTCTCGTCGTATATCAGCGTATGGCTATACGTCCGTATCACGCAGCCATAAGTAATAGGTAAGTTATGCGATCGTTGCACACGTTCAAACACGTTAAGTGTAGGTTACTCATAAGTCCAAATACGTCGAGAATACCTACTAGCTGTTCTCCAACATCCGTGCCTTTCGGAACTTGCGCTTGGACATGCTGACCAGGCTGTCACGCACGTAGTTGGCGAAGGCTGCAGTGGCTGTGATGGGATGAGCCTCTGCGAGACCTTTGATGAGCTCCCCAGACTTTTCTTTGCCATGACGCTGATGTTGTTTGGTTTATTAATGACACAAGTCATAATGGCGTTTGATTGCTGCTTTAATAGCGTGAATAGCAACTCACAGTGCTAACGATGGCAAGCCGCACCTTGCCTCTTGGGTTATACCATTTTAACTAGACCGGGGATAGTCCCCAAACAGATGTTGGTACTGCAGTGTCTAGTGCAGTTATGATTTGAAACGTCGGCGCCAGCCTTTTTATAGACTACGTCACGTGATCGTCGGCAATACGCTGCTGCACGCTATGCAGCAGCGTATTGCAGTTCGAAACACGGATGTTGGAGAACAGCTAGTAGGTATTCTCGACGTATTTGGACTTATGAGTAACCTACACTTAACGTGTTTGAGCGTGTGCAACGATCGCATAACTTACCTATTACTTATGGCCTGCGTATACGGGACGTATAGCCATGCGCTGACATCTGACGAGAAATTTTAAGCATGCTTAAAATTTCTCGACGATTTCTCGACGATGCCGGCGTATACCAACGTGCTTCAGCGTGCTGTTACGTATACAAAACTTACCCATAACTTATTCGACGTACGCCAGCGTATTTGCCAAATTTTTCCTACGTCGGCATACGCTGGCTAAATCGTCAAGGTGTGACAGGGGCTTTATATAAATAGTTTAAGCCATGTAAAATAAATTGTGATCCCAAAACTGCTTGTCATTTAAAACTCATCTTACAACATTACTATTAAAAATGAAAGGCTTCCAGATAATTTGATCCGCTTATCCTCATGAGGGTCGTGGGAGCCTATCCCGGCTGTCTTTTGGGCAGTAGGCAGGGGTACACCCTGAACTGGTCAACAGCCAAACACAGGGGCACACATAGACAAACAACGCTTCACAATCTCAATCACACCGAGGGACAATTTGGAATGCCCAGTCAACCTGGAATGTGGGAGGAAATTGGGAGTACTCGGAGAAAAGCCATGCAGGAACAAGGAGAAAAATAAAATTGATAAAACACACACACACACTTATGACTAAGACTCTCTGTAACTTCCACTAACAACCCAGGCTAATCCTGACATGCTAAGCTTTTGAGATATATCACTCAACATAGTTCCTCGACACTAATTTCTGTTTAGCCAGGTCTTTGGCAGAATCATTGGCCATTGCAGAGCACAAAAGAGCAAATAGATGAGTTGTTCTCTGGAAAGCTGGCAATGGTTACATGGAAAAAACAATAACTGGTTAATTTGTGAAAATCAAACCCTGATTATGCAGAGGATCACTGTACATGTAGTCATTAAATCGTGTGGATGCTTGTTTTAATGCTATTATTAAGAGACTCACTGCAATAGACACAGCACTGGTCACAGCTCCAAAATAACCTTGCAGGAATCTGGACGTTGGCGTTGGCTGCAAAGGATTACACACCCAAAAATAAATAAATAAATAAATAAATAAACCACATATATTTATTTATTTACTTTACAAGGATATCGTGAGTAAAAATCTAAAGTGGTCCCGTTTACCTTTGTGGCATTGCGGTTGGCGTAGTTGACACAAGCATTGTGACTCTGATTCAGCCACTGGAGGAAAGGAGTACCGTACATTATTGGTTTGTAGATGAGGAAATGAATAGAGAGAGAGAGAGAGATGAATAATGAATGAGAGAGAGGGTGATAGAGACAGAGAGTGACAGATCGACACAGATAGATAGATAGATAGATAGATAGATAGATAGATAGATAGATAGATAGATAGATAGATAGATAGATAGATAGATGGATGGATGGATGGATGGATGGATGGAAGGAATAGATCGACGGACGGGCGGAAGGACGGACGGACGGACGGATAGATAGATAGATAGATAGATAGATAGATAGATAGATAGATAGATAGATAGATAGATAGATAGATAGATAGAAAATTAATACATTTCACCACCCCATCCGATCTAGATGCACTTATTTTGTGGGGAAACAGAACAATTGTCAAATTATATATATATATATATATATATATATATATATATATATATATATATATATATATATATATATATATATATCCATCCATCCATCCATCCATCCATTTTCCGAACCGCTTGATCCTCACTAGGGTCGCGGGGTTCTGGAGCCTATCCCAGCCGTCTTCGGGCAGTAGGCGGGGACACCTGAATCGGTTGCCAGCCAATCACAGGGCACACAGAAACGAACAACCATCCACGCTCACACTCACACCTAGGGACAATCCAGAGTGTTCAATCAGCCTGCCATGCATGTTTTGGAATGTGGGAGGAAACCGGAGTGCCGGAGAAAACCCACGCAGGCCGGGAGAACATGCAAACTCCACACAAGGAGGCTGGAGCTGGAATTGAACCCGGTACCTCCGCACTGTGAAGTCGGCGTGCTAACCACTGGACTACCGGCGCCCATATATATATATATATATATATATATATATATATATATATATATATATATATATATATATACACAAACATACACACACACACACTTTTTTACATACACCTTTACCTGCCATATTATGGTGGACACCACTGTCTGATTGGGCAGAAGAAGGCCGATGACCTACAGTAGATGAAAGTCAAGGAAGAAGAGCTTATTTTGGAGCAAAATCCCAAATTAATCTTCCTCAATCCCACCAAAATGAGCATGATAATGACATCAGTGTTTGGCCGAAGCACATGATTAAAGAAACAACAATAAGGGACTTACAATGGGCGTTCCGAATGGTACATAACCTGCGTGGGCCGAAAAAACAACAACAACAACAACAACACTGAGTAAACAGAAGGAGAACAACATGGGCGGCTTCCGGAAAGATCTTCATATTCTCGTACCTGACATTCGGAACGGCATGAAGATCTTGTCGCCTGTATCAGGATGAATGATGGCCTGAGATGACATCATGGCAGTATGACATCATCATCATGTGATCGGCCCAACGAGGTTTGAGAGACTTTACCACTCACCTGTTTGACCTTTTGGGCTTCCCACAACTTCACAAGACAGGTGAAAAGACGCATAGGGGCATATGAAATGAACCAGCAATAATTTGTCCTTACTTCTCTGAAATTAAAATATCATCTTCCATCAATTTCACATGAATGATGTCACCTGAAGGTTGGAGATCCCCGGTGGAAGTGTTCCATGCTTGAAGTCATCCAGGAGTTGGATGCTCTCATTGAGTTGTTTCTGAAAGGAAATGGCAGAAACATTTTTATTCTGGAGCACCACCAATGAATTATTGAGGTGGTTTTAGTCTCACCGTGTCTGATATAAAACAAAGTGGATGTTCTCGATTCAGTGTGACAAAAGTCTTGAATGGTAAGGGCAGTCTTTACAATAACGTGGCCGCTCCCTTCCATCTTTAGTGGAACTCAACATTCTCTCACAGTTCCATGAGGCAGATGATACTGCCTGGATGATGAGTGTATACACATCCAAAGGAATATGTTTTATTTTATTTTATAAGGCAAAGAAAAGAAGATGTGGTTTTCATTATAAATGTGTAACTCATTCGAGCTCAATTCTATCTTGACAAATGCTAATATTTTAAACACTTTTGTAAGCATGTACATAAAATTGATCAGTAGCTCACTGAACAAAAAATAAATAAAACATTCAATGCTACTTCCAAACTTTTTGAATGTACCTATGTATACCCCCTGGCATATATTATATGTTGTTGTTTTTTAAAAATTATTATTGTTTGTGTATTCTGCATCTCTCAATAATAATAATAATCATCATAATTTACCAAGACGGAAACCTCCGTGCAAAGAGCATGGAAAAGAGATTGCAGCAGAAGAACGTCTTCCTTGTCAAGATCAATGGAGCTTGATCGCGGATGTATCTGTGTGAATAATTTTGACCCACATCTCTCCCCATATTGGCTCTGTGTGTGTATACGTGCCTTGCGACTGGCCTCTCACCCAAAGTCAGCTGTGGTAGGCTCCGAATAAGCAGCAGCAATATGGATTTATTTTATTTTATTTCAGTGCATGATATTTTCAAAAGGCAAACACACTGTTGCGTTCAAGACAAAAAAATAATTGTGGGCATATGTAGTGACAATTCATGGTTTATATATACAAAAGTAGCTTTACCTCTGATACAAAGAGCGTGCTTGGGTCGATGATGTCCACAAAATGTCTCAGGCGGCCAAGAAAGGAACCCTGGATCAGAGACGCATTTCAAACTCACCCAAAAGCAACACTTGAGAACAAACGTCATCCAAAGCCCCGAAAGTCAAACAATTCGGAATTCAACCCAAACATTTCTATAAAAATACGCTTCGCTTCAGAGTTTGCATGCAGAGGGGACCCTTTTCAAGTGACCCGCGGGTCAAGCTTCCTTTTGTGTGCTGCCTTTTTTTGTGTGCTGCCTTCACTGTCCCCTGTCAGCTCTTGCCAAGTGCAAAGAAGGAGTGCCAGCATTCTGAACAGACGCAATAATAATGCCAAGGGCCCGTTTGGCACACCGGACGGACAAAAACGAGGCAGCTTCAATCAAACGCCATGGAAGATGTCCATCGCTGCAAATAGGATGGCGCAAACCCTTTTTTACACTATTTTAATGATTATTCCTGCAAATGACTGGCAACGACCTTCATGGCTGCTCCTCAAGTGTAAAAAAAAACACTCTTATGATGCCTTGACTGTCTCGGCCTTCCGTGTTGCTGCTGGATGAGACGGGCTCATACGCGAGGAGCCAGCTTTAATTATGCATGAGTTCTCGCTCTCTTGGGGCAACACAACAAGGCCTGCACAGACGCAGAGCAACACACTGCGCACACAAAGCGCGCCGAGATTTAGCGCTGATTCAAGGACTGGCCTCCTTTTGAGCAGCGACGTTTGAGAATGTAAAAAACCTGCTCGATACATTAGTACAAAAAAAATGTTCCAGTATATTAGCTTCTGATTGTCATTTGTTTGCTCGTGAGCAGGATCACACAAAAACGGCGGGATGTTTTTCGACTCTGCTTAGTGATGAGGCAAGAAACCATTTATTTGGATGCAAATTATGAAGCAATATCTTTCATGTATCTATTGAATATAAGACCTCTGTGAAAGTAAGGACGAATGACCCACATTAGGATTGGAAAGCCTTGGTGTAGGTCGAGCCTCTCTGAAAGCCATTCTAATGCAGTTAATTTGTTTCTTTAATAAGAACGGTGTCAATTTTAAAGTATTGTGCTTTATAAAAACACACAGCAATGATAACAACACAACTTAATACAATGGAAATAAATTAAGCAGTTTTTGCATTGTGATTTCATGCATTTATTCAATGGCACACACACACACACACACACACACACACACACACACACTCATAGATTTTTGGCAGAGGATTAAGAATATATCCCTGTGACTATAGTTATTTTGTCAATCTACTTGTGTTCGCATGTGTCTCCTCTACCGTTTGTGTTCATATAGAAGATGTTTAAAGTTTTTTGCTTTGACATTTCCCATTATGGGATAGCATTAAAGAGTGGACTTTTGAAAGGCAAAGTTGTGTGGTACAGTTGAATACAGTGTGTAAGGCTATGTTAACACTGTACAGTACCTCAATTCCAATTTTTTTGCCCATATTTAATACGTATCTGATTTTTGCGTGCAGTGTTGACAATACAATTCAGATTTATTTATTTTTTTCAAATCCGACCTGGGCCTCTTTGGCATGTGGATATAAATCGGACTTGCATGCAATGCATCTGTAGTATGAGCGCTTATCCGTACACATCCGACCCATATGTCCTCGAAAGCACCGTGTGGGCGGGGCAGAGTGCTTTAAGGAGACTACTGACAATAATCGTTGGTGAATCTGCATTGTTTTGAGTAACTGTTGACTTTACATTTGAGTTTAATTTAATCCCACTTGAAACATGAAGCGTAAAGTGGACATTTGTGGTGATAGTAGTAATTCATCTATGCAAAATGTATTACCCTTGGCAATGATGTGACATCATCGGTAGTCGACATGAAATGAGAAGCTTGACGAGCGTACCCTCAATTCCTCAAAATGTGTCTACCAGCTCCTCCGTCGCTACTCTGATGATATGAGATGATAAAAAGATGAGCCTCGACTCGCGGCACCATATTTACTTCTGCAAACACTGCGCCATGTGATGTCTTTTTTGGGAGGGTGCATGTCGTTTGACGTTGTGCTTTGTGTTCATACGTGTCAAATAAGATAAAAATAAAAATAAACTGGGCCATCATGCCTGCAGTGTGAACACAGCCTGATTCTTTTTGTTTTATGTTTAGTTTGGCTGTAAACTTCAACTAGGAGTAGTAATGAAAAGTTGTTTACTATACGCCAAACTGCTGCTTTATGTTGTGCTCATATTTAGCGCTCATATTACAAAAATAATATTCACAAGTCAAAACAAAAAATAAACAAATAAACTGACCAAGCACTGGCTTGTATTTTCAAAAACGTGTGCATGTTTGCATAACCAAGTGATGAAAATCCAACATTCAAGTTCATTTTGAAGAAATTTGAGGTCTTGCCTGAGAATGAACATGGCAAAACCTCTGAAAATGTTCTCTTTTTGTGAGAAATTGCTGGCAGTGATTAGCTAGTTTGCCTGACGGTGGATATATCCAGGTTCAAAGCTCAGTTCTGACTCTCCATTAGACCCTCAAAAAAAATTCACGGATGTATTTATTTTGTTAATTTTCGCGAACTATAATAACCTTGGTTGGGAGTGCCTCTGTTGGTTACCAGCCAAGTGGTGCACTCCAATTTTCCCCACGAACTTCAAGTTATTAATCAGTTCAATGCATATGGAAGCATCCTTAACAATCAGTTATTGACCGATTCATTCGTATCCCAATGCGTGCTCTGCACACAACGGATATGGAATCAATTTGAACTGTACTGTGGTGATTGAATAAGACCAGAAAAGAGAAGTGTCTTCTCTGGAATTTGCTCAGTGCAGCAGGGGGTAAATAATTCCCACAGGCCGTCGCTGAATCAGCGAAAAGGTGACTTTAAAACATGAAGGTCACTTTTATAAGGCAGACCAATGTAAATGTTTAATCACTCATTTGCAGGAATGGAAAATAGGTTTCATTCGGTGGAGGGAAGCAGCTCATCAATCTTGGTTGTGGGATGGGGGTGGAAAGTCGGGCACCTTTTTACAGTCATGGGACAGTTAGGATTTTACACCTAGGGCCAAAATAAATTCATGACCAAATAGTCCATCCATTGTCTGAACCGCTTTATCCTCACAAGGGTCACGGGGGGTGCTGGAGTCTATCCCAGCTGTCTTTGAGCAGTAGGGCTACACCCTGAACCGGTTGCCAGCCAATCGCAGGGCACACAGAGACGAACAACCATCCATGCTCACACTCACACCAATAGACAGTCAAGACTAGTGTTCAATAAGCCTGCAACCAAATAGTCACCTATCCATTTTCTATATTGCTTAAATTGGTGCATGTGAGCTGGACTGGGGATGATTCGGGTGTGTTTAGGGTGGCACTGATTAATTAAATTTCAAAGTCCAATGCACCACTGTACATTCTTGACACCAATTACTACTTTCCTAAAATAACTTTAGTGGTATCTTGTGACAGTTTGGGCATTGCATATGGAAACGGAGCACAAAATTCGTAAATAAGGGAGTTTGGCAGTGAAAAGCTGAGCGTAACGTGAACAGGATGCATAAAATAGCTCAATGTGCACATGCAAGGGGTGGGGGAAAAAATCTGACACTTCAGTAAAAATTAACTAAAAAGTAAACTCGTTCAACTGCGCGTTTCAGCTGAAAAAAAAAAAAGTTTGAAAAGGAGCGCCCAAAAGTGCATGCAGGAAAAAGTGTTAAGAAGTGGGAAGCATCCCGACCGAAGGCGAGGAAGAGGAGGATGAAGCTGCCTGTTTCCCCACCCGAGCACCCCTTCTGGTCGTCCTCCCTCACTCTCAAACCAAATGGCACACCGAGATAAGAGAGATCAAGACGGCTTACCTGGTCGTACCGCGACCCGCCGAGCTGGAACGCAGGACAAGCCGTTGTCTGCGCCATGACAGCCCGCTGTTCTTTCTTATTAATGAACCTCAAGTATAGGCAACTCCTCGCTGTTCAAAGTAGTGGTGGGGGAAAAGGAGGCTTGCTGCCAGCGGCAAAGCCTGCTGGGAAATGTAGTCCTTTCCCACCCGCTGTCGCGAACGTAGCAACATAGTGTGACTACGCCTCTTAAAGGATCGATGACTGGCAGCAGGCTGTTGCATAACTGGCGCGATCGATCGTGCGGCTCTGCTAACATTTGACGAAGAGCCAGGAGACATATAATCATATTACCAAACAATGTGGCTCATAATAAAGGGAAGAAAAGGGGCAGGGAAGTCAATATGAATTCATAATATCAAGTAAATATAACTATATAATATAGAAGTAATAACTACTATTTACCGTAAATTAACCTATAATGAAATGCATTAAAATTAAAGCACAATTAAGACATTAAAACACATCAAATTATAATAGATAAAAATAAAACTAAAAAATTGAAAATGAATAAAATGTGTGGCATCTTTCACGTTGTCATGGCTCTCCCTGAGCTGCACACCTGTTGGTCGTTTAGCAATTAGTAGTATAAGAGGACTCCCTTGTTGCTGTTGTTTGCTACTGTCATGTTTGTTTGTTTGCTGCCATCAGGTTTGTCATGTTTCAGTTACTGTTATGTTTTATCTTCAGTCGTGATTTTTGTTTGATACTTTGGACTTTGTTTTGGACTTAGTTTTCTGTGTTTTATTAAATACAATTCGTCAAGTACACCCTGCTCCTCTCCTGCCTGCTCTTTGGGGTCCACCACCACCACGCAACGTGACACACGTCATCTTACAATACGCACAGCATGAAAACTTACACTTATACATCAAATAGTTTTCGGCCAAATTCAAGAATTGGCATTGGCCCTAAAAAAATCCACATCACTTGGGATCTAACATACAGTTCAGAGATATATCCATCCATCCATTTTCTAAGCCAATCGCAGAGCACATAGACAAACAAACATTCATGCTCGCAATAACGCCTAGGGACAATTTAAAGTGGTCCACTAACCTGCCATACATGTTTTTGGAATGTGGGAGGAAACAGGAGTACCTGGAGAAAACCCATGCAGGCACGGTGAGAACATGCAAACTCCACAAAGGAAGGCCAGAATGGAACCCTGCACCTCACACTGAGGTGGATGTGCTAACCAGTTGAACACCATGTCGCCCTAAAATTATACAGCATGCCTAAAAATAAAAGTCTTCATTCGCTGTTGTGATGTTCTTTTGCTTGTCATATCTTAAATCAACTACAGTGAATTACGCGCATGATTTGTTTGGCAGTTTTTATGCCAAATGCCCTTGCTGAAATAACCCAACCATACTTTACTCAAGCTTGGGACTGGCAGGCAGGCATGGATTCATGATCTTTTCTTTCTTGAGGTGAACAGGGGCTTGACTGATCTAGGGTGGGGGTGGGGGTCAGCGGCTGAGCAAATAATCCATCCATTTTTCTAATCTGCTCATCCTCACAACTGTCACGGGGGTGCTGGAAACTATCCCAGCTGTATTCGGGCAGTCGGCAGGGTGAGAAAATAATCGATCAATATATTTTAGAAAATCAGATAAAATGTTGGGGTGCTTAACCGAAAAAACGACCATGTATAGTGAGGGTCTATGTCCTAAAAAATGACCATGTATAGTCATGCGTTTTTTTACCGAAATAACAAACGTGTATAGTAAGGCGTTTTTAACCGAAAAAAAGACCATGTATAGTAAGGCGTTTTTATTCCAAAAAAACGACGATGTATGGTAAGGCGTTTTTAGCCGAAAACAAACGACTATGTAGAGTAAGGCTTTTTTTGCCGAAAAATTCGACCATGTATAGTAAGGCGTTTTTAGCCGAAAATTTTAGCCGAAAAAAACGACCATGTATAGTAAGGTGTTTTTAGGTGAAAAAAACGACCCTGTATAGGAAGGCGTTTTTAGGCGAAAAGAACGACCATGTATAGTAAGGTGTTTTTAGGCGAAAAAAACGTCCATGTACAGTATAGTAAGGCGTTTTTTTCCGAAAAAACGACCATGTATAGTCATGCGTTTTTAACAGAAAAAACGACCATCTATAGTAAGGCGTTTTAAAACCGCAAAAAACAACCATGTATAGTAAGGCATTTTTAGCCGAAAAAAACGACCATGTATCGTAAGGCGTTTTTAGCCGAAAACAAACGAGTATGTATATAGTAAGGCTTTTTTTGCCGAAAAAAAACCGACCATGTATAGTAAGGCCTTTTTTGCCAAAAAAACCCGACCATGTATAGTAAGGTGTTTTTAGCCGAAAAAAACCCGAACATTTATAGTAAGGTGATTTTAGTCAAGAAAAACGACCATGTATATATAGTAAGGCGTTTTTTTTCCGAAAAATCAACCATGTATAGTCATGCGTTTTTAACCGAAAAAAATGACCATGGATAATAAGGCTATTTAAACCCGAAAAAAAATACCATGTATAGTAAGGCGTTTTTAGCCGAAAGAAACGACCATGTATGGTAAGGCATTTTTAGCCGAAAACAAACGACTGTAGAGTAAGGTGTTTTTTCACCAAAAATTTCAACCATGTATAGTAAGGCGTTTTTAGCCGAAAATTTTAGCCGAAAAAAACGTCCATGAATCGTAATGTTTTTTTTCAGCGAAAAAACCTACCATGTATAGTAAGGCATTTTTAGCCGAAGGAAACGACCATGTATGGTAAGGCTTTTTTAGCCGAAAACAAACGACTATGTAGAGTAAGGCTTTTTATGCCGAAAAATTCGACCATGTATAGGAAGGCGTTTTTAGCCGGAAATTTAGCTGAAAAAAACGACCGTGTATAGTAAGGCGTTTTTAGGTGCAAAAAACGTCCATGTATAGTAAGGCGTTTTTAACAAAAAAAAAACGGACCATGTATTGTGATGCGTTTTGAGCCCCCAAAAAAACGACCATGTATGGTAAGGCTTTTTAAACCCGAAAAAAACGCCCATGTATAGTAAGGCGTTTTTAGCCGAAAACAATGGACTATTTATAGTAAGGCTTTTTTTGCGGAAAAAAACGTCCATGTATAGTCATGCTTTTTTTGCCCAAATAACGACCATGTATAGTAAGGCGTTTTTAGCCGAGAAAAACGACCTTGTATAGTAAGGGTTTTTTTCCGAAAAAACGACCATGTATAGTAAGGCGTTTTTAAGCGAATAAATGACCATCTATAGTAAGGTGTTTTAAACCCGAAAAAACGACCATTTATAGTAAGGCGTTTTTACGAAAACAAACGACTATGTATAGTAAGGCTTTTTTTGCCGAAAAAAACGACCATGTATGGTGAGGCGTTTTTAGCCGAAAACAAACGACCACGTATAGTCAGGCTTTTTTTGCCAAAAAATTTGACCATGTATAGTAAGCCGTTTTTAGCCGAAAATGTTAGCCGAAAAAAACGACCATGTATAGTTAGGCGTTTTTAGGTGAAATAAACAACCCTGTATAGTAAGGCGTTTTTAGGCGAAAAAAACGACCATGTATAGTAAGGCGTTTTCAGGCGAAAAAAACGACCATGTATAGTAAGGCGTTTTTAGGCGAAAAAAACGTCCATGTATGGTAAGGCGTTTTTAGCCGAAAACAAACGACCACGTATAGTAAGGCTTTTTTGCCAAAAAATTTGACCATGTATAGTAAGCCGTTTTTAGCCGAAAATTTTAGCCGAAAAAAACGACCATGTATAGTTAGGCGTTTTTAGGTGAAATAAACAACCCTGTATAGTAAGGCGTTTTTGGGCGAAAAAAACGACCATGTATAGTAAGGCGTTTTCAGGCAAAAAAAACGACCATGTATAGTAAGCCGTTTTAGGCGAAAACAACGTCCATGTATAGTAAGGCGTTTTTAACAGAAAAACGACCATGTAATGTAATGCGTTTTGAGCCCCCAAAAAACGACCATGTATAGTGTGGCGTTTTCAGGCGAAAAAAACGACCATGTATAGTAAGGAGTTTTAAACCCGAAAAAAACAACCATGTATAGTAAGGCGTTTTTAGCCAAAAAAACGACCATGTAATGTAATGCGTTTTGAGCCCCCAAAAAACGACCATGTATAGTGTGGCGTTTTCAGGCGAAAAAAACGACCATGTATAGTAAGGTGTTTTGAGCCCCCAAAAAACGACCATGAATAGTGTGGCGTTTTTAGGCGAAAAAAACGACAATGTATAGTAAGGCGTTTTTAGCCGAAAAAAAACAACCCAGTATAGTAAGGCGTTTTAAACAGAAAAAAACGACCATGTATAGTAAGGCGTTTTTTTACTGAAAAAAACGACCATGTAGAGTACGGGTTTTTTTCCGAAAAAATGACCATTTATAGTCATGCATTTTTAACCAAAAAAACGACCATCTATAGTCAGGCGTTTTTAACCCAAAAAAACCAACCATGTATAGTAAGGTGTTTTTTGCTGAAAAAAAAGACCATGTAAAGTAAGGCGTCTTTTGCCAAAAAAAGACGACCTTGTATAGTCAGTGTTTTTTTCCGAAAAAACGACCATGTATAGTCATGCGTTTTTAACCGAAAAAACGACCATCTATAGTAAAGCGTTTTAAACCCGAAAAAAACGACCATGTATAGTAAGGCGTTTTTAGCCGAAAACAAGCGATTATGTATCGTAAGGCTTTTTTTGCGGAAAAAAACGACCATGTATAGTAAGGCGTTTTTAGCCGAGAAAAACGACCATTATTATTAGTAAGGCGTTTTTAGCCGAGAAAAACGACCTTGTGTAGTAAGGGTTTTTTTTCCGAAAAAACAACCATGTATAGTAAGGCTTTTTTTGCCAAAAAATTTGACCATGTATATTAAGCCGTTTTTAGCCGAAAATTTTAGCCGAAAAAAACGACCATGTATAGTTAGGCGTTTTTAGGTGAAATAAACAACTCTGTATAGTAAGGCGTTTTTAGGCGAAAAAAACGACCATGTATAGTAAGGCGTTTTCAGGCGAAAAAAACGACCATGTATAGTAAGGCGTTTTTAGGCGAAAAAAACGTCCATGTATGGTAAGGCGTTTTTAGCCGAAAACAAACGACCACGTATAGTAAGGCTTTTTTTGCCAAAAAATTTGACCATGTATAGTAAGCCGTTTTTAGCCGAAAATTTTAGCCGAAAAAAACGACCATGTATAGTTAGGCGTTTTTAGGTGAAATAAACAACCCTGTATAGTAAGGCGTTTTTGGGCGAAAAAAACGACCATGTATAGTAAGGCGTTTTTAGGCGAAAAAAACGTCCATGTATAGTAAGGCGTTTTTAACAGAAAAAACGACCATGTATATAGTAAGGCGTTTTAAACCCGAAAAAAACGACCATGTATAGTAAGGAGTTTTAAACCCGAAAAAAACAACCATGTATAGTAAGGCGTTTTTAGCCAAAAAAACGACCATGTAATGTAATGCGTTTTGAGCCCCCAAAAAACGACCATGTATAGTGTGGCGTTTTCAGGCGAAAAAAACGACCATGTATAGTAAGGCGTTTTGAGCCCCCAAAAAACGACCATGAATAGTGTGGCGTTTTTAGGCGAAAAAAACGACCAAGTATAGTAAGGCGTTTTAAACCGAAAAAAAGTACCATGTATATAGTAAGGCGTTTTTTTACCGAAAAAAAACGACCATGTATAGTACGGGTTTTTTTCCGAAAAAATGACCATTTATAGTCATGCATTTTTAACCAAAAAAACGACCATCTATAGTCAGGCGTTTTTAACCCAAAAAAAACAACCATGTATAGTAAGGCGTTTTTAGGTGAAATAAACAACCCTGTATAGTAAGGCGTTTTTGGGCGAAAAGAACAACCATGTATAGTAAGACGTTTTCAGGCAAAAAAAACGACCATGTATAGTAAGGCGTTTTTAGGTGAAAAAAACGTCCATGTATAGTAAGGCGTTTTTAACAGAAAAAACGACCATGTATATAGTAAGGCGTTTTAAACCCGAAAAAAACGACCATGTATAGTAAGGAGTTTTAAACCCGAAAAAAACAACCATGTATAGTAAGGCGTTTTTAGCCAAAAAAACGACCATGTAATGTAATGCATTTTGAGCCCCCAAAAAACGACCATGTATAGTGTGGCGTTTTCAGGCGAAAAAAACGACCATGTATAGTAAGGCGTTTCGAGCCCCCAAAAAACGACCATGAATAGTAAGGCGTTTCGAGCCCCCAAAAAACGACCATGAATAGTGTGGTGTTTTTAGGCGAAAAAAACGACAATGTATAGTAAGTCGTTTTTAGCCGAAAAAACGACCAAATATAGTAAGCCGTTTTTAGCCGAAAAAAAACGACCCAGTATAGTAAGGCGTTTTAAACCGAAAAAAACGACCATGTATAGTAAGGCGTTTTTTTAGGCGAAAAAAACAACCATGTATAGTAAGGCGTTTTCAGACGAAAAAAACGACCATGTATAGTAAGGCGTTTTTAGGCGAAAAAACGACCATGTATAGTAAGGCGTTTTCAGGCGAAAAAAACGTCCATGTATAGTAAGGCGTTTTTAACAGAAAAATCGACCATGTATAGTCAGGCGTTTTAAACCCGAAAAAAAACGACCATGTATAGTGTGGCGGTTTTTGCCCAAAAAAACGACCATGTAATGTAATGCGTTTTGAGCCCCCAAAAAACGACCATGTATAGTCTGGCGTTTTCAGGAGAAAAAAAACGACCATGTATAGTAAGGCGTTTTGAGCCCCCAAAAAACGACCATGTATAGTGTGGCGTTTTTAGGCGAAAAAAACGACCATGTATAGTAAGGCGTTTTTAGCCGAAAAAACGACAATGTATAGTAAGCCGTTTTTAGCCGAAAAAAACGACCCAGTATAGTAAGGCGTTTTAAACCGAAAAAACGACCATGTATAGTAAGGCGTTTTTTTACCGACAAAAACGACCATGTATAGTAAGGGTTTTTTTCAGAAAAAAACGACCATTTATAGTCATGCATTTTTAACCAAAAAAAACGACCATCTATAGTCAGGCGTTTTTAACCCGAAAAAAACAACCATGTATAGTAAGGCGTTTTTTGCCGAAAAAAAAGACCATGTAAAGTAAGGCGTCTCTTGCCAAAAAAACGACCTTGAATAGTAAGTGTTTTTTTCCGAAAAAACGACCATGTATAGTCATGTTTTTTTAACCGAAAAAACGACCATCTATAGTAAGGCGTTTTAAACCCGAAAAAAACGACCATCTATAGTAAGGCGTTTTAAACCCGAAAAAAACGACCATCTATAGTAAGGCGTTTTAAACCCGAAAAAAACGACCATCTATAGTAAGGCGTTTTAAACCCGAAAAAAACAACCATGTATAGTAAGGCGTTTTTTGCCAAAAAAATGACCTTGTATAGTAAGGGTTTTTTTCCGAAAAAACGACCATGTATAGTAAGGCGTTTTTAGCTGGAAAAAAAAGACCATGTATAGTTAGGCGTTTATAGCCGAAAATAACGACCATGTATAGTAAGGCGTTTTTAGCCGAAAAAAACGACCATGTATAGTAAGGCGTTTTTAGGCGTAAAAAACGACCATGTTATAGTAAGGCGTTTTTTTTTTAATCCAAAAAAACGACTATGTATAGTAAGGTTTTTTTAACAAAAAAACACTACCATGTATTGTAATGTGTTTTGAGCCCCCAAAAAACGACCATGTACTGTATAGTAAGGCATTTTTAGCTGAAAAAACAACCATGTATAGTGAGGCCTTTTAAGCCTCCCCAAAACGACCATGTATAGCCAAGCGTTTTTAGCCCACTTAAGTTCTCGGCCTTCCTCTGCGAAGCTTGCATGTAAAGCTTTTTTGAGCGACCATGTATATGAAGCCCTTTTTGGGTTGTTACTTAGAAGCACAATGAAGCAGCGCCGATGTGGTTGACTGGTTAGTGTGTTGGCTGAGCAGTGCAGAGGGGCAGGGTTCAAATCCAGGCCTTGCCCATCATCTGCAGAGTTCCCATGTCAAGCCTTTTTTTCACAAGTTTGTAAATGAAGACCTTTTTGGGTTGTGACTTATGAATCAGAATCATCTTTATTGACCAAGTATGTCAAACACACATTTTCCCCGGTAGAACACGCTGCACTAGTATCGTCATAAATGAATTCAGGAAAGCAGTGCCACCGTAGTTGACTGGTTCGTACGTCGCCTTAACATTTCAGAGGTGTAGGGTTCCAATCGAGGTCTTGGCATTCCTCTGCGAAGTTTGCATGTCAAGATTTTTTGAGCGACTATGTATATCAAGACCTTTTTGGGTTGTTACTTATGACTTCAGGAGAGCAGCCAGCGCCTTTGTAGTTGACTGGTAAGTACTTCGGCTTACCAACATGGAGGTGCAGGGTTCAATCCCAGGTCTCTGCCGTCGTTTGCATGTTAAGCTTTTTTCGAACCACCAGGTATGTAAAGGCCTTTTTGGGTTGTTACTTATGAGTTTGGGAAAGCACAGCCACCGTGGTCCACTGGTCTTTTCTCATGACAATGTTTGTCGTTTTTCGACGAACACCACCCGCCCCCCCATATAAAGTAAGCCATTTTTAGCCAAGAAATTCTACCACGTATGGTAAGGCGTTTTTAGCCTAACATTTTAGCCGAAAAAAACTACCATGTATAGTAAGGCGTTTTTAGGCAAAAAAAACGACCATGTATAGTAATCCGTTTTTTTCCCAAAAAATGACCATGTATAGTCATGCGTTTTTAACCGAAAAAACGACCATGTATAGTAAGGATATTTAAACCCGAAAAAAACGACCATGTATAGTAAGGCTATTTAAACCCGAAAAAAACGACCATGTATAGTAAGTTTTTAGCCGAAAAAAACCGACCATTTATAGTGTGACGTTTTTAGCCGAAAAAAACGACCATGTATAGTGTAGCGTTTTTAACCAATAAAAAGACCGTGTATAGTCAGGCGTTTTTAACCACAAAAAATGACCATGTATATTACCGCGTTTTTAGCCGAAAGTTTTAGCCGAAAAAAATGACCATGTTTAGTAAAGCTTTTTTTCGACGAAAAAAATGACCATGTATAGTAAGGCGTTTTTAGCCGAAGGTTTAGCCGAAAAAAACGACCATGTATAGTAAGGCGTTTTTAGCTGAAAAAAAACGAACATTTATAGTCAGGTGTTTTTAGTTGAGAAAAACGACTATGTATAGTAAGGCGTTTTTAGCGGAAAAAAACAACCATGTATATATAGTAAGGAGTTTTTTGCCGAAAAAAACGACCATGTACGACGTTTTAGCTTTAAAAAACGACCATGAATAGTAAGGCGTTTTTAACCGAAAAAACGACCATGTATAGTCAGGCGTTTATAGCCGAAAAAAACGACCATGTATAGTAAGACGTTTTTAGGTGAAAAAAACGACCCTGTATAGGAAGGCGTTTTTAAAAAAAAAAACGGACCATGTATTGTAATGCGTTTTGAGCCCCCAAAAAACGACCATGTATAGTAAGGTGTTTTTAGCTGAAAACAAGCGACTATGTATAGTAAAGCTTTTTTTGCGGAAAAAAACGACCATGTATAGTCATGCTTTTTTTACCGAAATAACGACCATGTATAGTAAGGCGTTTTTAGCCGAGAAAAACGACCTTGTATAGTAAGGGGGTTTTTTTCCGAAAAAACGACCATGTATAGTAAGGCGTTTTTAACCGAAAAAATGACCATCTATAATAAGGTGTTTTAAACCCGAAAAAAACGACCATGTATAGTAAGGAGTTTTTAGGTGAAAAAAACGACCCTGTATAGTAAGGCGTTTTTAGGCGAAAAAAACGACCATGTATAGTAGAGCGTTTTTTGCCGAAAAAAAAAAATACCATGTATAGTAAGGCATTTTTAGCCGAAAGAAACGACCCAGTATAGTAAGGCGTTTTATACCGAAAAAACAACCATGTATAGTAAGGCGTTTTATTACTGAAAACAAACGACTATGTATAGTAAGGCTTTTTTTGCCAAAAAATTTGACCATGTATAGTAAGCCGTTTTTAGCTGAAAATTTTAGCCGAAAAAAACGACCATGTATAGTAAGGCGTTTTTAGGCGAAAAAAACGTCCATGTATAGTAAGGCGTTTTTAACAGAAAAAACGACCATGTCTAGTAAGGCGTTTTAAACCCGAAAAAAACGACCATGTATAGTAAGGAGTTTTTAGGTGAAAAAAACGACCCTGTATAGTAAGGCGTTTTTAGGCGGAAAAAACGACCATGTATAGTAGAGCGTTTTTTGCCGAAAAAAAAAAAATACCATGTATAGTAAGGCATTTTTAGCCGAAAGAAACGACCCAGTATAGTAAGGCGTTTTATACCGAAAAAACAACCATGTATAGTAAGGCGTTTTATTACTGAAAACAAACGACTATGTATAGTAAGGCTTTTTTTGCCAAAAAATTTGACCATGTATAGTAAGCCGTTTTTAGCTGAAAATTTTAGCCGAAAAAAACGACCATGTATAGTAAGGCGTTTTTAGGCTAAAAACGTCCATGTATAGTAAGGCTGTTTTAACAGAAAAAACGACCATGTCTAGTAAGGCGTTTTAAACCCGAAAAAAACGACCATGTATAGTAAGGAGTTTTTAGGTGAAAAAAACGACCCTGTATAGTAAGGCGTTTTTAGGCGGAAAAAACGACCATGTATAGTAGAGCGTTTTTTGCCGAAAAAAAAAAAATACCATGTATAGTAAGGCATTTTTAGCCGAAAGAAGGCGAAAAAAACGACCATGTATAGTAAGGAGTTTTAAACCCGAAAAAAACGACCATGTATAGTAAGGCGTTTTTAGACGAAAAAAACGACCATGTATAGTGTGGCGTTTTTAGCCCAAAAAAACGACCATGTATATATAGTAAGGAGTTTTTAGCCGAAAAAAAACGACCATGTACGACGTTTTAGCCGAAAAAAAACGACCATGTACAGCAAGGCGTTTTTTTGCCGAAAGAAACGAACATGTATATTAAGGCGTTTTTAGCTTTGAAAAAACGACCATGAATAGTAAGGCGTTTTTAACCGAAAAAACGACCATGTATAGTCAGGCGTTTATAGCCGAAAAAAACGACCATGTATAGTAAGTCGTTTTTAGATGAAAAATATGACCATGTATAGTAAGGCATTTGTTAGACGAAAAAAAACGAACATTTATAGTAAGGCGTTTTAAGTCGAGAAAAACGACCATGTATAGTCAGGCGTTTATAGCCGAAAAAAACGACCATGTATATTAAGGCGTTTTTAGATGAAAAATATGACCATGTATAGTAAGGCGTTTGTTAGCCGAAAAAAAACGAACATTTATAGTAAGGCGTTTTTAGTCGAGAAAAACAACCATGTATAGTCAGGCGTTTATAGCCGAAAAAAACGACCATGTATAGTAAGTCGTTTTTAGATGAAAAAAATGACCATGTATAGTAAGGCATTTGTTAGACAAAAAAAAACCCAACATTTATAGTACGGCGTTTTAAGTCGAGAAAAACGACCATGTATAGTCAGGCGTTTATAGCCGAAAAAAACGACCATGTATAGTAAGTCGTTTTTAGATGAAAAAAATGACCATGTATAGTAAGGCGTTTGTTAGCCGAAAAAAACGAACATTTATAGTAAGGCGTTTTTAGTCGAGAAAAACGACCATGTATAGTAAGGCGTTTTTAGGCGAAAAAAACGTCCATGTATAGTAAGGCGTTTTTAACAGAAAAAACGATCATGTCTAGTAAGGCGTTTTAAACCCGAAAAAAACGACCATGTATAGTCAGGAGTTTTTAGGTGAAAAAAACGACCCTGTATAGTAAGGCGTTTTTAGGCGAAAAAAACGACCATGTATAGTAGAGCGTTTTTTGCCGAAAAAAAAAATACCATGTATAGTAAGGCATTTTTAGCCGAAAGAAACAAACCAGTATAGTAAGGCATTTTAAACCGAAAAAACAACCATGTATAGTAAGGCGTTTTTTTACCGAAAACAAACGACTATGTATAGTAAGGCTTTTTTTGCCAAAAAATTTGACCATGTATAGTAAGCCGTTTTTAGCTGAAAATTTTAGCCGAAAAAAACGACCATGTATAGTAAGGCGTTTTTAGGCGAAAAAAACGTCCATGTATAGTAAGGCGTTTTTAACAGAAAAAACGACCATGTCTTGTAAGGCGTTTTAAACCCGAAAAAAAACGACCATGTATAGTAAGGAGTTTTAAACCCGAAAAAAACGACCATGTATAGTAAGGCGTTTTTAGACGAAAAAAACGACCATGTATAGTGTGGCGTTTTTAGCCCAAAAAAACGACCATGTATATTAAGGCGTTTTTAGATGAAAAATATGACCATGTATAGTAAGGCGTTTGTTAGCCGAAAAAAAACGAACATTTATAGTAAGGCGTTTTTAGTCGAGAAAAACAACCATGTATAGTCAGGCGTTTATAGCCGAAAAAAACGACCATGTATAGTAAGTCGTTTTTAGATGAAAAAAATGACCATGTATAGTAAGGCATTTGTTAGACAAAAAAAAACGAACATTTATAGTACGGCGTTTTAAGTCGAGAAAAACGACCATGTATAGTCAGGCGTTTATAGCCGAAAAAAACGACCATGTATAGTAAGTCGTTTTTAGATGAAAAAAATGACCATGTATAGTAAGGCGTTTGTTAGCCGAAAAAAACGAACATTTATAGTAAGCCGTTTTTAGTCGAGAAAAACGACCATGTATAGTCAGGCGTTTATAGCCGAAAAAAACGACCATGTATAGTAAGTCGTTATTAGATGAAAAAAATGACCATGTATAGTAAGGCGTTTGTTAGCCGAAAAAAACCGAACATTATAGTAAGGCGTTTTAAGTCGAGAAAAACGACCATGTATAGTCAGGCGTTTATAGCCGAAAAAAACGACCATGTATAGTAAGGCGTTTTTAAATGAAAAAAATGACCATGTATAGTAAGGCGTTTGTTAGCCGAAAAAAACGAACATTTATAGTAAGGCATTTTTAGGCGAAAAAAAACGACCCTTTATAGTAAGCCGTTTTTAGGGGGAAAAAACGACCATGTATAGTAAGGCGTTTTTACGCGAAAAAACGTCCATGTATAGTAAGGCATTTTTAGACAAAAAAAACTAACATTTATAGTAAGGCGTTTTTAGCCGAAAAAAACGACCATGTATAGTAAGGCGTTTTTAGCCGAAGGTTTTAGCCGAAAAAAACGACCATGTATATAGTAAGGCGTTTTTAGCTGAAAAAAAACGAACATTTATAGTAAGGCGTTTTTAGTCGAGAAAAACGACCATGTATAGTAAGGTGTTTTTAGGTGAAAAAAATGACCCTGTATAGTAAGAGGTTTTTAGGCGAAAAAACGTCCATGTATAGTAAGGCATTTTTAGACAAAAAAACCCAACATTTATAGTAAGGCGTTTTTAGTCGAGAAAAACGACCATGTACAGTAAGGCGTTTTCAGCCGGAAAAAAAGCGACCATGTATAGTAAGGCGTTTTTAGCCGAAAAAAACGACCATGTATATAGTAAGGCGTTTTTAGCTGAAAAAAAAACGAACATTTATAGTAAGGCGTTTTTAGTCGAGAAAAACGACCATGTATAGTAAGGTGTTTTTAGGTGAAAAAAACGACCCTGTATAGTAAGACGTTTTTAGTAAGGCATTTTTTTACGAAAAAACAACCATGTATGGTCATGCGTTTTTAAACGAAAAAACGACCATGTATAGTAAGGCTATTTAAACCCGACAAAAACGACCATATATAGTAAGCCGTTTTTAGCCGAAAAAAATGACCATGTATAGTGTGGCGTTTTTAGCCAAAAAAAACGACCATAGTAAGGCGTTTTTCACAAAAAACAAAAACGACCATGTATTGTAATGCGTTTTGAGCCCCCAAAAAGCCGAAAAAAACTGACCATGTATCGTAAGGCGTTTTTAACACAAAAAAACGACCATGTATAGTAAGGCGTTATTAACCGAAAAAACTGACCATGTAAGGCGATTTTTGCCGAAAAAAACGACCATGTATAGTTAGGCTTTTTTTGCCGAAAAAAACGACCATGTATAATAAGGCGTTTTTTGCCGAAAAAAAATGACCATTTATAGTATGCCGTTTTTAGCCGAAAATAACGACCATGTATAGTAAGGCGTTTTTTAACGAAAAAACGACCATGTATAGTAAGGCGTTTTTAAGAAGGATCTATGGAGATTCTGACGGGGCCATGGGCCCCCATTAGCCTTAGTGTAGTCTCATTCCTGTGGCTGTGGCTGAATATTTTGCCACTGGCTATGAATTGAAATCCATGACTACATAACGCATCACTTCTCATTTTATATGATATACATACACCCCCCACACACACACACACAATTGTAGACTGCAAATTTCCCCAGTGTGGGACAAATAAAGGTTATCTTATCTTATCTTACCTGTATATCATCCACATTTCATGTCTTTTTTAGTCCGCAGGGTTTTTAAATTGCCAACAGCATGTTAGCTTCTTTGCGATCTATTGTAACACCAGAGTTCTTAAGATCTGAATTTTTGCTCACTGCTTTGAACAAATATTAAACATTAAAAAAAAAAAAAAAAAAGACAAGACAACATAAAGAGCATGTTTATACTGCATGGTTTCTAAATAGAAACCAAAAAGCTATGATAGAAGATACAGAACATAATTTATCTCAAGAAACATATTACCATTACCAGCAAAACTCAGATGTGCGAATACACGTTCTTCACCAGTGAAGGACACACAATCAAATGTGCTCTCAGAACAATGGTAGTTATATATAACCATGGTTCTGTAATAATAAAGAAGTAAACAAATATAATTTTTTCCTATGTATAGAAACTTATGGGACAGGTATTTAGAATGGGATTTGTGTGTCTTGCACACTGCATCCATCCAGTTTATTGTCCTCATTAGGGCCCAGCAGACTGGCCAAGAGGCGGGGCATACTCTAGACAGGTTGCCGACCAATCACAATTAACAATTTTGAGTCTTCAATACATCTTACATCAGTGTTCGGAGTATCCGGGAGGGGGAAAAAACATAGGCAAGCAAGGTAAGAACCTGCAAACTACACACAGAAGGGTCAACACTGAGATGCCAACTGGGGACCTCTCCACTGTGACAAGTGTGCTCATTACGCCACCATGGTGCCCTGACCGAATTTGATGAACATTAATTTATATTGTTTTTCTGTAATATTCTACTCCATGTGGTGAATTTAGAGTTTCCATTAGCTGGAAGAAATAATCACTCAAATTACGTGTAAAAAGAAATCATGAAATTTCACAGTATGCAATGAATCTATAGAGAACATAATAGGAGTTTCGCTTTTGAACTACTAAAATAAGTTTTCCAAGATATTTTATTATTTTTTTTCAACATGAGTTGAGAAACAACTGGCATGCACAGTATGGCTTTTTGATTACCGGGGGACGCTTGTGTAAGCGCTCCACCTAGTGGTCATATCCTTGTATCACAGCAGTCTGTAATTGCACACTTCAACACAGAGGCCACATGATTATCATGGTCACACTTTATTCTTACATAACTGTGGTTAGATAAGGCAGGAAGCTTCTGGATTTCAATATTTTATACATGAGAACAGTCTTATGTGGAAACAAACTTGACTAGTATGGTTGGTATTTCGTCAGTAGCATGAAATAATTTTAATGTAAGAATATTGTTAGAACAGCAAGTTGAACACAGAAGCCAGAACATTTTTTTGAATCGGTGAAATATCCAAAGTGGAACGCAAAGTTTTCATTGACATTTTTATTTTTGAACATCTTTTTTTGCATTTGGCTACACAGCTTAAAACTTACAAAAAACATGGAACTGCTATTCAACTAAAGGTATTGCAATCTGTTAATATTGAATCCCGTCACAATAAATTCCATTTCCTGCTCTTTGGTTTTCCTTCAAGATGTGCGTACGCCCTGTCCAAACTTCCAAGGTTTGAGGCATCATATGTTCAGGTTTTTTGTTTGTTTGTTTTACATTTGGAGTGTTTGAAATTGGGAGCTGCATTGTTTAATGTCTGCATTCTTGCAGTGCTGCAGCATCCTTTTTTTTCCATCTACTTTATTTGCATTTACAACTCAACTGTATTAATACAGCACTCTCACAATAACCACAGCTGTAACAAGGTGCTGTACATAAAAAGAATAAACAATATCAATGATCTCCTACTTTTGTGAAATTAATTATTACACTGTATTATTTGACATGAAGTTTCTACATTAGAATTTGAATGTGACAACATCCAACGACCGCAACTTGTTCTACTAAGCATATTTAGACAAGAGAATCTGAAGTTTTCTCGTATTATTTAGATTTGTTTGTTGTTCTTAACTTACATGCATGTAATAATAATGTGTCAGCAGGGAAGTAATAGTTGTTGGAAGACCTCTGTCTACTAAAACCTAGAACTCAGTTTTACAGGCGGGAACATTTATCAAGAGGCATGGCTACATTCAGTGCATCGCAGCACTGAGGCCATGGCGCCAGCGTCACTTGTGTCTGCTGCGGACTTGCAGAAGCGTGGGTGTCTGCTCCATGATGCGCAGCAGCAGATTATCGATGTAGTCCTCCAAATCACGGACCTGAGCCTTGACCTTCTTCAGGTCCGCCTCGCACTTCTCCAGCTGCGCCAGTTGACGCTCTGAAGCCGCCTGCTGCTTGTTCATGTCCATGTCCTGCTGCAGCAGCAAGGAGATGAGCTCCATGTTGGTGAGGTGCTCATATAATGCCGACCTGTCCTCTGTGGGCTCCTGTGGTGGGATGGAGGATTTGTTGGGGGGGGGGACAAGAGAGGAAGACTTGTCAAAACAATCTTCCCGCATTTCAAAATAATGCATGCAAGGTTTGGTGAACAATCCAAATTGTGTGAACGTGACTTTTTCTTTTTCTACACTCTGCCCTGTGATCGACTACCCCAAAGTAAGCTGGAATGGGCTTCACCCACAACCCTAATAAGGACAAGTGGACAAGTATTAAAAAATAAATAAAAAATAAACAACGCCATTATGAGGCTCAATTGAAAAAACTGAGCAGTGAGCGTAAGAAACAGACAAAGTAATCACAACATTTTATGTCCCACAGCATATTGATTGGAGTTAAGTATTAATAAATGCTTGCTAAGGCAATAATGTGCAGACCCACAGGCTTCCTGTGATTTATTAGGACACTATAATGACTTCATTGTCTGGGCATCACACCAAACAAGAACTCTTAGCTTGGATTTTTATGCCCTTGCTAGCAGTTAGACTGCCGCTCAGCTAATTCAGCTAATGTAGTATAAATATAATTAAATATTTAATATCCAAGTGGAGCATTTCTTTTTATTTTAATCACAATAATTGGAAACAGGCTACCGGCTAATTTGATTTTTTACCTTATAAACAAAAGTGGTGAAGTTTTTGTGTTGTCCACCTACCTGAATTTTCGGGGGCTCGACTGCCGCCTGCTGGGCAGAGCGTGCCGGGCTGATAGTGGATTTAAGTTTATCCAGAACCGAACGGCTCTCCTTTTTCTCTGGTTGGCTTAAAGGTTTGACTGGATGTGGTCTGAAAGTGAAGAGGTGAGAACCACAGTGTCATTTGAACCCGGTTGCCATCTCATTTACCATTTAAAAACAGTTGATAGGGTTCTTGCTATGACAACTCTAGTTTAAAGCTCAGTTGGTTTAGTGGTAAAAATGTGTGTCGGATTTCAACCCAAAACAATACTGTTCATGGTTTTATACATGGTAAGTTGTCAATGTTAGTCACTGGGAGGGTACGATAAGAAAACGCTAAGAAAAAGCAAAACTGAACACTAAGGGCCGAATTCACAAAGAATGACCTGCGGCTGCTAACAGCTCCTTCAATTGTACTTTACTTGCACCGGCAGTTTACTCCATATTATTGTAACGTCCTATTCACATCCTGTGCAAATGACATATGAGTGCAAAGACGCCCACAGTTATATCTGAGTGCAGTCCGCCCCTGATTTCCCCTTGGTTGCAATAAGCCATACATGGCGAAATAGAAATGCTTTGCACCAAAAACACCTTGACAGAGAAAGATGAATGATCAGAACTCCCGGCAAGAAACACAACAGTTCTTTCTACGTAAATATTCACTCATGACCACCCCTGGCAGCGGAACTGCCCTTGACCAAATTGTGGCCCCACGCAAGCTTTTATTTTGGGGTCGCCCTAACATTTCATGCTGTGAAAAAAAAGTGTTGACTTGGGTGGATGGAGGGGGCTTTGCAGAAATTTGGACAACATGTCAACAGCATATCACAGCGTTCATGTATGACACGCAAAGAAGGCCTTGTACATGTTGGGGCTCAGATGTTGGCGGTCGCATTGCGTCCTCTTGGGCAAAATGTGGTCCCCCACAGCAGATGGGGCCCTATGCACAGTGCGTGATCTGCGTGTCAGGAGGGGCAGCTCTGCCTGGCATGACGGTGCCTTCTTGCTCCCACTGTCATGATCAGGCTAGAGGAACGGCAAGTTTGCACCAGCTTTCTATGGACGTTATTTGCTTCACTCACTGCATGTAGCTATTACCACTGGTGTTAGTGAATTAGGCATTGTTTATCTGGATGCATAGAGTTGGGCAATTTCTCTGCCAAATACATGCTTATTTCCTCATTTAAATACACGCGAATAACACTGGCGCAGCCAGACACATTTTGCTTGGCAGCGCACTTAGTGAAGCATTTTACCGTATGCGCATGGCTTGTAAATCGGATGCTATCCGTAGTTGCATTTTTATCGGTGAGTGTCACGCAGTCCTTTAGTGAATTCGTCTCTGAGTTTATTCAGGTCTAACAGTCAGATTAACTATTTAGTGCTGTCAAGCGATTAAAAAATTGTGAGATTAATCTCTATTTTAATCTAATCTAAAAAGTGATGGGAAAAACCCTATTTTCATTTTTAATTAATGACATTATTGAGGTAGATTAAAAGACAAAAAAGTGGCATTATAAAGTATTTCATTGTTTGTAAACAGACTTGAACAGATGCAGTCCTAGCCATTCACTTGCTGCTGTAGTTGAGACTAGTCTCAAGTCCTACCTGCAATTTTTAGTTGTGACCACCAGCGTCAATATCACCGTTTTATTTGTTTTTGTAAATCTCCAAATAATTACAAAATAAAAATAAAAATGGAACATCAGGTCCATAAAAAAGTGCTTAGGTTAACATAGCAAAATCAGAAAGAACATTTTTCTGAGCAATACAAGTACTCAACACTGAACTTGCTTTGGATAATAAAAAATAAATAAGAGACCCTTAAATCACAGTGCTGTAAGTTAGCACTTCAGAAATAACTCTGTTCATCATGAGAAAATAAAATGCTGAAATAAACATCAACCACTTCTGGTAGACTACTGAGGACACAGCAACTATGCTGACGTCATGCCTCGTACACCCAGCATACGAGGCATGAAGTCAGCATAGTTGCTGTGTTCTCCTTGAGTTCAATCAGCTTATGCTAAACAAGAGACAGACATGACATTTTACCAAGCATCTTCTTCACTCCTAATTCATCTTAGGGGCAGCATTCAGAAACTTCTTCTGATAGATTATTACAGACATAGCTAAATTAGCCGCAGCTGACTTGATTGCTCACATAAACAGATGTGGAAGCTGATCTACTAACTGGGCTCAATCACAACTGCATCTTTATCAAAGCTGAGATTAATTGCGATGGCTCATTTTGTATCTTTAAATTGCACATTTTAAAGGTAGGTGCTTGAGGTGTAACAAAAAACGATTCTTGAACGGGAAAATCAGTTTTGATTTGACGAAATGGTTGAATCGTTACATTTTAAAACTGTTGCATCCGTGAATCAATTATGCTCACCCCGTGTATCGCGATATGTATCCAATTGTCTATAATGAGAGATGTACACAAGATATAAATTGGTTTGACGATGATGATGATTTGTTGTTTCTTTGACTTTAATTCCCTTCAATAGTTTGGGCTTTGAGGGCATTTAATGTTGTTTCAGATCAATAAACATGACAAAAGCTACAGCTTTACTATATTGAGTCGAATTGCAATCCCAATTGATTAACCCAAATCGAAATGTTAACATACTTGAATCGTACCGTACACCATGTATAAAAATCATCGAGGAATCATTAGAATCATCTGTGGTGGAGAGATGCAAACCCTTTCACAGGTTCAAACCGACACGCAAAGTGGTACAAGCGCTGCACGGACAAAATGAGAGGTGGGAACAAAGAAACCAAAAAATATCATGACATATTGTCTATTTAGCAATATGATTTTGGAGCTTCTGAATTATTTTAGAACAGACTTATAGTCAGTCACAAGAAGGAGTCATGCCATATCACCTATGACAAAACTCCTTTCAACTCCACATTTTTTCAACTCCACATTCCCTTGCAAAGGGGTCATTTGGGACAGTTCACTGTGACAATTGGTGCTGTCCTTTCACTGAGCCGTTTTCCGGGCATTTTAAATGCAATATTACACAGGGTGGACAAATGGAGCGAGTCAAATCAAACAAAATATGGCTTCTATACACTAGCTGCTTCCTCAAAATGATCTGAGCTATGGATTTCTTGTCTGTAACTGTCGCAATATGTTTTTGTTGTTGTTGTTTTTGTCTTGGACAAGCATTTCCAACTCCAGAGCTTCTAATTACAGTGTGCTCGGGCTGCTCTCCCAAATGTTCAATGGTGAAACCCATCAGTGCAATACCCGAAGGGCAATATCCTCTTTTACACTTGTTGTCAAGCGCACACAATCAGTAGAATAGGAAGTAGAACATGCAATTATGTGCCCACTATTTGGAATCTTAGAAAAGCAGGTCCGTTGTGTGCCAAACTATTGGGGTTACAGTTGGAAATTCTAATTTGGTCACCTAATTGGCATATGCAACATGGCAACAGAAATAGACAGTGTGAAATGGGGAACTCGGTCCAACAAAGTCTAGCGAGTTGCTGCATGAGCTGCCGTTTCGGTATGCCTAATGGTTCAGGTTCTCATTAAATCCAAACAAATCCAGGATTGGTTATGGGTCATTTAACTGTAAATGAAAGAATGTGTACATTATAAAAGAGAAAAATAACTGAATATACCAATCAGACCTACAGTGTAATGCGGCCTGAGGGAGTGAAAACATGAGATGACACAACATAAATGTGAAGAGCAGTGCACAGCAACCAGCAGAACTCAAATAAGCCAGGCAGGCAAACAGCAGGGGTGCGGGGAGCAGAACGACACACTTAACATAAATTACCTTTGCCTTGAGTGAGTGTCTGCCTGAGTGTAGGGAGGAGGTGAGTGTACAGTATTTCCTAGTGTAAGGACTCTCACCTGCTCTCCTGGTGGGGCAGGTTGCAAGCTGGCCGAGTCTCCTCAGTCAAAAGTGAGTGCCATGCATCGAGCGGGGGCTGATCAATGGTAAATGTACTAGAGTTGGGGTTGGAGGAGGAGGTAGTCGTGTAGGGGGCCACCATCAGAGACCTACTGGTTTCAGTGCTTTGCAACCCCGTGCTTGAGGGGCATGTGACGGGGCAACAGGAAGGGGGAATGGGGAGGTCAGCAGCCGTGAAAGAACATTGCTGCTTCGACTTTCGAGGACTTCTCAAATGAGGGGCGACTTTGGCATGAAGGACTTCAAAAGTGATCTCAGAGGGGTTTTGTGTCATATAATCTCCTAAAAGAAGGAACGAGTCGCTCAAAGGTATTGGTGACCAGTTGTTCAAAGAGCAATTAGAGTCCGGGACTTTGTCTTCATTGCTATCCGATGCCAGATTGGATGATGGAGCTGGTTTGTTTGGTTGATAAGACGACGGACCTTCGTTGGAAGACTGTTGACCAAGATCAGTCCGGCTTGGACTGTCAGTGCTGCTCAGTCTTGAAATTCCTTTGGGTCGAACACGTGCGCTAACCACCCGTGGAAACAATTCTCTGTCATTGTGAGGGTTCCCATTATCATCAGAGTCAATTTTTATCTCTTTTAAAGCATCATCATTTCTCTTTTTATCCTCACGGGGCTCAATCCGAGATCAGATTGATTAGCTTCAGCTTGCTCCCGAGTTTCACCGATGCTATTGTTGTTGGCCTGAAATGGAAAATCTTGGTTGCACGTTTTATTGGACAACATCGTTCTTTCTAAAGATGAGTCCTTTTCTGTGTCTTTAAGTGTGTTAGCATCTTTATGTGAAACCACCTCGTGATAAATCGCTGTTTCAGAATCTTTTGATAGCTGAGGACCGATCCTACTTAAGGTGCTGAGACCTTTGACATCATCAACTGCCTCTGACTGGGAAGATCCATCAGAATCTATAAAGCTGAAATTTGAATTGCTCACATTCATGTTCAGATCGCCTAAGGTTACCGAGAAAGTTACATTATTGTTCATGCCTGTGGTTGGACTTACGGTGGAAGATTCTGTCGATTGTAACAGAGGGGGAGTCCGACCAGTCTTTAACTCGGACACTGAGAGGGAATTGTGTGACTTTTTGAAAAGGTCAACAACAGAAGTCTCGCACTCTTGAACATTCCCAAGTCCTGTGTTGTTATTAACATGTAAAGTGGCTTGTCTAACGTTTCCCCTGCAAACCCGCCCATATAAGTCCTGTTCAAAGAGCATCCCCCCCCAGAAGTCATTGGTATCTTCCAAGGGTTCATACTTTTTGAGAGTCTCTTCGGACATAAATCCCGGGGAAGGAATAATCCCGTACAGTCTAGACTTAACGTTAAGGGAATCTGAAGTCTCGCTGTCTGGTGATGCACTTGATGCTGTTCTTTTACACTCTGACTCTCTTCCATACTGTCGTGAGGCTACTCCGGTCTGGGAGAGTAGGGAGGCTTCTTTATGGACTGCCAGCTCTTGGCCTCTGTGGAGCCAGCCATCAGAGTATATTTCATTCGTCAAAGTTCTTACCGGTCTCCTTGGCGGTAACGGTGGAGGCTCCTCCTGGGATCTTTGTTGCTCTTGTAAGAGATATTCGGTATTTAAATTTGCTGCATGATAACTGCACCTCTGGCTGGATGCTAGGGTACTTTCCAGTTGCATATGAGTGGGATTTCCATTGGGTGAGTTGAGCCTGTTTGAAGCAAACATGTCAAATGAGTCTTCCCAGTCCTGTATGCTCATGGGGCGACTGCTTGAACGTTTGGAGGTTTCCGGTAAAAACTCAGGGAGCGATACCTGTCTAGCGACAGGCCTAGGGCGCTCCCTCTTGATGGAAGGTATACTGGCAGCGCTTTGAGAAGGACTGGTTGTTCCCTGACCGGAGTGCTGAGAAGAGTAAAGGAAGGTTGAGGAGCTATGTGTCGATAGAGGGGATCTCTGGAGCTCTTCAAAGAAGGGGTTGGAGGGGGAAATGGGGGTGGGTGGAGGGGTAATGGGATGTGTGAGATTTTGTTCAATAGGGAGGGAGTCTGTGGAGGGGGAACCGTGAGAGCCTACAGAAACGTGAGGAGGGATGGGAGGTGATCTAGCTGTGGTGCTTTCTAGCTTAGGAGAAACTTCCAGCCTGTAGAGGAAAAGAGGGCACAGTGGTCCTCTTAGTTAAGATTCCCAACCATGTTTCTCACATATACAGTCACCAATATACTGTTTTAGCTGATATTCCACAACTAAGTGAGACTTAAGAGACCTATAGACACAAATGTGGCCAAATGATAACATTACGATAACGGTGAGCGAGGTGTGAAATTAAACTCAAAAGAAGCAAAGTAAACTTGCAAAAGAATCAAGCATAAAGAAAACATCAACCGTAGCCATTTGCTCAAGCTTATATCAATATGGGTGCAGGTGAAAATTATGGTAATTAGGTGGCATCATCATCTTGAAATGGAGAGAAGCATGAGCGGCCCTAGTCCTGTTTTCAAACGATGTACAACTCGAGCCACATGACACAAGTGAACAGGGGCAAGCAAGAGGCTTGCAAATAATGCGATGATGGGAAACCAGACGTCCCCGTTGACTCACCTTGGTTTGTTTTGGGAGTCTGTGGAGCTGAACCAGCCTCTCAGCCTCCCTTCAGAGGTGGAAGCGGCCTGGCTACTGTCTGGCTTTGCTGGTACAGAATCACTCCTACCTGCAGAGAATAAGGTCTTTCTCAGCTTCCACCCTTTGTCGGAAGAATCAGCAGCAGAGGGCTTTGCCGCCTGCTCAGGATGTCCTCTAGTCTCTGCTGGTGGAGCTTCCTTTTCTCCCTCCTTTCCCTCTTTCTTCATCTTGTCAAAGGACCAGCGTCGCCCCTCTGCCAAAGTACCTTTGTCCTCGCTTCGCTTGGTGAGATTCTGTAGGGAACGGGACAGCGGGGAGCATTTCTCCAACAAGACCAATTTGGATGGCAGGGCTCCGGCGCTCTTTGGGATCGACGGCTCAGAGTCATACACATGGCTGCCATTTATGCACACGGAAGATTTGGACTGACTAATGCTCTGCTGGCATTTGACAGACTCCATGTTGGGATTTGTCCGAGGGTCAGACTCGGTTATTTTACTAGCTTCATCACTGAAGGCTCGTTTGTGTGTCAGAATGTTAGCGGCGTTCCGACTGGTGAGCACTGCGGAGAGGGGAACAAATGTGGATTTACAATAACGCGGACCATTTTTAGACTTTAGATAGATTTTGAGAGATTATTTTTAGTATTGTGGTGTGTTGCTCATGCTGCTTCCTCAAAACTTGAATGGGTTAAGAAGACCTATGCTACATGCTAATCGTTGTAAGAAAATAAGCCAAATAAACAGTGACCAGATAATCATCAAATCAAATTTAGCAAAACGAGGCATGCTTTTAAGAAGTTTGCCTATCTGTTCCACGCTTATGCCTATCTGTGCTAGTCACTAATGTTTGAAGGCAGCCAGGCACGCTAGCTTTTTAGGCAAAACAGCTAAAAATAAGAAAACAACTACATATATAAAATCAAAAGACAACCACAACACAATTTTAATATCCATCCATCCATCCATCCATTTTCTAATCTGCTTCTCCTCAAAAGGGTCACGGGCGTGCTTGAGTCTATCCCGGCTGTCTTCGGGCAGAAGACGGGGTCCGGACTAAACTGGTTTCCAGCCAATTGCAGACACTTTTAATAATTACCGGTACTTGATATGTATTTAATATTGAAGATTTATTGGATCCACCTAAATAAATAAAAATCCAGATTGACTAGTTACTGCATGAGATTCCCAAAAGGGGTGCTCAAGAAAAGTGTAATAGCCGTCTAGTGTGCACAACACAGTATATTTTTCTAGAAATGTTAACTTTTGACTGAGAATGAAACCATTTCATGAAACTAACTGTAGTATAGACCCACAAGGAATGCAGGAGAGTAAACTTGAACCCCGAACCTCAAATGTGTTACCCGAGCGTGAGCTAATTTTTAATTACATTTTATAGGGTGTGTGTGGAGAGGTGTGTCAGGATTTTGAAGGGGGTGCGTGGCATACAAGGCTTGCAAAAGGCTTCCTTTGCGATAACCAGTATGACGATTTTATGTCAGAAAATGTCACACGCTACCTGTTTTAGTCAGATCTTTGTATCCATAATGGGGCTCCACTCGTGTGACGGTGGTGTAGATGGGTGAGCTGGGGAGATCCGAGAGCAGGCCGAGAGCGGGCGGAGGACCTGGGGTGTCGCTGGCCATGGAGGAGGTGCTACTCTCGGAGGCCAGCGACGAACACGACCTGGTGTCAGACGACTTTCTCAGTTTCCCTTTGAAGAAATCTTTCATCACACTCCTCTTTTCCTCCGTTGCCTCAACGTCTTGCCCATGGGCGGCGCCCCCACTTTCGTCGCCTAACGACTGCCCCGGAGTCGTCGACAGGGCGGCATAGCGGCCCGGCACGATGGCGAGGACGACTCCACGTCGGGGCGCTTCCTCCCCGTCACGCGATCCTTGAGTTTGCCGAAAGCGGAGCGACGACCGTCCTTGGCGGTGAGGTCAAACATGCTGGCCGTCATGTTATTGCGGGTGAACTGCACCGTCAGTTGCAATTCGCCACGCTCCTTCGCCTTTCGGCCCGCCTTCGAGTGCAGCTTGAACCACCTGGGGTCATCAGACAGAGGAGACAGTGACACTTTTGCTTCATCTTCATCATCTCATCCACGTTTATAGCATGATAAATCGAACAGCTCTTCTGGGAAGACCTGCGACAAGATGTGATCATTTCTGACGTTACAAGTGTTTGATAAGCCAAGCATGGCTTCTCCTTTGTGCGCTGTGAACAGAAAATTGCATCCTCGAAACTATTCCAAGAAAGGCAACTACTGTTAAAAACGATGTCTATAAATTAAAATAAAATAAAAATTGAGTTTAAAGGAGCCCTAAGGAGTTTAGTCCAAAACCAGGGCTGCCTAAGTTATGTCCTCGAGAGCCCTATGAAGCCTGTTTTAGATCAGGATCATAATCAGGCATCTGCAAAGCTTGCTGAGGAGCTGATCATTTGAATCAGGCATCTTGGAGGACGAAGACACCTAAAACAGGCTGGATAGATTAGCTTTGATCGATAGGTGCATGCCAGTAAGTAAGTAACCATAACTTCTAACCGGACAGTCCAAGAAAATGATTTAGTAGTTCATTCATTCATCTTTCGAACCGCTTGATCCTCACCAGGGTCGCGGGGGGTGCTGGCGCCTATCCCAGCTGTCTCCGGGCAGTAGGCGGGGGACACCCTGAATCGGTTGCCAGCCAATCGCAGGGCACACTCACACCTAGGGACAATTTAGAGTGCCCAATCAGCCTGCCATGCATGCCTTTGGAATGTGGGAGGAAACCGGAGCACCCGGGGAAGCCCGGGGAGAACATGCAAACTCCACACAGGGAGGCCGGAGCTGGAATCGAACCCGGTACCTATGCACTGTGGAGCCGACGTGCTAACCACTGGACTACCGGGCCGCCCTGATTCAGTAGTATTATATTTAATAGGTAGGGGGTGTCATTGGGCTTCTGGTGCCAGTGGACAGTTTCTATGAAACCGATAAATGAATGTTTCCTCACATTTACCTTCATTGGGCCCATGTCCCCCTCTGAAAAGTTCTGTTGAAATTGTATCATATATTTCCTGTTAGCCCTGCGAACTGTATCTGTCCGATTTCCCTTGTTCATTATGGCCCTGTCACACCTTGACGATTCAGCCAGCGTATGCCGACGTATCAGAATTTCCCTAAAACGCTGGCATACGCTGAATTATCAAATTCTTTTTCAATTTTGGGCGTATACATAACGAGTTGGACGTATACATAACGTATCAGTAAATTATATAGAACGTTTCGATAACTTATAGATAACTTATTCCAACGAATGCCTAGTGTGTTGCCGGCGTACACAACTTATGCCCAACGATAGTCTAACTTATGCATAGCGTGCAGCAGCGTATTGCCGACGATCACGTGTCGTAGTCTATAAAAAGGCTGCCGCTCGACGTTTCAAATCATAACTGCACTAAACATTGCAGTACCAACATCAGCGTCATGCCAAAGAAAAGTGCAAGGAACGCTGCCAAGAAATCTCCTGGCCGTGGACGTGGACGTGAACGGAAGGAGGATCCACGTTGATGTTGGAGAACAGCTAGTAGGTATTCTCGTCTCAGCCTTGCCGGATCCTCCATCTCTCGGATGATATGAACATCTGCTCACCGTGAAATCTAGAGGAGTACTGACGGGTTCCTCCTGTGAACCCCATTTTTATATCCCAATTCCCCTAAACGCTACCAATACGCCATTATACGGCAGCTGTATGTTAGAAACACGTTCAGTAAGTTCTGTGGTCGTCCGGAACATGTTAAATACGTCTACATACGTCAATATGCGTAGGAGATAAGTTCGATATAAGTTATACATACGTTCAAAGCACGTTACTCATAAGTTTTGGGTACGCTAGACATTATCTCGACGTATTTGGACTTATGAGTAACCTACACTTAACGTGTTTGAACATGTGTCAACGATCGCATAACTTACCTATTACTTATGGCCTGCGTATACGGGACGTACAGCCATACGCTGACATACGTTGAGAAATTTTGAGCATGCACAAAATTTTTCGACGACCTCGACGTACTTCGACGTATACCAACGTGCTTCAGCGTGCTGTTAACGTATACAAAACTCACCCATAACTTATTCGACGTACGCCAGCGTATTTGCCAAATTTTTCATATGTCGGCATACGCTGGCTAAATCGTCAAGGTGTGACAGGGCCTTTAAATAGGAAAAGGGCATTTTGGTCTCAATATTCCATCAGAATACTTTAAAATGGTAAGAAATGTTGCCGTAGTGTTATTGGTACAAATCTAAGACCTTTTGATGATCCACAGAGAATGGCTGCATTTCAAAAAGTCATTCATAACAACACAGCTTGTTTTCACTTTTGTACAATGTTGTACTTTTACATTTTGCTTTGGAAGTTTTTTTAACATTTGCATGAAGCACAGCATGCACCATACATCAGAAATAAACGTTGCTTACCCATTTCACATTTAGCACCAGAACAAAATGAACAACAACAAAAAGATTGATTTCCTTTTGGAAATGCCGCTGGTATATTACATAATCCGCCAATATCGCTGGAGAGCTTGTGCTCAGAGTGTGACCGCTGACTTTGATAAACAAAAACTTTACAAGCGTCACAGCATCACCCGATATCTGAGGCATGACTGCACTTTAAAACTTAGATGAGAATATGAAGCATGTAGACCAATGACATTGCTCGTTCTGCCTCTTAAATCCTTGGAGTCCACAAGTGAACATATTTTTCTGACGCGCAGGAATTCCGAGCGCATGTTCCGTAGCATCTGCGGACACTAGTGAGGGGCGAGCGGTGGAGCCGCAATTGAAGCCAGATGTGCTGCGATGGTGGAAATGTTTCACATCGCACCAGCGTTGTTACGTCACCTGTCCCAAAACACTATTCCTCCAAAAGAGAGATTAGAGAAACTAATTGAAAGTTTTGACATAGTTACTTCATCTGTGAAGTCAGTTTAGAAGTCACATAATTTGACCAACTGAAAAACGTTTGAGTGTAATGGTCCATGCTTGCATGGCTGAGATATGAAAATGATTTGTCATGAAATGCTACACTATGCCCTGGCCTAAAACGCTCTCAAGGCAGTTAAGGAAGCTATGAGGAATTTGATCCGAATGTGTTAGGCTTACTCCTCACTCCACCACCTCCTACATTAGAATCTGAACACATACTGAAAACCTGTCTTCTTCACGATCATCTTCGGCATACTTGCACTCAACCCACTCTGGGGTGTTCCAAAAAAATGTTGGTCACCTATCTCAACAACATGACAAACAGCGATCGGTTATGAAGCAGTTAAGTTGTACACCACTGCAATAATAACATGAGCTTTGTGGATTGTGCAACTGGTCATAAAGGGATACAGTCCTGTCAACACTGGTACTATATCACTTAGGTGGAAAATATCAAGGTGGAAAATATCAAGGCATCACCGTGTGCAAACAAATGGGGACTAACTCTTGAGTTGGTGCTTAGGGGCTACAAAGGCCAAGGACAATCCACTGATGAATCTCCCTTCGTTGCCATTGTTCGGAAGTTTACGACCTGCAGTGTCAGAGACAGCGGTGCAATAAGTGTCCGTTTCTGTCCCGACAATTGACAGCAAGGTAAAAAGGACTAATTACTGACTCAGAGGTGACGCTAGCGCCTTTTCCAAAGGGCCGTGATTCATGGATACATTACAGAGCAGTAAAAGTCAAGTGTCAAGGATACAAAAAAAAAAATAGAAGCTTTGTTCGAGCCACCAATGTGTTGAGCTATTGTAACCCTCGAGGTAGCGTTAAAGCCGTCTTTCTCTGTGGAGATTTGAAAGTATCCCAGAGGACCACTTAGTGGATCAAGAGTGGGTAACCGTAACTCAGTCTGTAAGTAACTTGCTTTAAATTATCCAACTGTGTAGTTGAATAAGCTACAAAGAAATAGTTTACCTGATACAGAACAAAAATGAAAATTGGGATTTTGTTGCTGTGAGAAATGCTCACCGATTCATGAGCAAGGCACTGAAACCCAAGTGAGGCCACCTGGCGCCCCCACCCCGTTGACCCACCCTTTACACATCCCTGCATACTGACAACCTTTTAACACTCACACTGATCGGCAATTTTGTGATTGAACCTAGCAAACATGTTTTTGGAAAGCGTGAGAAAGCCAGACTATTTGAGAGAAAACCAACCCAAGTGTGGAGAGACCATCGAAATTCCACAGTTTCAATCAATAATTGAACCCTGATGCCCTGTCTGTGAGGCAAGTGCGCCAACCACTTCTCCCCAGTTTGTTAAACACTGTTCATAAAATATCGGAAAATGTTCTTGGGAAAATGTGATTCTCAAAGTGTAGTATGCAGGCTCCCTCTTGTGGTATGATGAAGAATTAATGCCCGAGTACTGCTCAGGTGTAGTTAACTTTCAGGCACGGCACCGGGATTTTGTCTTTCCGGAAGTTTGGTTTGGGCGGGGTGCCCAACCAAACTTAAATAAGGAAAGTATCAGCCCGATACCGATACAATATCGGTTTCGGCCAAAACCATCTTCATTTTATGGTCTAAAATAGGGATGTGTGAGTGTGGTATCGGTACTAAACCATCCCTATTTTCTACCTTTTTATATCATTGTAGATCATTATTGTGAGAATTAATTGCCATGATCGGGTTCTTCACATAGCTGTTCCCATTAATCCGTGCAAAAAAGTAGCTCTCAAAGATTGTTGACCTTTGGTGTAAGGCACAGGTGTCAAACTCATTTCTGTCACGGTCCAATTTGGAGTTACGTCTTCCCTCGGACGGCCGTCATAAATGTTTAATTGTCTCATCGTATTATTACTTGTACACAACAAATTGATGGATCACTAGTTTTGAAATCAGTCAATTATAATAGTTTGCTTAATTATTGTTCAATTAAGTGTAAACAGGGTAACAACATTAGTGCTAAATCTCAATGTCATTCATTGCACATGGCAATTTTGACGTTTCGGTACATATTTTGGCAAGGATCATGGAACTTGACACACATGATTTGCTTTTGCGGGCCACGTAAAATGTCGTGGCGGGCCAGATCTGGCCTTGAGTTTGACACCTGTCGTATAAGGGCTGCCAAATATCACATTGTAAGTGAATCTACAAGTGAGCAAGCTCTTCATCAAGGGGCCTTTTGGCAGGAAACCACGTGACACTGTTTAAACACTTACTGGTCTCTGGGGCACGCGCCTTCCTGAAACAAGCGATCCAGCGGGATGACTGTCTGGCCCAGAAACACATCGAGTCCAATCAGGACTCTGTGCATGACGGTGAGCACCAGGTCGGCGCTGCCGGGAGGGTAGGCTCGTCGGCCACCTCCACCTCCAACCTCCTCCTCCAGGATGCCCGGGAGGAGCTCAAAGCAGCACTCCTCGGACCACACGGGCACCTCGGCCTTGTCAACAAGGCCCGTAGTGTACTTGTCCTTGCCCACCTGGACCACCGCGTACAGGTAGCGGCTGCCATGCTTACTCTTCGTCCGCAGTCCCCTGGCGCAGAGCACGGTGACATTGACGTGCGTGGGCACCCACCGCTGCTCGTCGTCCAGGTCGATGAGCGACATCATCTTGGACCGCTGCTTTCGGGTGTCACTTGTCAGAGTGCGCGGCGGTTCGGACCGGCCAGTGTGCACGACACGTCCATCCCGGAGCAATACTAGCAGGCCAGCCAAACACGCCGCGCTGAAGAAAGAAACGGCGAAGATCTGTTAAAGCTGCAGAAGAATTAGCCACCCATAAATCCGCCCCCCCCAACCCCTAAAATAAAATGGCACTGTACTGTACCGGAATGTCAACACATGCTGAAGTTGTTCTGGGCGGAACCATCACGGTCACATGATCATCACCATTGAAAAGGGGGCGAAAAAAAAATCATATCTATGAAGACCACGTGCGACGTATGTGCGGCTTCATCATCGCGTCGCGGTCATGACGATGCAACAACAACATGCCATAAAAGAGAGAAACAAAGGAATCGGACAATGACGTCATGAAGGTGGAACCTCGTGGAATTCTATTATTGTATATGCCGCCGCATACTGACACCTTATTCCTCATCTGTGTCGCTCTGACGTCCTCTAGTGGAGGCGAGGATCAAATGGACAAAAACAGCCAATCTCATTTACATTATACAAGACTGTGCAAAATTGCCATTTTGCCTCACTGATCGATATCAACCTTGAGAGAGACATAAATAAATATGTGGACGTCTGTTTTTATGAGTTGTGTAGGTGCATTCAGACAGACAATATAAATAGCTACATATAAATACAGAATCGATAGTAGTATGGACGAAATTACATCGAAATAACAATGTTCATATAGCAAGCTGTATATAAATTGAACAAAAAAAATTAATACATAAACATTACATACACAATCAATATAAAATTAGCTGCAGTAGACTGTAGTCTGGAATGGCACATCCGTGGCCTAGGAGGGCCTCCAGCCCCATTAGACATTTGTGCATTCAAGCCACTCCAGCAATTTATTTGATATTCTAAAATATATTGGGATTTTATTTTCTCAGCCCCTTTTTGTAACAGTCATGCTCCGCTTTAGCCCAGGAGGGAAAAAAATCCTGCAGCCGGTCCTGACTGTAGTGTGCCTATATAGCCAGCCTGTTATACCTTCCATATGATGATTATATTGACGGACAGCGACATAAGAATATATTAAATATATCATGAAAATAGCTCCAACACAAGGAAAGAAAGACATCAAAGCATGCAAGCCTGAGAGCTATCCAGCTAGCTAGCGCGATTGCTTTTCGCAAGCTAAATTCAAAGATGGATGATTGTTAAGTTTCGGTGTTTATTATGAATTATAAACCAGGAACTGAAACGATAAGATTTGTAAGAATCAAATCAACGTTTCTTTTCACAGTGTTTTGAAAAAGCCACTGAAAGAAATAAGGAGCAATATGGTTAAATGTTGACATTCAGATCACAAGGACGTAATGCAACGTTTTTAAGGTTCCTGTGGCATTTTTCTACCTGTCTTTAAAAAAAAAAATACTTGTACATATGCGTACATCATATCACAGTACACCTTTACACAGCAACTGACTAGGTACATTCAAACACTGGATTTGAGATTCCCAATAAAATACACAATGCCATACAATTAAAGTCCATCCATCCATTTTCCAAACTGCTTTTTCTCACAGGGAGGGTGAACACTGCACATGAAGGGGTGTCTTGTGCTTCTTTTGAGGGAGGCAAACGTCATTGGAACATTAAACTTTAACATGGTGGATGTCAAAATTAAGGCATTACTTCCTGACAGCACCTTACCAGCAGAAGAAAAAATAAATAAACAGAGCATTTGTTGAAAAAAAAAGATTTCTGTTTTGTTTTACTTTCCATTTCCAATCACAATTCAGGGCTTTGACAGGGATGTTCGACTTAAGTTTCCCATGTATTCAATTTCAACATTCACACCAATAATGTGTGCTGTACAACATGTAACAAAACGGAGCCCTCGGGCTATGTTTACACTTTCTGCCGACCACGGCAGCCCCGTTTTAAGTCACAATCACAACACCGGATGATCGTGAGACAACACTGAGGCACAGATGGGATGGTTCACGTACATGACAGGTCATAAATGCCATGGATGCTTGAACAGATTTTTTAAATTGTCCCCAAAAAATGCCATGACAGTCACAGTGCGGATGAGAAACCCCGTCAGTCAAAGTATACCGGCGTGAATGCAACTAAGTACACAATACACAATGGGGCATATCAAAACATAGAAGCCGTCCATAGTGGAATGGGAAGCATACTGTATGAATATCCCCCGCTCCCCCAAGGTAGTGGGAGCCTCATCCGACTCTGCCGTGGCCATAAACGTAAAAAAAACTTTGACTGAACTTGAGAAACATGAGGGACCCCATCAGAGCTTGGTGGGCAACATACAGGCATCCTTAGCGTGCATTTGAGCCTCCCGGACTCAGCAGCCACCCCACCCCAGCCCAGCCCATCAAGGATAGCATGATAGACCGTGAGAAAACAGCATGGAGGGGAAAAAAATGGCCTAAATGCCACACTGAATTACGTTTCAGACAAACAGGGTGTAAACGAAGCGTGACCGTTGGATCGTGCTCCCAGAAATAGTTTGGGGTAAAATACTCCAAAAAAGGGCTGATGAGGCTGAATCATTATCAGCATCTCACTGCCGAAACAGGACACGGGTATTGATTAAATGAAGCAAAGTACAAAACTACAGGTTGTATCAGCTAAACTCTTAAGGGCGCACACCAAAAGAGGGCTACAATTAAAGGTGCTTCATCACAGTCGAAGGACATTAAATGTTTTGCTTAATAACCACCCTCCCAAAAATGAAAAGATTTCACTAAATGGAGGAGTTTGAGTGTCATGATTGGTTTCCGTAATGTCCCACTTTCTTGCATGGTAACCAAAACAATCAAAAGACAGCAAATGGAAGACTGAAATTTGGTTACAAAACCCCTTGGACTCTAACCTGCATTTAACTATTGTTGGGCTATAAAATTAGTTGAAAAGCAGCTAATACTTCATCTTCTGCATCTTTTTAGAACCTCATATGGAATATTGTGTCTCTCTCAAGCAGCGGTGAGGAACTCAGGTTTCATGGGCAATCCACCCCATGTGAGACCATATGATCCGGCCCTCCAATACACAAATACAACTTCAGTGGAACTGTTATTTGAAAAACAACAACAATAAAAAAAAAACCTCACACATTTAGCCTACATTTGCTCTTATAGTATATTAGGAAACATGTTTTTGATCGTCACATTCACATTTTTCATAAATTTAGTATGGCCCTTTAAGGACTTTGGTCTCTGACAGGAAAATGGTTCCCCATCCCTGTTATAAAGTAACAGAACAAGGTCAGTGATTTGGACGAGTGATGCTGTGTAGCTACACTCGGTGAGACTCCTTCAGTCCAACTGGCCATTGTGACAGCCTTTCAAATAGAGCTCATCCTGAGACAAGTGTGTGTCAAAGCCGTCCAGGTAGAGGACACTACCAGCACCTCCTCCGCCCCCCATGAAGGTCCCCACGGCGCGGCCTTGTCGAGCGTGTCCAACAGCGTCGCTGAAAACTTTATTGATCTGCTCTTCGGAGGGCATCCACCAGTCTGGATTGGAGGCACAGTGCATTCGGATGAACTCTGACCAAGACAGTTGGGCAAAGAGAAAGAACATTTCTTCAGTTCTGTTGTGTGTTTAGTATCTTGTCCCAAAAATCTACTGTTATGACAGGGCATCTAGGACCCGGTATACTCCGTGACTTTTGCACATTCATTGTATGCAGCAAAGATCTATCTTCTCTTTCCTTCACCATCATCCCTATCGAACAGGCCGCCGGTTGGTACCTCTGAGGCAGCTGACTTTGACCGGATTGAGCGGTTGTCTTTCCAGGCCCGGTTCTCTCAAATGGACCGAACGCTTCCGTTTGCCCAGGCCGCACGAGAATTTGAGTTCGTCGGTGGTGAAGATGAAGCGTATCAGGTAGCGCAGCAGTCGCCGGCCATCTTTCTTAGAGGAGTTGACCGCCTCGTCCCACTGCTTATTAGTGATGAAGAGAGGGTAGTTCTCCAGTAGCTGCTTGCTTCCCTGGATAGATGAGGAATTATTTTCACACTTTGAGAATGTTTTACGTGATGTTATATGAACAGCCCTTTCAGGATGTGTAGCATCATTTGGCACGTGGCATCTTTCCCAAGAGGTGACGTTTCAGTCATATCTTGGAAAAGTGCAAAAAAAAAAACCCAAAACCCAGAATGACAGTAGTTCTAGATGATGAGATAGTCCATCAGTTAGAATTTAATTCTTGGCTGTGTCAGTAGGTCATAACCTTCCTAACCGAGGAAATGAGCCTATGAGCTCAAATGATGAGACAGTTGCTGGCCAATGAAAATAATTTACAGTCCCCTCCAAAAGTATTGGAACAGCTAAACTATTTTTTTTTCTTGTGGACTAAAAATGTGTGTGTCCAAAACATGCAGCTGCAAATCTGATGCCACGACTACAAAATCTATCATTTAACTGAGGCTTAGTGTGTCCTGGTGCCAAGTGTACGTATGGACACCCTTATGTTTGAACATAGTGTTGGTTATGGACAATCTGTGACGAGCACAGAAGTCCAATAACAGAAAAAAAAGACTCCAGCAAGGGTGGGAACTCTGAACTGCAGTTTGGTGCATCGACACAAACAACATTCAGGACCCATCTCCAACTCAAAGGCAAGGGGCGGCTACCCTCTCGTCCACCGAGGTCAACCCCAATGTACAGTCATCAAGCCGGGGGGCGATAAGTATGCACACACATGGTCGCCTCTCATCTTGGCCAATACCAGAATGGAAGAGTGTCCAGGCGCTCGCCAGCGAGCCCCACCTCCAGGCCTGGTTCCAGGGAGGGCCCCAGTGACCCGCGTCCAGGCAAGGGAGAATGTGTTCCAAATTTGTCATCATCATAAGGGGTCTATCTGAGCCGTGCATTGTCTGGTCCTTCACCGAGAAGCTGTTTGCCATGAGTGACCCTGCCAGGGGCCTAACGCCTCAGACAAATTTGCCCCTGAAATCATTGGGACACGCAAACCCCTTCACCACGGTAAAGTGATGGCTCATACAGGGGCTGTGAGAGAGTATGCAGGAAATTAGATATGGGAAGATTCTTATACAGACGTGGATAGGAGGTGACTGTGGGCAGGAACTGTGCACAAAGAATGAAACAAAATGAAACAAAGAGGTACTTCTGTGTTGCTTTGTTCTAGCTTCACAGAGAATCCTCATGTACAAGTGAAAGGTTCTTTGTTAAAAAGCAGGTGGCCACAATAAACAGCCATAATGTCATTCTAATGCTTGCAAAATAATTATTTTCCATAACAGTGCATTCAGCCATGCGTCTTTCCCTTGTCTCCTGGCACTGACTCACATCATAACAGAAAAAAACCAACTCAACACCTTGCAGATATACAAAGCAAGTTCAAATTTCTGGGATTTTGTAAATTTTTCGTCAATACAAGGACACTTACTGACATCTGATTCAAGATGGCGTCTGGCCCGAGTGAGATACTACAATACCAGACTTTTTTGGAATATGAATCAAATATATGGTATAAAACAAACAAACAAACACTAACCTCAAAGACTGTCTGCTGTTCTTCTTCCTACAAAGATAGAACAGGCAATTTTACTTCAACACACACGAGCATTAAAACATGCACGCTCTCGGACTACAACTGAGCTTTCATTTGAGCCTCACCTCAGTGAGCGGCTCCTCTGGTATCGGCGGCACCAGTTGGTTGTGAAACTCAACAACATTCTTGAAGTAGTCAAGAACATTTTGACAGGGAACTGCAGACATGACAATCAATGAGAACACAAACACGAACACAGTGACAATATATTTGGTACCAGCAACTTCCCTTTTCGGATTTATTTACCAGATTTGTGTTATTGTTAGCAGGTATTCTTCCATAAATGTTCCCGCAATACATACCTGTACATTGAGGTGTGTCATAAAAACTGCTGCTCAAATCTTAAAACAAATCTAATCACATCAATTTTGAATTGGTTGTGATCTTAGTATAAGTGTTTTTTTTCCTGTTTTGTATTAGAAACGTCTCCTATTTTAGATTTTTTTAAAACATAAGGTATCAAATACACAGATGCTTTTCATGTGATGTCAGGGTTGGTATGGGCTGATTGTAGATTCTGACGGTATGGAAACCTTGAGCAAAAATATTGCAATATCAGCCCTAAATGGCTTTTTTTTAAATATATATTGGGTAAATAAAAAAATCAGTTCATCTATTTTATTTTAAAACAAAATATACAATATTTGGTACAGAAGCAACATGTTGCATGTTCAGTTTAAATCCATAAATAAGTGTTATCATTTGTCTTTTGTTTGAATTCTTCTTAGTAAATTACAGTGTCACATAAGTGGTGAGCAGACCAATGAGCTATTCATGTTGTTATTGGGGCTAATTAGTTGCCGTTGGCACAATTTTTTTTTTTTAAATTTTAGGACAATGTGCATTAATCAACAGAGCAGGCATTCCTGTTCGCAGAGTCTCTTCCGTCTTCAGTATTTCTAGGCACAGCCGAGGCGTTGAGGGGGTCCAGTTTGATGGCCTCAGTATTGCATCTCTGCTTTTTGCAGATGATGTGGGCCTGTTGGCTCCTTCAAGCAGGGCTCTCCAACTCTCACTAGAGCGTTTCGCAGCCCAGTGTGAAGCGGTTGGGATGAAAATCAGCACCTCTAAAATCTGAAAAAAATGGTCCTCAGTCGGAAAAGGGTAGAGTGTCTTCTCCGGGTCGGGGAGGAGATCTTTCCCCAAGTGGCGGAGTTTAAATATCTTGGGGTCTTGTTCACGAGTGAGGGCAGGGGGGGAGCGAGAGGCCGACATGCTGATCGGAGCAGCGTCTGCTGTGATGCGGACTTTGCATCAGTTTGTTGTGATGAAGAAGGAGCTGAGCCAAAAGGCGAAGCTCTCAATTTACCGGTCAATCTATGTCCCTAACCTCGCCTATGGTCACGAGCTGTGGGTCGTGACCGAAAGAACAAGATCCAAGCGACCGAAATGAGTTTTCTCCAAAGGGTGTCTGGGCTCTCCCTTAGAGATAAGGTGAGAAGTTCAGCCATCCGGGAGGGGCTCTGAGTCGAGCGGCTTCTCCTCCACGTCGAGAGGAGCCAGATGAGGTGGCTCGGGTATCTGATTAGGATGCCTCCTGGACACCTCCCCGGTGAGGTGTTCCGGGCATGTCCCACCGGCAGGAGGCCCTAGGAAGACCCTGGACACGCTGGAGAGACTATGTCTCCCAGTTGGCCTGGGCACGCATCGGGATCCCCCGGGAAGAGCTGGAAGAAGTGGCTGGGGAGAGGGAAGTCTGGGATTCCCTGCTAAAGCAGACACGACCCCGGATAAGCGGTAGAAAATGGATGGATGGGTGGACAATGAAATAAAAATAAAGAAGAGCTCACTGCCAGTGACAGCCTGTATTAGCGGTTATTCAAAGTTTGACTTTTTCAAACCACGGTAAACCGTCAAACTGGTAATCAGCCCATGCCTAGTTAGACAGAAACAATTTGAACCAAAATAAAAAAGTGACACTTTGCCTGCTGTTACAAAGCTTCTGTCCACAAGTGTGAGCAGTTAAGAACTGGTCTTTTCTGAATGCACCTGGAACTGTTTCCAGCTTGTTGCGGAGCTCCTCGTTCTCCTGCTGCAGCGACAGCACTTCCTGCTCCAGCTCCAGGCAACGTGGGCAGCAGCTCTCCTCCTCGTCCTCTTCCTCCGGCAGCGTGGATGAAGGGTGTCCGTACGAGTCGGATGGCGTCGGGGAGCCCCAGCCCACCAGGGTGCGTCTTGGGGGCGAGAACTCTGACCCGGCCTCCACTGAGTGGCACTGCTCCTCCTCCAAGCCCGCAACCAAACGAGACTGTTGCTGTTGTCCGGAGAGCAAATAGTTGTGAAGTGAGTCTGTGAAGATGCGCAGAACAGCAGTGGTCTGTTGTTTGTTTAAATGGCTTTGTTGTGCCTCCTCTTCTGGCTCGGTGGACGAGGAGGAGGAGCTCTCCTCGGGCTTGGAGCAATGACTGGCGCTGGGACCGTCCTCTGTCTTGATGCTGGGTGGGATGGACAGCGAGGGTTCCAGCAGCCGCCCGTTGTTGAGGAGGCTGAGGACTCGACTGCATTCCTTGGCGAAGGCGTCTAAGATGAGTCGATTCTCTGAACAATTAAGAAAAAACAAAAGATTTCACTTCAAGCTGGCAGTATTTGTTCAAATAGTTGCGAGACTTGATGTGAGGCTGCAGGTACAGTACAGACGGGGACCTAAGGTAGTGCCAGACTGCCAGGTGACATCTAGTCTAGGTTTTTATCCTGTGTTGCTCAATTCTTGTAAAGTGTCTGAGTACAATGAAAACCGGTTTCAATTTAAATTATTATTATTATTAGTCCCATCCAGTCCTCTGGTCCAACACATCTTCTAAAACATTTGAGCATAAGTAAAAATAGATCAAGAACCACTCACAGTTTCTTGAGTTGGATTGCATAAACATGGCACTATGTGAGATTTTGCATTTGTGCATCATTCTGTGCGCCTGATCTCCCTTCATTTGCTCAGCAGGCTCTTCCAAATGGCGTCCTTGACTTAACTCCACCTTCGCAACACCAACAGCAGGGGTCTCAAACTCAGGTCCTGGAGGGCCGCTGTCCTGCATGTTTTCCAAGTCTCACTGTTGCAACACACCTGATTCAAATGAACAGGTTCAATGTCAGGCTTCCGCAGAGCTTGCTGATGATCTGATCATTTGAATCAGGTGTGTTGCAAAAGGGAGACTTGGAAAACATGCAGGACAGCGGCCCTCCAGGACCGGAGTTTGAGATCCCTGACCTACAGCCTCCCTTGCTGAGTAGACTCAGGTGCAATGTTGTACTCTAAGCCAACTTGTAACGGTACCGGAGGTTCCGGAACAGAATCAGATTCTAGAAACGTAAACTCAGAAGGGTTTGAACCCCCACACACACACACATAAATATATATATACAAAAAAACGAAAAATCCTCGTCTCACCCCTCAAGTGGTGTCCATCAAGTTTAGCTTAAAACTATGTATCGTAGACAGACAAACTGACTAAAAACCTCACTCTGAGCCTTGCAGAGGCCAGTTGAAGCTATGAGGTGACCTTAATTTGAACTGTGGCAACAGTACTGTCAACACCCTTGAACTGTTCACACAGCACTGCACATTGGTCTGGACTGAGATGCACCTCCGTTGTTGTTCCATCCAGAACATCTGATGTAAAAGCAACCATCTCATGTTTTCTAGAACACAATTCAGGGGGTCACAAAATGATTAAAAACCAAGGACCGAGTGCTCCGAAACAGAAAAGGTGACACCACAGGCACGATAATACTGTCACCTTAGAAGATATAACCTTCCAGGCTCTTTCCAGCTCCTCTCTGAGCCCTTGGTATTTCTAGAGTTTCTCAAGAACTTCTCCATTTCCAGCCTCTGATTTTCGCACCTCAACTCAGCCCGAATCAAACGAACACGCGGAGGACCTGGGGAAGCGGAGGACGGTGAAGGGATCCCACCGTGTCTCCTGCTTGATCGCCTCCAACACAAGTCAAACCAAAAACGCTTGCAAAAGGCAAGGAAAGTAAATAGCCTGTCGTAAAAATACAAGAAATCAGCCAAACTGCAACAGATACAAAACAGAGACTATATTTACACAACCAAAATGTGATCAAAATGCAAAAACGTGGTGAGAAACTACATGGCATGAATCAGAATGAGCGTCTAGAGCAGGCGTGTCAAACTAATTTTTGTTGCGGGCCACTTTGGAGCTACGTCATCTTTCTGACAGCGAGGGCTGCATTATTATGTACATATCAACAGCTAATTTTGAAATCACTCAAATCTCAAAAATGTTGAACCTGTTGCTCGTTTCAATTAGTCTTCGCAGTGTCGGGTCATTAGTTGGCTACATGATTGTTTGTTGCTGTTTGTCTGCTAATGTTTCTGTTATTGAGTTTTACTTACATGTGTTTTGGATTACTTTGTTTTAATTTTGTTTTATCAAATACAACTCAAGTCACCCTGCTCCTCCCTCCTGCCTGCTTCGACACACCTCAACGACAGTAGTTTGTTTGATTATTAATCAAGTGAGGGTAAAAAAGGGGAACAAAATTATTGCAGAATCTCAACATTATTTATTTCACATGAATATTTCGATACAGATTTTAGCAAGGCTCATGCAAATCGACACGATTTGCTTTCGCAGGCCGACGTGTCTGCGTATCGGGACAGATCTGGCCCGTGGCCTTGAGTTTGACACCTGTGGTCTAGAGAATTTAACACTTGGCGACAAAGTCATGAGCAAGACGAAGAATAATCCGACGAAGACTTGACAGCTTGACAGTCCTTAAATACGTGGCTAATTGAGATGTGCAGCAGGTGCGTATACTGAATTGAAAGCCCTCATCTGCTGGAGGCACACAAAAACAGAATCATGACACAAGTCGCTCTTGTATGAGGCCTGTTTCCTGCCAGCTGCATGACCTACTTTTAACAGGGTCTGACTATCTACCACTAACTCGAGTTTGAAGCAAGGCTTTTGTATTAAAATGGGATCCTCGGGGCGTTTTTTATTTTTTTAAAGTGAGGCCAAAGCGGTTACAGAAATTATATTGGAACATTTACTACTTTTAACATAAAGAGACCCGTTTTTGCAAGAAAAATCAACACCGCACCTCAAGCAGATGCTTCCTTTTTTCCACACTTGAAAAACAAAACAACCCCCAAAAAAAAAACAGGGAAAAGCAATATTATGACTAATATTGACATGCATCACAGTAGGCGGATCAGACGTGCCATCTGTAAAATTGACATTCCCCCTCCCACCAAAGAGATAGTTGGTACTCTCTGCAGCTGCCAGTATAAGTACTTTAGCCATGACATAAGGATAACTAGCTTTGTTTCTCCATCCCTTGTGTTTCTTTTGTTTAACATTACGCTGACGAACAGCACTATTCATAGAAACTCAGGCTCGTTAATACTCTAAATTCAGCCTTTGCAAAAATTACAATGCCGCCAATGTTTTGACCGACACTGTCCGAGGTATTCATTGACCGATGTTTATGACTGTGTTTCTAAAACTGATTTTGGAAGTGAATAGTAATCATATTCCAGACTTTTAGTCCAGGCACGTCCGCTACATACAAACACAACCACTCAGATGTGACTCTAAGACCGAGACGGATGTGTCACAGTTATTAATATGCGCAGTCTTTGTGTAGCAGTGGCGATGTGGCTGATATCATCCATTCGCTACTCCCTCCTGCCTTACTGCTTCCCTCGCCACTTCTGTGGCACAGCGAGCCGAGTAGCCTCATAAAACGTCATGATAAGCAACACATTCAGCCGTGCAGAATTGATGAGGACCATTTGTTTTAATCGCAATACTTGGAGATGGCCATTTTTATATGCTTGCATTTGGCTCTATTGTGTGCTTCTTTTCATCAAGTTTATTTCCTGTCATCAAGGGAACATTAAGCGCATCGTCTGTGAAGATGACTGGCATGTTCTAATTCTTGATCAATTGCAGGATATTTGGTTTTGTTTTGAGCTCGTAAGTTCTGCATTGGCAGTTTTCATATATGAACACAACAAATACATTACATTTTGGAATCGAAATGCTTGCTGATTAAAAAACAACAACAAAAAAACGCCCTTACTGAAGTAGAAAACTCAAAGTCCAAACCACTGGCAGAGATGTTAAAATTTACAGGGGACCTCTGGACCACATGTCTCTTTTCTTTGACAGAGGATAAACAAAGCAACAACATAACCACTTAAAGCCTCCGGTGGCAGCAATACATCTCAGCCGGATATGTTAGGGCTTTTCCACACCACAACAAGGCGCTCTAAAGCGGCCACACTGGCGCAAAGCCCCTGCCCACACACCCACTGGCTGTCACATTGGACAATTTTGTTGGACTTTGGCGTTCTCTGCATGATCTCCGCACACTCACAACGAACAATAAGGCACTCTGATGCAGCCACCTTGGCCTGAAGCCTTCACAAGCTGATTGTCAAGTCTCTTTTTTTACCCCCAAGCTCTTTCACCTCAAGCGTGTCACGACAGACACTCCTAGGCGGCCACACCATCCGAAGGGAAGATCCATTTTTGGATAGAGCTAGCTAGCTAATTGCAGGTCACACTTGTGTTGGATAGTCTGATGCAAACAAATACGCTCAGGTTCATATCTAGTGGTCGAGGAAGACTCATGACCAACTCCAAAGTGTGGCGCAGTGTTTTTTTGGCCAACAAAAAAATTTAAATGGTTCAAGACATTAATGCTGTATCTCCAAATTTACTGGTGTTGGAGGCAATCAAGCAGGGGGAAGCGTGCTGTTGTGGACACGGCGAGATCCCTTCACCGTCCTCCGCTACCCCAGGTCCTCCGCGTGTTCGTTTGATTCGGGCTGAGTTGAGGTGCGAAAATCAGAGGCTGGAAATGGAGAAGTTCTTGCAAGAGGCTTTACTGAACGTTCAGGGCACAAGTGTGAAACAAACAAGTGTTGCGGTCAAGACACAAATGCGCTCAAAACAAAGTCCCTACAGGAATCTTATATCTTCTAAGCGGGGCGTATCTCCTTATATGGGTATTATCTTTTCCTGTTATGGGCATCACCTTTTCTGTTTCGGTATGACGGTTTGAGTGTCCTTGGTTTTTTAATCATTTTCATGCTCTGGTGTTCCTGATATCGTGTTCTTATAAAACATGATGATAGATGCTTTTACATTTCTCAGAAGTTATCTTAATGTTCTGGATGGAAAACTGCTGTAGGTGCAAACGCGCCTACGTACTTGTGTGGTCTATGTTCACGAAAGGTGTTGACAGTATTTTCTGTTGCCAAGGCAGTTCAAATTAAGGTCACCTCATAAGGTTCAACTGGCGGTCATATTGCAAGGCTCAGAGTGAGGTTTTTAGTCAAAGTCTGTCTGTCTACGATACATAGTTTTAAGCTAAACTTGTAACATATAAAAGTGATAACTTCACTGGTAAGTACTTAATATTTCTATCTTTGCACATTTTCAGCGATGATCTTCAAACATGTAGAATACATTACAAACTAAATATTTGAACTAACTTTAAAGGGTCTTTCAAAAGTGCTATAGGTGAGAGGCATGATGTCAGAAGGAATTATTTTATTTCCAGAATTTCTTATGTATAAAATGTCACGAAATGTGAACTAATTGGCAGACAAATCTAATGTACTAACAATATTTGGGCTATTGCACGGCACACGTGTTGTATGCAGATTTGCTATTATACCTACTCCAACAAAGCTTCAAAGCAACACTAAAGCAGCAGCGATCTACCAAATACAGAGATTAAAACATGATTAGAAGATGAGATGGCTCCTGTTTAATTTCGCGGCAACAAGAATTTGGTTCATTGCTTTCATCTCAGGGTTGGTCTGCCTTGGACTCACACTCCCATCCTTCTTGGGCACAGACACCCCCATTTAAAAACCCACCCCTATGAACAGCAGACTGACATGGAACAATGTCTTTAAAAGGGAGATTGTGAAGACAGCATATAAACACACACACACACACACACACACACACACACACACACACACACACACACACACACACACACACACACACACAGAATACACGTGCACAAATCAGTTCAGTGTTATTTTGCACGATGGTGATCCAATCATGGCTGCTCTCATTACAACTGAACATCAATCACAGCTAACAAGAAGAAATGAAACAAAACATGATGCTAGCGGGTATCAATTAAGAGATTATGCTGTGTTCATTCACTGCAAAAAGTGAGTACCTGTATTGAGAGAATTAAAAATTTAATATTATTCTAATGGAATAGAAAATGCAATATTCCAAAAGGTCATCAACGTGCGAAATATGCTGAACTTTAACTTGTGAACGCACCTGAAGTGATCCCAAATGTGCAGTCTGGAGATTCTTGCTTGAGTCGTCCAGCGGAGTGTGTTGACTCTGCTATGCCGACGATGGCGCGCCGCTGCCGGGTACCGAGAGCGACGCCACCCGCTGCCTCCATGGAGGTGGATGTCGGGACCCCGCAGCTGGGCCTGCCCTCGCCGGGGAACCTCTGGCGGTGGCTCAGCTGGTACTGCGCCTGGAAAGGAGATGCTGGCCGGGGCGGAACGTGAGCTGTCGAGCGTCAGTGAAGAGCGAAGACTCGACCGAGGTGGAGCGGTCGGGGGGCGACTTGCAGTGGAGGTTCCTGGCGGGGCCACCGCGTCTCATTTTGGCGGCGGAGGGGCCTTCATCGGCGGGCTGCATCTCTTCCTCCATGCCTGCCTTCTAGCCAGGTGGGTCCAGGTAAGCAGAGGCGCTCGGGATGGCGTTCGTCACTGTATGCCAAGCTCGGTTATCGGAGGACAGAGGGAGGGCGTGTGGTAATGGCTCGAATATTTACTGACATGCAGCTTCTCCAATCCCCAGGCGGGAGGTCGATGTCGAGACTGGTCCGGAAGGGAAGGAGGGTGGAGGAGAGGTGGCTGAGGGAGCGAGGCGGAGGGGGCGACAGGCGGGACTTGTTTTCTTTGTAGTCCATAAATCCACTTCCACGCAGACATAATTTACATCGCTGCCTATTGCTGTCTGAATTTTGGACGCAGCTCTTTTATTACACTGTGCACATAATTACATTAATCCAAAAGAATTTGAACCTTACATCTGCATCCCTATTTTAGCTGGAGGGCGGTGAAGGGAAGCCATGAGCAAAGTTAGCAAGCACCACAAAGGGGCGCCATAGTCAAAGTCTAGGACGCATTCCAAGACAGATGCTGTTGAAAATGGAACGTCATATAATAGGACACTTGTTTTTACTTTCCAAAGTCAAAGGATTAATAAAAAACAAAAACAAAAAGATAAAAGCGTTACTCACAGGTATGATAATGTTCATTAAGTCTTGCTTGAGCTATTATCAATCTAATGTCTGATCTGTACATTTGTGGAATTGCTTTGACAGACAACAAGGTAAGATAAGAAAACCTTTACTTGTCCCACAATGCAGAACTTTGCAATCTACAGCAGCAAAATGGGGGGCTAGAAAAGTAGTGCATGCACAAAATAATGTTGAAGAAAAATGAACCGTACACAGTACAGAATGCAATATAAAATATAAATATAGATACAAGCATATATGCACCAACAAGGATCGTCAAAGTATAAATAGGATCTCACCTTAAGGGAAATCCTTATGGATTCGCAACTTCCATCCATCCATCTATTTCTGATCCATTTCTCTTCTCAAGGGTCATGGGGCTTGTTGGAGCCTATCCCAGCTGTCTTCGAACAGCAAGTGGGGTACACCCTGAATTGATTGCCAGCCAATCGCAGGGCACACATAGACAAACAACATTTCGTACTCACGATCACACCTCGGGACAATTTAGAGTGTTACATTGACCTGCCACACATGTTTTTGGAAGGTGGGAGGAAACCGGAGTACCCGGAGAAAACCCACGCAGTCACATGGAGAAGATGCAAACCCCACACAGGGAAGCCACAGCCGGAATCGAACCCTGCACCTCTGCACTGTGAGGCCGGCGTGCTAAACAGTGGACCACATTTGAAAACAGATATTTGTCATTTCTATTCCTTACCGTATTGTTTTGTGTTTTTTATTATTGTAAAGTGTCCTTGGGTGTCTTGAAAGGCGCTTATAAATAAAATGTATTATTATTATTATTATTATTATGTCAAAATAGGCTTGTTTTTTTCAGACCTTACTCAAAACAGAAAATTATCTGAGAAGGCAAACTAGCATAACTACGGCTCAATGGCATGATGGTTTGAACCTAAACTTGCTCAAATTTTGTTCAAACCATCATGTTATCTACCCGAGTTATCACAGCATAATAATAATAATAATACATTTTATTTGAAAGCACTTTTCATCATATTCAACGACACTTTACAAGAGCTTAAAGCACAGGATAAAAATGTGCATTTAAACAAGCATACATAATTTACAAAAGCACATTTAGATGAACAAAAAGCAATACACAGGGACTTAAGATGTTCTTTCGTGTTGGTCACGTGATGTATACACTATGTATACTGTATTATTAAGAATGTGTTTTTAATTATTATAGCAAAATTACTTTTGTTTAAGGTCTTATCTTTCATGAATTATTGTTGGATGGATGTTTGGAATTAACTGAAATCTGAGAAAAAACTTTTTTTTTAAAAAATAAATGAATTATTTCCCTGCAAATCCCCAATATATAATTTCCCTCAAAATGTATTGTAGCCATAAAACTTTGACTCTCTCTCCTGATCTTTTTTTTTTTTTTTAAAAAGCTCCTCCACTATCTTTCTTTTAACATGCGCGTCTGAGGGCGTCGTTCTTACCCTGGGCGGCTCGGAAATGACGTCACGCCCAGCCAACAAAAACGTGGAGCCGGGAAGGACGCCGGAGTCCGACTCCAGTCCAGCTCACTAGGCGGCGGCGCTCCGCTAGAGGAAGAGGGATGAAGCAGACGGCGACAATAGACATCGGCGAAACTTTTTTCCCAAATTGACGCAAGTTCATCATTTACGCGGCTAAGCGGAGGACTCGACGTGCTTTGGATGTACTCAAGATGACTTGATGAAAAGTTTGGCGAGTTCCGAAGCCCATCATCACCTCCAACATCATCATCAACCCCACCCGCAAGCAGCCTCGCCGGGATGGTGCGCCTGCTGAACTGCCTCTTGCTCGGATACCTCACGTGGAATGTGCGGATCTCGGACGCGCAGGGGGAGTATTGCCACGGCTGGCTGGACGCCAGCGGCAACTACCACGACGGTTTCCAATGTCCGGAGGACTTCGACACGGCCGACGCCACCGTGTGCTGCGGCTCGTGCGCGCTGCGCTACTGTTGCGCCGCCGCGGACGCGCGCCTGGAGCAGGACAGTTGCACCAACGACCGGCCGGCTGCCGACGACACCGAGTATGCAGCGCGTACGTATCAATGCAGAGGGGCTGACAACATGCGTGCAGGTCGGTTGAGGCAGCGGTGGGAAACCTACGGCCCGCCGGCCATTTTACGCCCACCGTGCAGCTCTAATAAATTATAAATAAAACGTACTAAACAAACTAGCAGTGAGACTTTAAAGAAGGGATGAGCAATTAATCCAATTCATCGATATGACAGTGTGGTAGAACACAATTTTCAAATCGCAACGGTTGCAATTTTGAAATCATCTACATTTTCAGTGTCTAGAATAGTTTAGTGCCGAAGAAGTGTAGTCCGCATGTCTACTAATATCATTCATGTTCCGTGAAAGATGAAAAGTTGAAATGATAACGCCACAGATTTGGTTGCATTATTGTTGGAAACAGACTTATAACTTCCTGACCGATGTTTATGGCACACTTGTTTGGTAGCATTTAATGAAGTTGTCGTAGTGAACGCTCCAAAGACAAGTCAAAGTCTTTAGTAAGTGATCAACTCAGATTGAAGTCGATGAAGAAGATGATTTATGATAGTTTATTGTACTACAGATTAATTCTTGCTTTTTTTAAATGCACGAGTAACTTAGAAGTAGTCACATGTTATATTACAATTGCAATACTTGAGGAGAAAATCACTATTAAATTAGTTTTCAAAATCGTTCCAGCCCTACGATAAAATATTGCTAACTTGCTGAATGATTATTTTTAATCAGCATGGTAATGACAATCATTAATCACAATTATTCATTTTTACAGCACAAAACAATTTTCTGTGAGAGCTGAATGGGTTGTCATTTGACAGTAAATGTAATAAAAAAAATACTATTTACCCAAGAATATAAACATTGTTCAAGGGCTAACCGAATGAGTATGCTCGTATCTCGTGTGTTATTTCGGCAGCTGAATGAAGCCTTGGGCACGTGATCGCCTCCTGGTGGTTGCTTGAAAATGCAGCAGAGCCGACTTTGGACTGTAAATGACCGATGACCTCATGGAAGTCAAAATCGTGATCGCGATTCAAATTTGATCAACTGTGCAGCCCTGCTATTAACTTTGACACGTTTCTCTCTTATTTTCCTAAAACCGCAGCTGAAAGTATTGTAAAGTGTCATTAATATCATCTAAAAGAGGAATTCGCTATTCAGTTTCGTTCAATTTGATTCAATTTAGGCGGGAACTCAAGAAGTAAACTTATTTCAAAGTAAAAGTACAATAAAATACCACCAAAAGACAGAACTCCATTCTTGAATTTAAGGCATATCTTGACGCAAGTGGTCCCCCACCACCATTCTTTAAAAAAAAAAGAAGAAAAAAAAGACGATTTAACAACAGTTAGACAAATATGAGTCCAAAATGACACCGAATTGAAGTTGAAGTTTCTCCTCAATTTGACCAAAATAGAAGACAAACATAAAGAGGACGCAAAGCATTTAAGGACTAACAGAAACTATTTTATGTGGCATTGTTTGGTGCATCTGAGAATTTGGAGTTTTTAAATCTTACAAAACAGTCACTTTTAAATAATTATTGTCAAATTGTGAGCACATTTCAAAATTACATGCAAGTGTTTAGGTTTCCAAGAAAACATTTTTCCTCCTGATTTCCCTCCTCAATTGAATCATTGACAACACAAAAACCACACGTCGATTTGTTTCAATTGCCTGTTGGTTTTCAACCAAATTTTTAGAATTCCCCAAAACAAGGACTTTGAACTAATTTATGTGTATTATCACAACAATGTTGTTTCTTTATGGTTTTTCAAGCAAGCTTCCATCTTGCTTTTCAACCCGAGTTGAAGAAAACAAATGAAAAAATGCTAAACGGTAGTGACACTTTAAGGTACGACACGTTTTTTTTTTCGCTCTTATTTCTATCCTAAATTGAATATAATAGGACATAAAGATGTTTGTGACCACTTTGAGGTGCCACCTTTTACTACATGTGAATCTATTTTCATTTTTTATTATGTGGCTTCTAAATTTAATAACCAACCCTCAAAATATTTGAGTTTCATTTAGATGACATTTGTCAGCATATTCAAGAATTCAGACATTTTTTGTTTTCCTGACAAGTTTGCCTAATGCTTTTCAGCCTAAAACTAGCAGATACTCAACCTACAAAACATTCATTTTGGATTCATTTGTTGTTGTTGTAATTAATTGTAGGAGTTTTAAAGTTAGGTTTCCCAAAACAACTTTTCCTCAACAACAGAATACAAGGGACATTAAACGCTTTCGGACTCGCATGACAAAACAGAGTCCGTTACCTCAGTTCCAAGTTCGGGGTGATTTTAAAAAAAACGTATATATATTTTGAGTTGTTATGTTTCCATCCCAACAATGCCTGTGGATTTGCATCTTAAATTGAAGATATGGCCCACAAAAACAGCAACGGACAAACAACATGTTGTCGAATTGTTGTCAACTGATTCCATTTAGGAGATGACATCAAGACTTGCCTTATCCAAGAAATCATTTCCCTCTCTTTGCTGGCATTCTACATTCAACATAGTTTCCCCACATAAGGTGCTGATTTTCAGGCTAAAAATAATGCAAAAGGCACAAAAGTGGTACATTAGGCAACACAGAGTTTGCATTCAGTCCAATATACTTTATATGTCCTGCTTTTTAGAAATTCAAAAATCGGCGCTGGGCAACACGAAATTGCATTGCCTTATTGATGTTATGTTTAAAGGGGACCCGGACATAATTTACAGCTGGGTCTCATTCAATCATGTCATCTTTTAGCTCTTTTGTTTCACATACTTACCACATGTGACATTTTCTCAGATACGTTTGATGACTAAATTTAAAATACCGTATATTAATCACACACACACACACACACACACACACACACACACACACACACACACACACACACACACACACACACACACACACACACACACACACACACACACATGAAGGTTGTCTGAAGTGGCCAAATCAATACCATTCAGGTGTATACAGTACTTGTTTTGAAGCTTGTCATTCAATTGACAAATTCAGTTTGAAATGCCCCGCGGAAAAAAACACAACAAGAAACATTTTAGTGTTAACATTTGTCTGATTTTAGGCGACTAGCTCCACATGAGGTTGCGGCTTATTCTTTGCGATATTTTCCTGCTGTTTTCATGGTGAAAAGGCTGTATTAGTCCTGTTGAAGGCACTCAGCAGCGATTGTTTTTAAGGCTGAGTTGTGACGCTAACCTAAGAGTTGCATTAAAACTTGCATTCCCTTTTGGGGAGATGACATAAGAGAAGGTTCAGCCATTGTGAAGTCATATCATTGTGAAGTCATTCTTCTGGCCCCCTTTAAACATTTCAAAGTATTACATGAAGTCATTGTGGCCGGTGAGAAGTTAACAGTGGTCCTCTTGAGAGCTTTATCCGTTTCAAATTTCCCAAACGGATCAAGCAGCCACGGGCGGGCGAGCGTGTGGAATGACCTGAACGTGAGCTCACCCACTTTTCTTTTTTTTTTTTTTTTTTTTAATTCCCTAACAAAATAAACAAACACTCTTGTAATTTCCTCCCAATGAGTGTGCACATTCAGTGAAGTGTAACTTGAACTGTTTGTGTTCTCAAGAATGTCGAGATAGAATCTAGACATTGAATAGAGTTGAGACATCAGTGCTCTTTATAGAAGTTAACTGAACATGCACTGTCATGTGCATTGACTAGTCGGGGGGGTGTTTAAAGCATTAAGATTGGTGAAAAACAGTAACCTGTCGCTAAATAGGAATACTGTACACTCCATCCATCCATTTTCCGATCCGCTTATCCTCACAAGGGTTGCGGGGGGTGCTGGAGCCTATCCCAGCTGTCTTCGTGCAGTAGGCGGGGGACACCCTGAACCGGTTGCCAGCCAATCGCAGGGCACACGGAGACGAACAACCATCCGCGCTCACACTCACACCTAGGGAGAATTTAGAGTGTTCAATCGGCCTGCCATGCATGTTTTTGGAATGTGGGAGGAAACCGGAGCACCCGGAGAAAACCCACACAGGCCCAGGGAGAACATGCAAACTCCACACAGGGAGGCCGGAGCCAGGATCCGATGCACTGTGAGGTCGACGCGATAACCACTGGACCACCGGGCTGCCTACTGTACACTCCTCAGATTGAATTCAATGCTGCTTGACAGTTAATGCTTGTGGTTGTTCTTCCGAACCTCAATGTCTCCGATTCAAGATTTGAGCTATGTTTCTCCTTTCTATAGCTTTGGTCCATCCTTGATCTTGTCTTGAGATTGAGGACTTGCCTCACAAGTCGGCCCTCTCTGGTGTAAAGAATACAGACGCGTGGAACTGCCATTGTGGAGTAAACATTTTTGACCGGCAAACTCGTTGGAATCACGGACGTACAGATGAATGGACGATCGATAGGGCCCTCGCGGCAGAAGTAGGAGGGCAGATGCATTATGTCACCGCTGTTACTGACAACTTCTGTTATTTTTTTTCACTGAAAACATTATCCGTGCTTGTTTTACGCTAGGATCCCTGTATGGAGTAATGACAGTCTCTCAGAGAACCAACTGTACTCGGAGTATATTATCTCAAGATTGTGAATTGTGACTGACAGGTTTACATTTCGCAATAAATTTGGTCCCGTTTGATTTTCAAAAAATTTTTTGTTTAAAAATAGCCTCTGAAATTCTATGTACCGGTACCATCAATTCTATATATCTTAGATGCAAATTTTCAAATTAGTTTGACATACTGCCAAAAGCAATCTGCTAGCATTTACGTCCGCTAGACAAAGGCTGAGCTGCACATTATTGGTTTATAGCGTAGCTAGTGATTGGTAACATTTCATAACACTTACCCAAAATGTTATGGTGTATGTAAGAACCTGGTATGCCTCCTCGGGACTCTTCTGAAAAAAAAATAAAAATCTGAATATGAATACATGGGATTTCTTTCTTTCTTTCTTTTCTACGACCCATGGGTCCCAAACCACCAGTTGAGAATCACTGGTCTACCGCATATACTATAAAAGCCGCCTATCCCCAGCAATAGTGGGGGAACACGAGTGTATTTTATGCTCATCCTGACATGTCACCCAAAAGCCCAATGCCCCAAAGGTTTTGTTATTTGTGTCTGTTCAAGGCCTGATTACAATCGGAGGATTTGCGCATATACAAAGCACACACAGCGCCTTACTCAGATGTCCTCAAAACCTTTGATGAACTTGTTTCCTCATCTTTGTTCTCAGAGCCCGTCTACATGCCCTTCCTCATGGTGGGCAGCATGTTCGTGGCCTTCGTGGTGGCGGGCTCCCTGGTGGCCGTCTACTGCTGCACCTGCCTGCGGCCCAAGCAGCCCACCCAACAGCCCATCCGCTTCTCGCTGCGCAGCTGCCAGGGCGAGACCATCCCTATGATCCTCACGGCCGCGCCGCCCAGCCTCCGCACCCCGTCGAGGCAGTCCAGCACGGCCACCACTAGCTCCAGCTCGGCGGGGGGCGGCAGCTCCATGCGGAGGTTTTCCATCGGGGGCCAACAGCAGCACGGTTGCTTGGTGTCGGCCGCCATCTCCACCCCGGCCTCCACTCCGACTCAAACCCATCAGACTTTGCCCCCGCCTCTGCCGCCGCCCTATACGTCCCCTCCAGCGACGGGGGGCCTGCATCATGCTCACGCGCAGCTGCCCCTCCAGCAGCCCTCGCAGGGCACTGCCTTCCTCCTCCCCCAGCAGTACTTCTTCCCCCTGCAGCCCGACGCGTTCTGTTCAGCTAAGGGATTCGCAGACTTTGGCCAGAGTTGACAAGTGCTGCTGACGGACTGGATTTGTTTGGGGAGGCTTCAGCCTATCAGGATGAGCCACCAATGCACTTTTTCTGTTGTATAATGTACATAGACACCATGACGGTTTTATTCGGGCTGTTATTTTAACAATACACAAATAATCTGGGTAATCTAGGCAGATGATGTGGTGCTTGAGAAAAGGTTCTGGGGGGAGGCATGCCAGTAAAACAAAATGCTCAACCAATTACTCCTCCCTACAATTGAAAGCTCTGATAAGATAAATCTGAATTCCCTGAATGAAGGTTTGTTTTTTTGTTTTTGTCTAAGCAAAAGGTGTTTTACAAGAACATGCAGCGTTCCACCGCATATTTGTAATTCAACCAATAGATTTTTGAGGAACCCACTATATCCCCCCCTTTTTTTTTCGATGAAAAACTAATTCACTGTCTGCACTCAGACCGCATCCGTGTGCCAAAGTTTTCGACAGCACCACTGTGGTTTCAAGGAGCTTTGGTGAAGCGAGGAGAGTAGCTTCATTTAGCCAGGCCATAGCCCTGTTTAATATGAAAGTAGTTCTTTGCTACCATTTTGTGGCATCATTCGTCAATTATGTGCATATTTTTACTATTCGTGGGAGGGCTGTGTTCCCTTTTGTTTTCTCAAAAATAGGAGAGCTCAAAGGCACTTTTCCAGGATATGAAAGTTGGACTTTTTTGCTTAACTTTAACATTACAAGTTTATCTTGGTAGAAATACGACGATTCTCCTAAGATCAAGACTCTTTCTCTCAACATAATACAACCCTGGACCGAAAAAGTTTGAGAGCCCTTGTATTTAATGAGCTGAACGGTTCTGTCATCCACACAAGAAACAAGAGCATCGGAGGCTCCCTACCTGTGTGACTTCCCAGAAGGAATGCGACTCTCAGATTCGTCATTGTCAGTGCTCAACGAGCGTGGCACGGCTCGCGGCGTCAAAAGCGCAACGGCCCCTTTAGTGGAAGCGGCTAAGGTTGCATCGACAGGTAGTGACTGGATCTGGACACAAAAAAAAAAGACTCCTGTGTGCCGCTGGTTTGTCGGATTGTGAACTGAGACGGCAGTCAGCGCCGTCTGCCTTTGGCACGTCACGCTATGACGACCTCCGTCATCAGCGTTTGTCACATTCCGCTTGTCAGGTTTTGTTTATTCTTGTCATTTTGGTCTCCTGTATCATGTTCTGGATTTACTGCAAAATATATGTTTCCCATGACCCTTTTTAAACCCGTTGACTCGTCTTTTGATGGGAAGAGATCACCTGCGAGAAAAGCATTGGGAACGATTACACCTTCAGGATATTAATATGTGGTCTTATTCCCTGCTTCCGCTTTTCTGGGAAGCAATTTTTGTCTAATCTCTATTCTGGTTTGTCCCAAAACTCATCCACGCATGCCTTTGTGTCTCGTAAATCGAGCACTTGGAAAGAGGAAAGGGTTGTGCTCGAAATGGTTCCCATGAACAAATCATACAGCGGTTTATGTGTTAAGATGCATAACATCACCATATACATAAATTGATCCCACTACTGACCTCAATCACAAAGCCATTTGAAAAGAAAGTGTGTGCTTTTGATTGGTAATCAATAACCAGTGACATAGTTAAAATGACCCATTTTGGGGTGCTAGCCCTTATTTTTGAAATCTAGCTCAATCAGGCTTTTTGGTGTCACATGGAAAATTAAGAATTTGGGGTATAATGTGGGCGGCCCAGTGGTCCAGTGGTTAGCGCGTCGACCGCAGAGGTGCAGGGTTCGATCCCGGCTCTGGCCTTCCTGTGTGGAGTTTGCATGTTCTCCCTGGGCCTGCATGGGTTTCCTCCCACATTCCAAAAACATGCATGGCAGGCTGATTGAACACGCCAAATTGTCCATAGGTGTGAGTGTGAGCGCAGATGGTTGTTGGTCTCTGTGTGCCCTGCGATTGGCTGGCAACCGGTTCAGGGTGTCCCCCGCCTACTGCCCAAAGACAGCTGGGATAGGCTCCAGCAACCCTCGGGACCCTTTTGAGGATGAAGCGGTTCAGAAAATGGATGCATGAATGGATAATTTGCAAACTTTAAATTCAGCCACATAAGGATGACAAGCATTCATCCATTTTCTGTAGCATTTCTGCTCATTAGGGTCACAGGAGTGAAAGCCGATCCCTGGCTGGAATGGTCTCTCTTAGTGCACATACATACATACATACAGCCAACGAGCACATGTGCAAAAAGATCCTGCAGAGAGGTTCAGTTTGACCTGGGCATGTAACACTTGCTGGCCGAGAAGAACATAGGAGACCACCGTGCTGGCTAGAATGTGAGGCTTTTCCGCTTTCCCAAGCTCAAGGGAGTCATCAACCATTTTGAAGATGTGGACAACATCAAGATGGCCATGATGTGAACTTCGGAGGCATCCGGAAGGATTTGAAATGTGTCTTTTGTGACACCAATCAACCCAACCGGCATGGTTGTGGAATGAGGGAGAATACTCACAGAAGCACACAGGGGAGACAATTAGCAATCCAACCCAAGTTCTCTTGACTGTCGGAAAGAAATGCTGACAACTCGTTCACCATCCTGCAACCATCAAATTCAATTAAGGTGAATATTTTACACAAAATCATAAAAAATATAAAGATTTATTTCAAAGTGTGAGTAATGTTGCTCAAAAATTACACTGGTCAACAGCACATTTTAATCAGATAGCTTTCTGTGTCCCTAAATGAGTGATTTAAAAAAAAAGAATCAACTTTTTCGCAAGCACATCAAATTTTTTTTATTTATTTTGCTTTTAAGTTTGCCCTATAAAAGCTTGCGCAATAGGAATTTTACCATGTGTTGTAAGCTATGACGTTTCAGAAAAAAAATTAAATGTGACGATATTACATACAATATTGTCAATAGATTATTATTATTAATAATATGAAAATCAGATGTGCTACAGAAAAACAAAACAAAACAAAACGCTGGATTCAGAACCAGCGCAAAAAAAAAAATCATCAGGAAGAAATTGATGTGCATGTCCGATTCCAAATTTAAAAAAAAAAATGTTGACTCCTGCTACATTGGTCTCAGTAAATCATCAAGCAATCATTAAAAAAAAAAAATTCTGCTATTTGGTTTGGCCCTCATCTTTATAAAAACTGAAATGGCCGCTGATAGGGAAAACGTTCCTCACCCTTCATCCACGTTAGCAAGAACAAATGGCTCACCTAAAAGCATCTTGATCATCTCAGACAGGGCCACATGGGGCAAGAGTGTCATCAGAGTGCAAAATGCTTAAACAAAGCCAAAAGTCTCAACTCATTTAGTAAAACATAAAACTGCAGGGGACTTTGAAACAATATATACATGTTTATCGGTGTAACGGAAATATTTGGGGCCATCTCCAACCACTGGAGAGTCCGTCCGCCTTTTCCTGTTTATTCCTGAATATCCTCTCTGTCACCGTCGAAGTGCACTTACATAATAACAATAACAACCCCCGCCCCCTAAAAAAAATACAACAACGGAAGGGTTGGTGGTTGTTCCTCCATGAATGTAAAGTTTATTTCAGTTGTCCTTCGCGGACTGTAAAAGACAACACTTATACATTTGCAGTCCCAACATGCACAACAATCATCAAAATAAAGAAAAGTTCAATCAAGTAAAGTTTTTTTCCCCATCTTGTAAAGTGAAGTGGTACAAGTTTCTGTTATCCACTCATGCAGTGCGCAACTTAGATAAAAAAAAAAAAAATTAAAATACGCAGACAACTACGTTCACATTCAGAGTACAATTGACAACTTCAAAGCAATTCAAGCTTTCAGGTGAAGAGCGTCACAAACATCGTCGAACCCAAAAAGGGACAGTAACCGCGACGGGGGAAAAAAGTTACATCGAGAATGCATCGTGTGACACTTCTGGTCGAAGCCCGTGGAGCGTCGGGATCTCGCACAAATCAAAAAGTCGACAATACACGCAAACAATCCCATCCACACGGGCCATGCATCAGCACACGAGAGGACATCGGAGCTAAAGCTGAGCTCGTGCACATGGACGACGTATAGGCTAGCATCAACACGCACATTTATATATAGACAAACAAACATTCGTACTAAAGAAACACACCAGGGGAAAGAACTCGTCATCTTACGTAGAGGACTACAAAAGTATTAGGGCCACACTGAAAAGAAAAATTCAATCTCATGAAAATGAAGTCCGCATTTTATGCGACTCAAGTCCTAATTTTACCCGATTGGAATCATGAATGGATATGAACGACCACATTTTATGACAGTCCGATATTTACGAAAAAAGTTGTTTCCCAATTATATGGAAATAAAGTCATATAAGTTACGAGGTGGTATTTGTCATATGAGAATATGGTCATTTTGGGGGGGGAATTGTTCAAATTTACCCCAAAAAAAATATCTTAATTTTGCAAGCATTACTTCAGGGAAAAAGTCATTTTTACAACAAAGTATTTTGGAAGTCTCCCGTGTACATTCTAGTCAGTTTCATTCCTGTGACGTTAGGACTGTTTTCACATAATTTTACGAGTTCCCTGCCTTGATATCACAACTGTATTCTCGAAACGTTCAGTCTCCAATTTTCTGTGGCATTCCCACTTTATATAGGGGATAGTTGCAAATAAGTCTTGTAATATGAAGTTTTCCTGTTAAAATAAGACAATTTCTTGTAAAGTTCAACTTTTTTGGGGGGGGTGAAGAAAACGTATTCTGTAATGTTACGACTTACTTTTCCCTCAAAAACGATACCACTTTGTACTTTTGAGAGGGTCCTCGGTTCGCAACATTCCTCGCATACGAAGGTTTAGAAGGGCTCAACGGCGCGCAATGAACCAGTGTGCGCAGCGCAAGATGTCGTCATGCTAACCTACCGTGACATTTTTCATATCGATGGCCTCGAGGTGTTTTTCCATATTAATATGCGCCGAAATTACTTTGTACGACTTTACTCGTGCGATACATTCGTGACAGACTAGCGCGCATTCTAATAAGCCGCGGCAGGACTGAAGTTGCTGAAATTTTGCAACATTCTGACTTATTTCACTCAGCAAGTACGGCTTCATTGTAGTAATACATGTTCCTCATAACGATCCTTTGTTTTTCAGTGAGGCTTTCATATTCCTGCGTAGTAGACAGACATGCAATGCACACAAAAATGAACACAGGAGGTCACACATACGCTCACACACATCATACACCACGTGCACATGCAGGCATCAACCCAACACACTTACACGCAACTACCACAGTCAAAAGTCATATCTCCCATAGGGAGAAGAAAGCCATCGCACAGACATGAAGTATTAAGTCCAGTTATAAATAAATCAAGCAGTAACAATATTAAGGTTACAGAAACGAGACGTTTAAGAAAGCTCAGTGTCCTCATTCGCTCCGTCCCCATCGGTGGACAAAAGTTGCAGACGGTCAGTTTTACAAAGCCAGTCAATGCAAAATGTGTACATCTCCAAATATAAAAATACAAATCCACAAAAGAATAACTATAGAGACAACATTGTTTTGATAGTGGTGTGGGGTGTCCTGGGTTAATATTTCTCTCTCTTTGAAGCTAATGGCACTTATGTCGGAAGGGTTCAAATCTCTGTTGTCAGGGAAACGCTATCACCGCTGTCAGGAATATGTATCTATCTATCTCTCTATATATCCATATTTTTTTAGGTATCTCTTTATTTTTCCTCAATGTGTGTGCCTCGACAGCTATCTGTGACGCGAGCTCGTTCCTCCGTGATGGAAACGTAGGCACCTTTGTGATTGTGACGTATGGAATGCGGTCGTCCATCAGGGGCTTGGAGTCAAAAAGGTGGTTACCCGACTTAGGCCACAAACTAAAAGCAGGCACCCTGTCTACATTACGTGAGGAACTAAAAAGGATTTGTTTTGTGAAGGCATGATGCAGATGTAAGGCTTTTACACACGACATGGTACATTTGCTGCTTTAAAAAAACCCAAATACAAATAGTCATTAAAAGGAGAGTGGTGCTCACAACGTGTTTTCCGAATTCACGAGTACTTGGAAGATTGTATTTACGACTGCTCTTTGGCAATCTGACGCCACTTCAAATCTTGGATTTGTGGATTGTTAAACTTCACAATAAACAGTTTTAATTCGCTGAAATTCTTTTTGTCGTTTTGGTTTAGCGCTAATAACCGCTTTCATTTTCTCATTAACTGAAGAGTGAAGAGACGCCCCGCTCAGTTTTGCGAAGAAAAGCACCGTGCTCATTAATAGAACACAATTCCTTTGTACCCTTTCGCAAAAGAATATATGATTCCATTCTTGTCTGTAGACGGTCATGTTAAGAGTACTAAAAATTCCCAAAAAGAAGAAAGTGCTAAGAGCTCTTCCTGCTTCGGAACGGCCGTCGCTCACCACTCTCTGGTCCTCTGCTTGGTGGTGTCGTACGCTCGGATCACCTCCGACTGTGACACCACTCCGTTCTCGTCTTGGGAAAAGGCATAGCCATCTGCCAAACGGAATAAAATGAGTTAAACATTGAAGGAAGTTACGATAATGACTTTAAATGACAAAACAAACAAGCATGAATGTTTTTTTTCTCTTGTGCCAAAATGAAATGAATATGAAGTCAATTAAATAAATAATTTTATCCATTTTCCAGACATTTAGAGTCTTCTTTGAGACTTGCAGGTGAGCTGCGTGCTATCACAGCTGACTTAAAGGCAAAAGACTGGAAACACCCTTGAATGGTTGCCATTAAAACGCAGGGCACACACACAGACAATTATTCCCATTCAAACTCAAGAACAATGTTAGTCTTCAATTAACCTAAAATGCATTTTTTTTAAATGCAGGAAAAAACTGGAGTAACCTGAGAAAACTTGACTCTTTATGGATTTAATTTTGACACACACTAAAGATAACTCCATTAACAAGAAGCCCTCAGATGATTTTCACGAGAAGACGACAGCCGCGCTGCTGAATTTGAAGCTGACGAGACGCTATTAGCTATTAGCTCTTGGCCAAACTCACATCATCCAAGATAAAAAGAGTATTGCAACACAACAGATTATTAATTACACCCACGAAATATGTTTGAGCTCACTTACAAGCAATTGGAGTGTTTGTGTTTTGATTTTGGGGCAGTGTGTGAGAATTTTGAGCTGAATCATGCTCATGTTAACCCCCCCAAAAAAAGGCTTGGATTTAGCATTCGCACATAAATCTGAACTGAGTGGCTGCCCTGAGGAAATTTACGGTGATAAACAAAGAGTATACTCCTTAACAAAATTTCAAAGGCATATCAAAATAACTAAGTGTTATCTAAGCTAATGGTTCCTAACAGTCATACCTTCGCATGTCCAAACAGCCGCTCAGTACCTGCAGGCCAACTCAAAGGAGTGCGCTGTGGCGAGTGCATTGTGGGGCAGGGGGGGGGAAGGATAACAACGCAACATTTCATCATTTTACAAATTGCCGCGCTCTTGCTAAGTGAGGACACTGCAGTCAAACGAGGGGAAAGGAAAAAATAAGCAGAGAAAAAAAAAAGGATGGAAAGAGGAACAACTATTGGTCTTTTGAGGAGCTATGAAAGCAGGGGACGAAGGCTTTAAAAGGTGAGGTCTGAGTACTCAAAACAATCACACAACAAGTGCCTCATCCCCACCTATGAGACAAACAGAAACAAAATGATCAAACAGAGGAGACAACACACCAAAGAAAGAAAATCAAACCCACGCCTGCCAACGTGATACCTGAGTTTTGCTGACATGTAAAAACTAAAAGGAGGTGGACGACGAGTGGTAGTAATGTAAAACCAACTACTGAATACCAAAGGTGAAGTCTTGTTTCTTTCGTTTCATTGTTTGTTGTGATGCATTTTTAAATATAAAGAGCACAATACAGGATGAAAACTGCATTTACCCGAGTTTTTGTACAATTTGTATTTTTGTACACACACACACACACACACACACACACACACACACACACACACACACACACACACCTGCTTGTTTTTGTTGTTGTTGTTGTTTAATTCCGAAAATTGAGGCAGACACAAAACGTGAACGGTAACTCTCCTTCCTCACATGCAAGAGCATTATAGTACTAATATGGCTTTTTTCCCCTTACTTGTCTTTTAAACATTGGCCCGTGACACAAAGCAAACAATGTGATGTCTCGTTCCTCAAAAAAGTCAATTATCACTGTATTTTCTGGCAGTTTGGATGCCCTTTGGTACAAGGCTGCCTCTCACAGGTCAGCCTTGGTACTACAACTGCCTTTTGGTTTGGAACATTGTCGGGGGATATGCTGATGTGTGTGGTGTGCTGTGCTAGTCATCTTGACACCACACACACAGAGCAGTGAGACCACATGTGCCTCATTTTGAATTGGGTCTCTCATATTTTAAGAGTTAAAAAATGCAAATAAAAACTATGTGTGTAGCCCACTTTACTTGGGACTTTTCCATGAAAAGGGAAATTATACCAGAATGTTGAGTAACTCACGTAGCAGGTTCTGCTGCATGGACTCCGAGCGGTACAGACTCACAGTGCTCTTCTTGAAGACGTTTTTCAGGAGCTGGGCCCTTTCCGTCAAGCTGCACATAAACACACCAGAGAGAGAGAGACACACACACACACACACACACGGCCACACACAAGCACATACAGTCAGCCAGTGTGTTATGCGCATGCTGAGAGCCACAGGCTGATTTAACGAGGCATTCATCAAGCACCTCTACCTGCTGGCTCCGGCTCCACGTTGAGAGACAAAGTGGCCGAGACACAAAGTGTGCAAAATATGTGAAGCCGTTGGAAAGCGGCGAAGGAATTCATGTAAAGCTAACAAATGTTTGTCCGCTCACACTTTGACGTTTTTCTCAAAGTGTGTGTTACACATTTTTCTGCACGTGTGTGATGTGTGTGTGTGTGTGTGTGTGTGTGTGTGTGTGTGTGTGTGTGTGTGTGTGTGTGTGTGTGTGTGTGTGTGATTGCGCGGGTCTGGGACAGCGGCCAGGCCAAGGGATCACTTTCAGCCAGCAGGAGATCTCACACGGATCTGCCTCATGCTAATGGGCGCTGTAGGCCTCGCAGCCCAGACAGCTGCGTTTCCTCCCCCACCCCCGTTTACTCCACTGCCATTGTAGGACAGCAATGCACGCCTCACGCGATGACAATCAGCATTTTCAGCAATGTGATTGCTGATATTACAGTCAATCGAGGTGGATTAAAGAGCAATCAAACCCGATGGATGTAAGTGCAATTTGAAGAGTGCTGCGAGAGTCTACTGATTGCCCTGGAACAGGGACAGCTTGCACAAATCCAATCATTCTCGGGCCTCGTGTCACCGTTTTTTTCTTGAAAAAACATTTGTCTTTTCATCTGCTTATGATTAAGTGTCATTTTTATCGCACTAAAAGGTTGATTGAAAGCGTGTCCTCACTTAAAAATCTTTCGTCATACTATATTATCAGCCATATACAGTAGCATAATTGTCGTTTTTCAAAATTTTGGAAGACCATAAGACAGTATCAATGTTTTACATTACATTTAAAACAATATTGTTATGATTGATATCTTGAATAGTTCATTATTATTATGCTTTGATTTAAAAAAACAAAATAAGTGCTTTTTTTGCATTGGATGGGCTGTATAAATATTGGTTTAGCTTTTGTTTTGATTTCAATGTATTTTGGGGGTTAAAATAAGTTCAGAGTTAGCCCATTGATAAAATACTGAAATTAATTTCTATTGTCAACAAATTCATGATGTCCAAGTAATATTACAGTAATGGCATTGAACATTAATTTCTGCAATACTACAAAAATTATAGAATTCCGAGTTTTCACCTTTTTTTTGTTTTTTGTTTTTAAAATGACAGTCAAGCGTTTTAAGTTCAGTGAATAACTGCCAGAGGTAAAAACAAGAAACAAAAAACCCCCTAAAAAACAAAACATGTTTCCGAATAATGCAAAATTGCAAAATAGGCACAGTCCTCAGACTGGAACCCCATCGAGGTGGTTTGGGATGAATTGGCCAAAAACGTTAAAGCAAAGCAACTGGCAACTGTCCCCCATTTATGGGAACTTGCGAAGGATGTTTTATTTTTATTGCAGAAAAAATGCTACGGTTTGACAAGTGTCTTGATCCCCAAGGTATATTCTAAAAGTGATTAGGCAGCATTGTCAGCAAAAGGATCTCCGGATGCAAACACAAACAATGCCCAGTAGAGGTTAATAGAAAATATTACATTAAGTCTGAGTCTAACTATTATTCATTCTTTACAAGGAATATTGCAGTAGATTAGTGTGGAACCAATTTTTAGATTCACCACATTCATCTGCCACATTAATAGTACGTACGACAGGGCAACATAAAAGATCATATTTAGTATTTGTATGTAAAGGAGTACGACATATCGAAAAAGGACATATAACATTGAGTATGCGTATGATGTCCACACACACACATGCATGGAAATTGTGTAGATTTTTTTTTTTTAATAGAAGCCTTAAGAAAGTGATTTGGAAAAGGCACATTAACAACAATTGTAAAGGATTTGGAAATGGAATTATTGTACGCCTTATAGGGGGATTATGTCTGACTATGAGTTTTAACAAAAAACAACAACAAAACAAACAAACAAAAAACTGCGATAAATTTCACACAGCGATCAATTACAAAAATCAAATTTAAAACAAAACACAAATGACTATCTTAGGTAAGGGCTTGATTGTCAGAACTTTATATACAGTAAGATCTTTGTGTGCATGGCACTTAATTACAACATGTGGCAAGTCCCCCCCACTTGAATTCTGAGAGACTGTCTGCCTTCCTTAGTGGGTGCTGCTGGCTTGGTTAGCAAGATGGTTCAAATCGGCTCCTATCAACTGAGCTTATGTCACTTGCCACCTGCTTTTTATGATAACCAAAAAGTCAGGTTCACTTGTCTTAAGTTGATGACGCTCCGTTTGACTACTTAAGTCGCTATGTCTTTTAGAGGAGGAAGTAGGTTAAAACTAAAAATGTGGATAAGTGTGGACTTTGTACTGTTTGTTTGTTTTTTTTTGGTTGGTTTGTTTGATTTTGCTCAGTCAAAAGATGTAAAGGTGAGATGTTGCATACCTTTTCCCGTGCACTACTGCTCCGGGGTCTTTGGACAACGCCTCCAGCTCCTGCACCTCATCCACCAGCGTCTTGAAAAACACTTTCTTCACCCTGTAACCAGACAACATTTACACACGTAAGAATCACAATGATGAGAATGTAATTTGGCCCAGATGCTAACTGGGGGGCGGCAGAATTTTCATGGAAGGCCAAACATGAAAGCGGTGATAGGAGGAGATTCAGGAGGAATTTCTTTAAGTGTAGAGATGAGAGAGCGACAGAGAGGAGACTCACACTTTGTAGGCCACGTCAAAGACCAGAGAGGTGATGGGGATGAAGACCAGGCCTGTCCAGAAGACCCCTGAAGAGAACATCATCTCCTGACACACACACACACACACACACACACACACACACACACACACACACACACACACACACACACACACACACACACACACACACACACACACACACACACACACACACAGGTGAGTGTAAGACAATACAGAGCTTAGCAGCCCATCAGATAAGTAGAAGAGCTCTTAGAAGGAAGCAACACCTGATAACAGCCAGCCTTCATCATCCTCTTCAGTGGCTCTTAATGAGAAGCATACATGACAAAACAAACAGTCGTGTTGTGGAAACGCTGAGAGGAGTTGGAGCCAAGTCAGTGTCCTAATCCAGTATGACTAAATGATACCATGCTTTTGTCTGGACTCCTGCAGGCCCTTTCGGGCCTCCCAGGTGGAGTAAGTACCTATGAGGGATTGAGGTGTCTCTTTCACCTGAATCCGAGAGGCTTTTTAATGATACGCTCCATGAAAGCACATCCAGCAGGCTGGCTTCCACGGAATGCGCTCTCTTTTTACAGGAAAATACAGCGGCCCCTTGATGAGATTATTGACACACGATCTTTATCTATGTGAGCTGTATTTTAAAATATAAATATACAGTGGAACAAGTATTCCACGAACCCCAGATTCATCAGACAGAAAATAGAGTCCAATTCATTGAAAAACGTCCCTCTATACAGTAAAGTACATTTCAAAGTCTGTTAGTTGCAGAATTGCTACAACGCCAGTAAACAGTGCTTCTGTGCCATCAACCGACAGAGACTGTTCACGTGTTTCCAATTTGTGCTGTTCCCATGTTACAGATTTACAGACATAACGGTCGACGAGAGCAGGCTAAAAAGCAGTGGCAGCCATGTTGGCAGGGCGACTCTCCAATCCAAACAATGTACAGACAGACATGGCAGCCATGTTAGCAGGGGACTGAGTAACTTCAAATTTAGCGGAGCATACATTAGCTCAGCATCAGCCATAAGCACGCAATTTGAAAGGAGCATATTGGATCAGCCTATTTATAAAATTGGTTGTTTTTACTGGAGCGAGTGAACACATCTCTCAACCTTGGTATTTTTGTTCAGTTTGCTAGAGTTTTTTTTGTCTTTTTTGTAAAAGCCTTATCTACAGGACCCAATTGGAAAAGATGTGAAAAAAGTATGCGCCAACATCACAGATCATGGGTGTGAGCTGATGCAGCACCAACAAGGTACGTTTTGATCAACTTTGGAACTTTTCAAACAGTTTGAAGATTGTTTTTTTTTATATGCATTTACAATAATTTTGGACTGTACAGAGCAATTTTAGGCTACGACAAAAGTACAAAACCATTATTTTGTACCGCATTGGGTGTTTTAAGGCCACGAAAAAAAATGTACTTCAAAGTAAAGTAACGGACAATCGGCTCTAACTTCAACTAGTACCGTATATTAAATTGGGGCTCCAAGGTGCTGGATGAACAAAATAAAACATGATAATAGAGAAAGTAAAGAAATAATCTGCTTTTAAAAAAGTGTTAAGCCGAAAGTCACAAGTGCACATGTGCGTTCATTGATGTATGCCTTTAAGGGGCATGGGCTAGTGAATGACATCAGGAGCTGCAGTCATTCGTTAGTTCAGTGTTCATGTCTACTAGATGCTAAGTGCTTTCATTTTGCCCAGTTCAGTAAAGCATGGGCATCTTACTTCTTCACTTAGCTCAAGAACAGCATACCTGAACCTCATTCATTATTAGTTTTTTGTCTCGCAAACCCAAAAATAAATAAAAGGCGGAGAAGGTACCACTGTATTTAGAAACAAGCAATTAAAAAGACAATTTATCAAAAAATGCTCCCTTTAAGTCTTCAATGAAAACGTCCCATATAATCTAAGACTCAGAGTGTACCGACACTATGTGTTGCCCCAACAACACTGTGTAGTTATTCATGTTTGATTTTTGAAACACACTTATGACTTCCGCTTAAAGTCAATAATGTAATAAGATGGATCTTATCTTTGCTCATACTGGGGGGGGGGAAGCCCTTTGGTTACATTGCATTTAATTAATTTGGACATGTACATCAGTTGCGCATGTTTAAAATGTTGAAACATTTTTGAGGAAAAGACTGGAAAATTACCTCAGTTGACCCCATTTTAATCATGCACAATCGAAAGTTAAGTACTGTGCTTGTTTATCAGTGTATCATGTTGGGAAACATCAACGTTTCGAGACAGCGCTCCTGTGGTATTTTCATTTAAAATCCATACGGGATTGAGGAGATTCAGGAGTTTTTGGGGGTTTTTTGGTGGGGGGGGTCTTTGTTGGAGGGAGCTTGAGGGGGGTCACGTGTCTTTCAGCTTTCTGTGCAAGACCGTGTTTACTTTGGGCCGCTTGCATTGAAACGTTCTGTCATTGCGTGTCAAAGTGCGCAACTTTGCGCTCCTCGCATTGTGATGTGCCACTTGTTCAAACTGCTGGGGCCCCCTCAGTTGTGCCCTTCCTGTAACGTGACACACACGAGGGCCCCCAGGATACACACACACACACTCACACGCACGCACCATCAGTGTCAAAAGTATCAAAGCGGCACGTTTGACTCAAATGAGCTAATCGGCCGGCCATTAGCCGCAAATTGACTTTGATGCGTGACAAAACACGGCGCCTGGAGGAAACCCCAAACGACAGGAAATCAAAAAGTGTCTTCCCCCCGCTCATGGCATAATGAATGAAGCTTTTCTGTGTGGCTCGGCCACACGACCATATAACAAGGTGAGGGGACCCAAATTAGACGGCAAAATTACAGACAAACGGGTGGAAATTTTGCCTGTTTTTCTTGTGAGTTGCTTTCATTACTTTCACGTTCATCCAGTCTTTGTCACAGTTTAATGACGACGTTTAAGCTGTCCAACGAACCTTTTGAAAAATAAATCAGGAGTTGATAGTGTAAGTCAGACTATGAAAAGCTTGGAAAATAAATCATTAGATTAAATCAGGCATTCCCAAACTAAGGGGTGGGGCTCAAAATGGGTCACAGGTCCATTTTGGGTCCTTTTTTTTTTTTTTTAGTCAAACAATTGTCAATAGGCCTTTTTAATTGTTTGTTTACCGTCTGCACAGCCGTTCAAAATGTCATTTTTTATGTTTTCAATGAACACACTGTGGTGAATACAGTGTCCATTGTTTTTTTTTTGTTTTAAAAGAATTTCTTCAAACCAAATTAATCATGACTAGACTGTGTTTCTGATTCATTACAGTATATTTTTTTAAAAAGAGGTGCTTTAAAAAAATAAGAGTATATGTCAATTTGGCAACATAAAACAATTTATATGTTGAAATCCAACAGAACAGAACCCACAAGACAAGTTTACCGAAATAAACAGGAAAAGAATGCAAACAAAGCTACAACAAACATTTGTCTTGAGCGAGCCTGAATGACGCCTCATACCAGCGGCGGCCCTCGGGAGCTAGATGGGATCGAAAGGAGTCCCGTGGGACGGAAGGGGGGGCTGCACTTTCAGGACAAACTAATAAACTGACTGACTGTTGTGGGTTGTTTGGAAAACATTTTCCCGCCCAAGCTGTTCCCACAAAGTTGGCATCGAACAAGTGCCCAAAATGTTTTGGATCAGATGGAAAATGAAGACTTAATGCAAACTAGGGGCTCCAATTCAACCTGATTAATACTGTATATTGATTAAGAGGCGTGTCCCAAGGCTTTTGTCCTCTTAGAAAACATTCACATGGTGAGAGTAACCACATGCATGAACTCAATTCTTCCAGTCATCCATTGCATCCATTTTCTCTATTACTTGTTCTCATCAGCGGTCACATATGAGCCGAAGCCAACCCTAACTGACTTTGGGCCTATGTGGGGCACACCCTGGACTGGTCCCCAGTCAATCGCAGGACACGTTGAGACACTTAACCATTCACATACTCGCGTTCATGTCGATGGAGAAATGAGCAGGGTGCCCAAACAATGGATGGCGGTGGATTGAGAGACTGCTGCCAAGTCGGAGGTTAGCGAAGTTGACGCAGAACTGGTCAGTTTCGGGGGGGTTGGCTGCTCGCAAAGTAGAACGAGAGTCAAAAAAGGGTGATCACCCCTGATTGAGAGTCTTCAAACATTGATCAAAACCATGTCTGTCTTTTGAACATGGTATGAGTTTCGATGAAGTAGAACACTTTTTAGAGTAACAACTTGTCATTGCTGACATTTGGAACAGTCCTGCCACACATTTTATTGAAATGTAGCCTATGACATAAGGCATTTCATGTATGCCATGTCTCAGGCTGAATACTAAGGAAACTATTTTAAAGGTGTCCATACATACAGAAAGAAGATGTGCGAGTCTGGTGGATATCCAACCAATGCAAACTGATGCAATGTGACTGCATACTGATGCAGTGTACCTCTTGGGTGTTCAATACCAGATCAAGTGACTTTAAAGAAATACAAGACTGCTTCTTGAGAATACAAGAAGTCAAATAACTAAACTGACAGGACAACTTAGATGATACTACTATCAATTAATTCTCTTTTCTCAATGTGGCTTCTTGACAGGAGCATGCTGGCTCGGCCACAGCCGAGCAGTGTGGAGCGAAGCAGGCGATGTGGCTCGTAACTTGGTGCTTGCCGAATGGCAAGCCGACATTCCTCTTACTCTGAAGGTACAATACATATCAGGCTGGTGAAATTGTATCGGGGTGTAGTGTACAGATACTGTACAATATTGGCATGAACTTGAAATGCTTATTTTTGGAATGTGGGAAGAAGCTGAACCACTCAGAGAAAACACACGTAACTCAGCCATATTTTAACAACGGCACCCATATGAGGCAAGATAAGCGTTCTTTAATTTGTATATTTGTTTTTTTTCTCCCCGTATGCCGGTCTGTCAAATTTTGCTTTATGTGAAACCGTAGCGCGAAATAGCTGGCGACCGCTGCCTTAGCCCACAGACGACGGCTTCAAGCAGAGATGAACAGCTTCTGCACCATTAACTTCAATGCCTGCGATGATGAACAGACAGCAAATAACAGTGACGTGAAAAAAAAAGAGTGAAAACAAAGTTCCTGCTCCCTTTTCATCACGGCACTGACAGCCTCGTTGACACGGGCCAGCCCCTAAAACAACACCAGCACAGACAAATCTGCCAATAATGCCACAAAAGAGCTCCAGCGGGGAAAGCAAACAGAGACCTTCTTGCTCAACTCGACCATCCTCTCTGCATGCTTTCACCAACAAAGACACACACAAACACAAAAAACCTTCAACACTTGAAACTCAGCAGTGGGATTTGCAGTTTTTAGACAAGACCAAGATGGGTTTGGACACTCAAACTGTACAATGCAGTCTGTTATTCATTGTGCAGTCGAGCGGCTGAAAAGAGTCTGACGATGCAAACGCCACAGAGGCAGAAGGGTGGAAAAACATCACACAGACACGAGTCATAAACAACAGTAAATACATCAGGAAATATGACAAGGTGATTTCTTTTGAAGAGCCAGCGGAAAACAAACTGTTTTTATTAAACTAGGTGAGAGGGTCAAAACATTAGAAACAACACTTGGTATGATGCAGTCCTAAATAAACCATAATGATGAACTCCCGGGACATTTTTGGTGCTGAAAAGCATTCACATATACATTATTCTACACCAAAATTTGGATCTGGATTGTGGCACCCACTTTTTTGTCCTGCAACATTTCTCAACTGCTTCATACCATTCACACTTCCAAATCAAAAATATTCCAGTTACCATTCTATCTTTGCATGATTCATTAAATTCCCATTGTTCCCACTATTCCACATTTTCCAATGGAATTCCCAAACTAAGAGATACAGGACAGATTTACTGGATATCATCCAGCCACGCTTCTCAAACAATTAAAACCACCCTGCAACTAATTTAGGACCTGTCCAGAACTATTCATCATATTCTCAAATGTCCCACAGTTTTATTTAAATCTCCTAATGAAGAGACATTTCACATAGATACCACCCCCTTCAGCATTTTTTAACTGCTTCGAACTATTCCAACTTCATGTCTTACATTTCACATTTCAACAATTCAATTTACTTTCCAGCATTTCAGTTTGGGGTCAACCACTCAGCATTCACTTACAGATTCTACAGAAATTGCATTGTCGCGTCTGTTATTTGATATCCATGTCCGACATTTGGGGTATTCGTGTGTGCGATTTTGACGGATGGATTCTGCACCTGTCCTGTCAAGAGCAAAAATATTATGCCTGACATTGATGAATGTGTTACCATGACACCACATGGAGGATGAAAAAGAGGAGAGGAGAGTTCTGGCACCCTGGGGCTGTTTTTGTCAAAGGCGGGGGTAGACAAAGAAGGAAAAACATGCTGACCCAACAACTAGATGAGGAAGAGAGGTAAAGGCAAGGTCAGAAAACATGCAGATTGAAGCTGACGTCAAGGGCGGGGGGTCTCTTGGTTGGGGGGGTGATGGTTTTTGTGAAAGATTGTGTGTCCCAGGTCTTAAGCAAGATCTTCCTCTGTGATGCAGTCTCGGGTTTCATACAAAGAAAGAAAGATGTGCGTGCGTTGGCATCCCCAAGTTGGGGTGCGTATATTGCAGAGGAGGGGTGGGGGGGGGGGTGTTGTGTAAGGTTACGAGCTTGTCCCAGGAAAGCATTAGTGCATTCAGTGGAGTGCTGCGGTGCGCCCATGAAAGCACAGAGCAAGGAATACTACTGTATAGAGTCAACACAAACACAGCTGTATGCTAGTGTGTGCGTGTGCAGCTATTGGGTCACACGAGGCCCAAAGTCTCCTGGGAAAATACACTCATCGAACACTTACAGGAAAAAGAGTTCGCTGATAATCGTGGTTTGACTCCAAAACTAACCAAAACAGAAACACCTACGAAAGAATGTAAAAGGTTTCTAACGTGGATTAATGAGGTACTCTGTACAGAACTACACAAAGACAAACATGTGTTACATGGAGATAGCATCATCGCGAATCATCCATCATGTTGTTTATGTGACACCCAGCCTCCCACGGTTCGTGCCTTAAATCTCTAATAGTCAATTTGATTTTGCTTTTAAATCAAATGCAATATACAGACACTCCCCAAGTTACGAACATCCGAGTTACGAACAAACGGTACATACGAACATTTTCACGGGTCTGTCGAAAAAAAAAATAAAGTTAGATTTTGTATTGCGCGCCTTTTTCCGAGTGCCGAACGGAGCGGAGGAGGACGGCGGAGACGACGGCGGCGGCGACGTTCGAAGGCGGCCGCGGGGAGAGGCGTGGGGGGCGGGCGTGTGACGGTGGAACGGGTGGGGAGGCGTCCGGCGCGCCGGTCGACGACCGGTTGTCTACTCTCCCCCGCTGAAGCCGCTGCTAGTTTACCGGGCAGCTAACCCTCGAGCCCTGAAGAACGTGACGAAAAGCTCTCTCCCCGTTATATGGATGTCAATATAAGCCTTAAACATACATTCCAGACAAAATATAGCACTGAAGCAACTTACGAACGAATTCACCTTATGAACAATCGTCCGGAACCTAACTCGTTCGTAACCTGGGGAGCGTCTGTAGTAGTAACATGGTTGGGTTGAAAAAAAGGGCCTCCACTCCACTTAAACTGCTAAATGTCCCTGCAGTTGAGTAAGAAAAAAAAAGTATGTCTCTCCAAATATATGCTTTTTACCATTCTTGGCATAAGCCACATATAAACATGCAAGGAAAAAAATATTACATTTAGTGAACACGCCACGAGTCATAAACAGCGCACGGAATGAAATCTGCATATGTAGAGCAACTTCCTGCCAGGATTTTGGTACGGTACTTTACTTTAGGGTGATAAGAACTAAGAATGTACTGGGAAACATCAGTTGTTGATGTGGCCCAGAGACACAAGACGCAATAGTCACGAGAGGAAAATGTAAAAAAAAAAGAAAAAAAAGAGCAGTTTCAGGGTCGTCTGCTTCCTGCGACACAGGCGCTCCTCGCCTCAACTGGATTTGTTTTGCTGGCAGACTGCCTCGCTGTCTCAACGTCACCTGCGGATACTCAGCGCAGAGGGAGGCCGGCGTAAAACAAACAGACTCCTAATTGGCCCAATTAAGTGATTATGCAACGCAAGCCGGAGTTCTGACAGGCTCCGAGCCTCTGGTTCTCCTTACAAAGGTGCGCTCGCGAGCCTTTGCCACACAGAAACACTCGTGAGGTAACGCAGGTATGTGCGCGAGTGTGTGCTTACCTCGCCCGACATGTCGGGGGCCAGAGGGATGAGGGGCCACAGGGACGAGTAGATGACAAAAAACACCACCCACAGGCAAATGCTGCCCCAGATGGCGATGTGACTGAACTGAAAACACCAAAGCACAGCGTCAGTGAGCCACACTAAGATTTTGGCATGTGGCAGTGGCTTTATTTGGAATGCTTCTCATATTGGTGTGAATGCTGAGAGAAAAACATTTTCACAGTAGTTATTGAGTATTAGCACACATGGAAAAAAAGAAAACAGATGGGATTCAGTTATATTTTCATATGGGAAAATATTGTATCGGATACAAATAAAGTTTCAGGATTGCGTGTGTAAAGAAGGCATCTTATATGTCCGATGGAATTTTTTGGGAGGGGGGAAAAAAAATCAATCATTTATTTGTGAATATATACACTACAAAAACATAAGGGGTGGTGAAGATTTGTTTCGGCGCTACGCCGGTGCTGCGCCAGTAGAGCGTTCACATGTGCAAATTTGCTCGGGCGTAGCGCCGGAAAACAGCTTGTATCGGATCAAATTTGATCCACCCCTGGGAGGTGGTTTAAAAATTTGCTCCAGAGCAAATGCTCGTTTGCGGGGCAGCACCGGTGTAAATTTGCTCCGCAGCAAATGCTACAATTTGCTCCGCAGCAAATGCTCGTTTGCGAGGGGGGGGAAGGCTCGCTACGCATGAAAAGAGTTGATTACGTATGGCGAGAATGAGTTGCTTTCCTGCTCTGTCGGACTTCCGTCAGGTGTTTAATAACGACACAAGACAAGGCTGGTAACAGTAGCAAAGCACCTCTTGGGTTATACCATCTCAACTAGAACGGGGGGGATAGTCGCCAAACATCATCTTTCCTTTTGTAGGAGACTGGACTGTCTCGGAGTTGTTTGTGTAGTTTGTTCCTTTGTTTTGTGTTCACAACCCCCCCGTGCCCCATAGAATTTATTTTGTGATTTCCTCTCTTGATTTTTCTGTTTGGCGCATTACATTTTTGCTTTTCTGAGTGTCATTGAACTCATCGTTGATTTACGTTTTCGGGGGCGGTCACTCTCGAGCAGAAGGCACGGAGACCGAGAAGGAGAAGGACGTGCCTGTACAGTAGTTGCTTGAGTTGTGTATACGTTTTAAAAAGAACCAACACGACAGCTCATTTGTTTTCTGTCGTTTTGCTCCGCAGCAGAAACTGCCCGTGTGAACGCAAGTGGAGCTGCGCCAACGCTGTGCCGGTGCTGCCACGCTGAGCGGCTTTGTACGTGTGAACGCTCCACAAAATTTGCTCCGGTGTAAACTATATCGCAACAAAATACGGTGCAGCGCCGGATCAAATGTGTGCCGTGTGAACACGCCTATAATCATTTTATTGACAAGACCATAATTCTATGAGTATAACGTTGTAGTGTGATTAGCAGAATTTTGAAAATGATTTTATGAGAATACACTTCTAATGAGAAAAAAAGTAAACATTTTCCTGAAGAAGGCATAATCCTATACATATAAGGCTGATATTCTACACCCCAAAAAATATGACGACTCATATCTACCATAGTCCAGGATGAGGTTTCCAGGCCTGCTTTAAGGCAAACTGTGATGACAACAAACTGCAACACACATATAACAACAACATGAATCCAAATGCTTACTTTTCCACAAAAAATGTCATTGGAGACACATCAGATGTTTGTGTGTGTGCGTGATGCATGCTTACTTACTGTGTAAACCATGTTTCCTAAAAGGAGATAGTCAGGTGTCCTTCCATTGCCAAACACTGTATCTGTGTGGGGATTGAAAGTTTCAGAGGCTACACCATCGACACAGTGAATGAAGTCAGTTATAATTGCACAATAACATGATGGTTTTGATCCTGACAGTAAACGGTCACCTGGCGTCTACACCTTCCCTAAACGGCTGCCACTCAGCTGGAAGCAAACGCGTGAATGAAATGAAAAGTCGAGTCCAGTAAAAATAGGAACGTATAAAATGTATAGAATATCACTGTATGTATTATAGAGTCTGTGTACGTGTACTACATGTGGTTTTAAGAGGAAAGGGCAGACGGGGTGGCTGTGCGACTCACCGGCGAGTCGTTGTGTGAGTGTCTGGGCATGAGCTGTGGCCGACAGCAGCTCTTACATTAGTGTGTTTATGCAGAGGGCTGAAAAATACACGAGTGACTGTGACTCCCTTTTCACACACATGAGTATATTACATACAGTAAGTAAAACCTACAGACACGATTGGTTAAAAAATGTGATATGGTGAGGGAGCACATTATGTAGGGTGAGTTGGGGTCTATCCCAGCTTACTTTGGGCAAGAAGTGGAGTCAACCGACGAATGGGCGCCAGTCAATGGCACGGCACATACAGACAAACCACCATTGACAGTGACATTCACATCAACAGACATTTGAGAGTCTTCGTGCAAGTTCTTGGAATGTGGGAAAACTAAAACTAAATAAACTGATCGGCACATAACGGGGAGTTGAAAGGAAACAGCTCACTTCCAAGCTTCTCTGGTCAATTTACATACGAGACATGGTGTATTGTTATTTTAACGACATGCTATTAACGCTAACATCTGCATTTTTTTCCCGTGAAGACGGACAAGATTTGCTGACGTCTTACTGTTGAGGCATATTTAGGAGAAAACAGAGTTTGAACACCATATTGTACCACTTTGAGGGCTTTCCACTTTAGAGGTTCCACTGTATTTGACTGTAAAACAATCCCTTAAGCCTCGTTTACATGAATTGGAATGAAGAAGTGGTGCTAACACGATATAGAGTGCGTGTCCCGTTGTGACTGGAGGACAGGAGACACATGTTAGCAATTGACCAGTGGATGCATGCAGAAAGCGCTAATTAAGACAAAGTACGCGACGCTGACTGGACTCCCTCCTCATCGTGAATCTCCGGGAGCTGCTCACCGTGCTGGAAGGCTTTGAGAGGGAACCAGAAGAGGATGACGGAATGGAAGAGGCCGTTCAGACAATGAGCCCAGAAGACCTGCAAAGAAAAAAAAAGAAGGGAGGGGGTTGGAGATGGTCAAAAATTCCAACAAGAGAGGAAGGGAGTGGGTTGGATACAAAAGAGTGTAGGGAGCTCCTGCCTACCAAGCAACCTCTGACCTGGGGCCTTTGTGCTAGCCCGGCGCTAGGCTAAGTGGCGGTTTTGTCAGGGCCCCCCACTTTCAATGGCCACCCCGCTGACAGACACGTTGTATATCCTTCTGTGGGTGCGACTGGGTGGAGGGAGCGGCAGTGAAGCGCAAGTAGATTAAAATGCATTTTGGAAGGAAAAAGTGGCCTGCAAAGTAACATGTCGCTCGTGTTACGACCAACCCTTTTTTTTTTTTGTTAAACTGATACTTACTTCATTGGGAGTGACTAATGTGAAGGGCTACCAGTGTGATTTGCACTTCTGAAATATCAAATTTGCTCAAAGAACCTTATTAATGTTTTAACAACTTGTAATTATCAACATTAGTTTAACAGGGTAGGAAAGCGATACATACCTACAGTATAAGTGACGCGTTGTTGTCTCTGCAAGTGTTTAGATTTTCACATTTCTACAACATTCCTGGAAAATCCCAATGTCCAATTTGGCTTGCTATGAACACTGACTAACGGGGCTATTGTGTGACCAATTGATTGGAAAAATTCCAGGGCAGCACGGTTATAGCGCGTCCGGCTCACAATGCAGAGGCGTAGGGTTCGATTCCAGGCCCTGAACTTCCTGTGTGGAGTTTGCATGTTAACCCTGTGCCTGTGCGGGTTTTCTCCGGGTACTCCGGTCTGTGTGTAGTTTGCATGTTAACCCCGTGCCTGCGTGGGTTTTCTCTGGGTACTGCGGTTTCCTCCCACATGGCAAAAACATGCACCGGAGGTTAATTGAACACTCTGAATTGCCCACAGTGTGTGATTGTGAGTGCGAAAGGTTGTTGTCCGAAGACAGCTGGGATAGACTCCTGCAGGCCCACGACCCTCATAAGGATAAGCGGTTCGGATAATGGATGGAAAAAAAATACCAAACTTGTACTACCAGAGTAATTCTTGGAATGAAGATTGCTTATTTTAAATTCATTCCAATTTGAATATTTTATTTTTTAATGTACTTTTTTTAAATACTTTTATTATGACAGTGTGTATCTTTTTGTATTTTTGCTATTGCAGATTATACAATCATTAAAATATAAATTATCTTTTAAATACAACAATTATTTGATGTAATTATTTAATAAACAATACTGGTCAGGAGCAAATTTTCAGAGATGGCTTTATGTGATGCATAACATAGTTTTAACGCTGATTTAAAAAATGTGGTCATCAGGTATTTGAGATATTTTCATCTTTTTGTTTTTAAATGTGACCTATAAAAGCGTGGTCATACGGATTTTACCATGCTTTGCAATTTATGGCGATGATGTTTCAAGAAAAAAAAAAGCACCTGCTGCTCAATCTATCTCTTAATTCATAATTCGTGCTTGAGAAAAAAATAAAATGAGGGCAGACTGAATCAGTGCAAAAAATTCATCTTGAATCTCTGATTTAAACATTTTGTTAACATTTGTTGACCAGTGTAATTACTTTGTAGTTAGTCTCTTTATTATCATAACATTACTGCAATAAGTTGATTGCTTTTTATTATCCTATACATTCCTCTACATTTCACTTTTTTTTTTACTTCTTATTTCTGAAAATAATGGATGTGTTATTATTTTTATCATATATGTTCTCTTATTAGTTTTCATTAGATATTTATATTTACAATTAGAATATTATATATGTTTACATGAAAAAATATTTTGACATGATAACTATTTTGGGTAAACTTCCTCACGTCCAGTGTTCTTTGTCCATGTTGAGGCTGAAAATGATTCCTTGACTGATAAACGGTTAATTTCATTCAGACTCAGCACTCTTGTATGCCAGCTAAGTGACAAGCTTCAGCCTTAAGAAAGCAGATTTGAGTGTGTGTACACACACGCACACGCACGTACGTACACACACATACTCTCAGATGTCAAGGTACTGAAAATTATTAAAGCCTGTTGGTATATGCAGACGTAAGGTGAGTCTTTGACATCGAGCGTAAAACAAACTTGCTCCAAATATACATTCCACACAGCACGTGCCAAGTAAAACACTAATGAGCGATGTAGCGTGAAATTACCACGAAATCTATTCTGCCAACATAAAAAAATGCCCCACTTTGGATGTCCGTGTTGGTACCAAGAATTTAACACCAAGACTTCAAAAATAAATTGTCTGGGCTCTTTTCATTGAGTGGATTTTAAACACACTTTTTGACTGATTCAGCACATCTGTCCGTAAAGCTTTATGTAAAACAAGCAGTAAGCCTTGAAAACTGGACCGTTTCGGGGCATTTTAATTGCTATGAATGACACTTCTTTAAATGGAACTGGGCTGAATTGGGGCTGTAGGCCGTTGCTTGTGCACATTGGCCTCAGTGGCCCGACCTCCTCACCTTTCCGATCCTAACTTACCGAAGTCCAATTGCGCCCCACCCCCGCGCCCCCAAACATGCTCCTCCAACTTCCCACCCCTCCCTGGATTACCTCACCCTCTCGCTGTGTCCACAAAAGCCATTACGCTAAAAGAATCCCCCGTCCCGCCCCTCCTTCTCGCTGGTCAGATGCTGCCCAAATTATCATTCATTCTACAAGCACATTTATGCCAATTAGCCTCACAGTTTGGCCTTCACAATTCTGCTCAGAAAGCAGTGGGAGTGCATACAAAGCCCCTCCGCAAAGGATGAATGCTAATGAAATCAATAAATGTTCATAATTGGTTGTCACAGTGGGACCTGTATTGTCTTTGTGGCTCTCCTAATTGCACACACACACACACACACACACACACACACACACACACACACACACACACACACACACACACACACACACACACACACACATCACTGAATCCGGTAATTAATGTTAAGACAAATATTGAGCGGACTGTTGTTGAATGGGCAAGGTGGGAAGGGAGGGGCAAATTGGTTCATGGCTGTAAACACCAAGGCTACATAAAGAAAGGTTTATGTGGGTGACCTAAGTGTAAGGAATATGTTGTTAAAAGGTGAAAAATTCACATTCTGCCACCCTGGGTCATTTTCTCCCCTCACCTCAACAGAAAAAGCTTTGATTCACAATCTAAAAAAGATGATTTTTTTAACGCAAGAAAAAAATTGGGCAGAATAAAATACACAAGAATAAAGTGCACAAGTCGGTGTCAACAACAAGCTGCAGGTATGGCCACAGATTCGATTTCATGTCAGGTCATGGAGAAAATGCGTGCGTATGCGCATATGTGTGTGTGGAGAGTTCTGAAGGTCAGGGTTTGAATCTTGGCCCCAGCTGTAGAATTATCAGAGCTATCCAAATAATCCGTTTGAAAAGCCCAGTTGAGAACTACTGTATTAGAGCTAAAGTGAAGCGCTAATAGATGCCATTGGTGCATATGAGATGACTAATATTTAATGATCTTTGGTTTTGTTGTGTATAAATATAATATACGGGTAATACGGGAGATGCATTGTAGACACATGCAGCAGTCACTTGTCGTTGACCTAGAGCAGACATGGGCAAACTACGGCCCGCGGGCCGGATCCGGCCCGTTGGGCTTTTTAATCCGGCCCGTCGAAGGTTGGTGCACAACAGAATTAAGGTTCGATATAAATGATTGCATTCATTTCATTTGGACTTGTAATGACAGGCATTTCAACGCCAGATGGCGCAGTTACTTGAAGTTGCAGAGCACAGGGAGGGAGGGGGAGACGATACAGAAGCCAGCAGTAGCGCCAACTCAAGCAACTCCCGCTCGATACGATGGAATAAGTGTGTCGCGCCGCTATTTTCTATCATTGGATCCAAAACAGCGACATGCAAGTGACTCTTTGTTGCAGTGAGTTTTACTGCAATTGCGAACATTTTCACGTCCTGTCGATCATGGCATCTAAACGAAGAGGAAGAGTAATGGCCACGGTAGAGAAAGTGAAGTGTATCTGATTAAACGAAGCGGGTTACAAAATACGAAACATTCACGAGATGCTTGGAGTCTGAAAGACTGAAATCTACAAGACTTTGAAAAACGAGGAAGTGATTTGTGCTCAGTCCGATTCTGGCTATTTCCATGCCCAGAGTGAATTGTGTTACGGGGAGTGAACACCCCTCTTTTGGAATGGTTTGCCCCAGCAGCACGGGAAGGGCGTGCGCTTGTTTGTATGGGCAGTATTGAATACAGCGGCACATAAACAACACTCTGATGTCCGGTGTCTTTCTTATGCACAAACCATACAGAAACAAATTGCTTGCGGCTCGACGGACAGTCGAGTAAATAAACGTTTCCTTGAATGGTTTGACTGCTATCGTGCTAAAAACTTTCCGCAAACTGGACCGCTAGAAAGAGAGGAAGCCAGTCCCAGAGCGCTAACTATGAGCATAGAAGACTTCGAAGCGTCCCGTGTCTGGCTTCAAAAGTTCGCTACGCGACATCAGCTGAGCAACGCTGTCATGTGTGGTGATCGAGGGGAGGTCAAGTCAGAGACAATGAGTGAGTCGAAAGAAAAGCAACCAGGTCTCTTACACGTCTCATTTTGGAGCAAATAGTCCTAACTTTGTTATATTTTGTCATATACCTGTACTGCTTGCTGCAGTTTTTGGCCAACATATTGTTGCACTTTGTTGCTTGTGTTGTCACACATGTATGTTGCTCACATACTTGAACATATACCATAGTTGTTTCACCGTTCACATTAAAAAAAGTATGGTAATACTTTTATGCTTTTGTTCTGTTGATGTTTGGTATGGACTGTCAACATATAATTTTTTTTATATGTACCGTATCTTGTCCTGACACGGCCCACCTGTCAAATTTAGAAATCAATGTGGCCCCCGAGCCAAAAAGTTTGCCCACCCCTGACCTAGAGCATAGGTGTCAAACTCCGGTCCTCGGGGGCAGCTTTCCTGTGTGTTTTCCAGCGTTCCTTCCTGCAACACACCTGCTTCAAATGATCAGCTCATCAAGCAAGCCCTGTGGGAGCCTGATAATGATTCTGATCATTTGAATCAAGTGTGTTGTAACAGGGAGAGATGGAAAACATGCAGGAAACCGGGCCAGATGACCGGAGTTTGACACCTGATGCCCCACGGGCTCAATCAAGGTAACGGCTAATAACAGGTCTGCAGTATAAAGGTTATAGTGCATTTTAAGTCCATCCTAAACTTTCACCCAAAAGTCTAATATCCCAAATTTTAGTGAGTAGTGTATAAAATACATCACGTTCCGCTTCAAATCTCACCAATTGATTCTAGAACTGACACCACATCATCCCGTGTGCTTGAGGGTAAACTTGAACAAATGGTTTTGTGCTTAAACAAATTGCATAATTCTCCATGGCAAACAGCATCATGTGACATCTTTCACCCCCCCCCCGGTTCTTTCTGCACCACCGGCCCAAACACCCGTCTGACCTTGTCTGCCCGTGACCCCCATGGCAAATCGCTCTTTGTTCCACCTTAACACCGCACTAACCAGGTCACCACGCATGTGAGGAGCGTACAGGAGTCCCCTGTGCTTAAAAGAGGAGACATCTTCATTGTTGTCTTAACAAGAGGACCCCAACTCTGTCCCAACCCCCGCTAAAATTACCCTACCTAAACAGGTCACACTAGCCCAGGGCTAACCCCCAACCTGGGCAACAGCAAGTATTACTCCATGAGAAAAGGGCCGTTCACACGGGCAGATTTATTTCGGACCTACTCTGAAACTGCTCCCCTCGAGCGTTCATACGTGCAACTTTGTTCCAGCGTAGCGCCCGAAAACAGCTTGTTTCGGATCAAATTTAAACCACCTCAGGGAGGTGGTTTAAAAATTTGCTCCGGAACAAATGCTCGCTTCTTGAAGCAGTACCGAAGCAAATGTGCACGTATGAACGCAACTGGGTTAAATTTGCTCCAGAGCAAATGCTCGCTTGCGAGGGTGGGGGGGGGGGCCTCGCTGCGCATGAGAAGAGTTGATTACATACGGCGAGAATGCGTTGCTTTCGTGCTATGTCGGACTTCCGTCAGGTGTTTGTTTAATAACGACACAAGACATGGCTGCTAACAGTAGTAAAGCACCTCTTGGGTTATACCATCTCAACTAGAACGGGGGGGGGGGGGGGGGGTAGTCCCCAAACGTCATCTTTCCTTTTGTCGGAGACTGGACTGTCTCGGAGTTGTTTGTGTAGTTTGTTCCTTTGTTGTGTGTTCACAACCCCCGCCTTCCATAGAATTTATTTTGTGATTTCATCTCTTGATTTTTGTGTTTGGCACATTAAATGTTTGCTTTTCTGAGTGTCATTGAACTCATCGTTGATTTACGTTTTCGGGGGCGGTCACTCTCGAGCAGAAGGCACGGAGACACAGAAGGAGAAGGACGTGCCTGTACAGTAGTTGCTTGAGTTGTGTATACGTTTTAAAAAGAACCAACACGACAGCTCATTTGTTTTCTGTTGTTTTGCTCCGCAGCAGAAACTGCCCGTGTGAACGCAAGTGGAGCTGCTTCGACGCTGTGCCGGAGCTGTGACGCTCAGCGGCTTTGTACGTGTGAACGCTCCACAAAATTTGTTCCGGTGTAAAAATATATCGCAACAAAATACTCCGGTGCAGCGCTGAAATAAATCTGCCCGTGTGAACAGGGCTGAAGTGCTGCAAAAGCAGTTTACCTTGGTGTTGAATCCCATTGCATTCTGGGAGGTTTTGTAGAGCTCTGGGTACTTCAGCATGTTTTCTTTCCGACACGAGCGCTCAAATATTCCCAGAGTGAGCGGAGGCAGGGCGGTGAAGATCTGGACAACAAATTAAAACACGTGGACAGAAGAAAAACAAAATATCAGGGTTGAAGCAGAAACAAACCCAACCCCGAAAGAAAATCTCTGTAATTGTGTTCAGAATACTGTATTTTTCGGACCATAAGACACACTTAGAATGCTTTAATTTTCTAAAACAATCCACAGTATGCTTTCAAATGGATGTTGGCTTTTCAGTCCTTTGTTTTTAGTTTCAAATTCCTTCCTATTATGTTCACGTTATCATCAAACACACATCAAACAGTTATTAGCCTAATAATCTTCCTCCTTCACTTTCTGTAAAGTTTTTTTACAGACTAGTTGTTTGTTACTCCCCCCCACGTTCCCCAATCTTTGAACCCTGTGCCTTTTAAGTGATGCAGAATATTTCTGATTTTTTATTGCCAAGCTTCAAGCTATCAAAAGATTTACCCATAGTCTTGGCACATCTTCCCAATGCAAATGACCAATCATGTCACAGTGGACCAATTAAACTGTCTGAGTCCACCCTCATACTGAATATTCATCAGCCACTTGCAGTTGGAATGTGCACCCATGAGGGTAGAGCAGGCTGGCTGAAGAAATAAATTTAAAAAGTCTGTATGCATCGCGGTGTATGGCTGTTAAAGTAGCAATTGAGAGCGAAAAGAAGAATCTTGAGTTGGCATCGGGAACGCGTGCCATAAATACAGCCATGTCTGCAGTGCAGCATCTGTCTCTCGGTTGTTTGTTTGACGACTGATTCCCACCATCGCTGACAACAATAATAAGTCTTTGCATCCACAGCTTTTCTCCAACACGTAACAAACATGTTTCGAAAGGCTGCACCGCTGCGTGGTGAAGCTCGTGAATTTGCCTCATGTGACAAGAGTGACTCAGAACGGTTCTAGGTTGCTACTGGAATAACTAGCTGCCTTCTGCATTGTTTGGGGGAAAAAATATGTGCCTATCGGTGTTTTAGCTGAATAAAAGTTGTTTTTAAAAAATCCATCTGTGTGTCCTCTTTCTTTGCAAATATCCCAAGTTGTAATGTGGAGGCCCACGGCTATTAATCTGAATTGGCCATTGTACGTATACATGTAATTAGTTTTGCAGTCTGGAAATGATAGTAGATGTACACTTCAAATGTTTAATTATTTCATGCCAGATTTATTCAAAATTAGAAAGTAATTATTTATGGGGGAATCCTTTCACCCATAAATAATTACTATGGGTGAAATGATGGTTTCAAAATCAACTGCTGAATATGATTTCGGACAGTAAAGCAAGTTTTTGAACTTTTACACACTGGCGGATGACATGATAATTAAGTTGTCAGTTTTTTTCCACTGTAAAATAACACTGTAAAACACATAATTCAAAATTTTGACTTTTTTTTAATCCATTTTCATTTGCTGCCCAAAAAAAAAACAAAAAAAACAAACATGCATCTCTTGAGTTTTGATTAAAAAGGGGGAAAAAAGGTTAATTCATAATTCAATGGAAAACAGTAACCTCAAAATGTGTTTTTTATCATTTAAATCTTGTTTTAGGTCTTTGCGTTTTGAATAAAAAGAAAAAAAATGAACAATATTTAAGGATGTGCATGATTTCATCAGACAATGATGCCATGCAAACCTTCCACTTTGCTCCTATTGCGGCTTCATAGCTCGAAGCAAATACCTGTTGAGATTTCTTCATTCTTTCCTCTTCCTGGCCCACTCTCTTTGTTTTGAAACACTCAGGATAAGTGAGAAGACTGTAAAACCTCTCAGGTTTCCTTACTTTGGATGAGTCACATCTGCTCGCATGCAAAACTCATCTCTCTCATTGGACGGTACAGTATTCCAGCCTGGCCAAAAGTGAAATAATTTAGCAGTGTTCTAATGGAAGATATGGTGTGTAGAAGGGGTTTAGAGGCCGAGGCTTGAGTGGGTCCCTTAGTGTGACTTCTCATTGGTCCCATCAGGAGTAGAAGTCTGCATAGGCATTGGTCTGCATGACACGCTCCACCGTGCTCCTTTCTTATTCCGGGGAAGACCTCCACTGAGGGGCGGATTCAGACCAATGCCTCAGACAGACTCCCACGGAGCCACAGGAATTTGGGCTGCACCCACCAGTGTGACCGAGAAGGTCATTTATTGAGAAATTAATGCAAGGGCAGGACTGCAAGAACGTCCACTTAAGGATTAGAAGCATACAGATGGACATTTTTACTTCAGCAAAGTCATGACATATGAAATATGACTTAATTAGGAGTGGTCCCACTATAGAGCCCTGCGGGACTCCCCTTCCTTTGCTTTTTAATATCATACAAGCATAGCTGCGCCGGCTAACGGCATTTCCTGGAGCAAGCCAAACTGTTGTTCTTTCACATTCAGTGCATAGTTCAGGCCACAGGGGAAGGTTGGTCTTTGACAAAGGGTCATTAATACACTGGAGGGTTTTCAGGATGTTCGTGACACAATCCCGCAATGAAGAGCTGCTTCCAACCTCAGCTCTTTTGGGAGCGTTAAGCTCTGTAGACCGCAAAGCTTTTATCAACACTCACCACGTTGTACAAGCCGATGCACCAGCGTTCAAACAGAATCTGACCCGAGAAGCCATTGACAAATGCAAACCAGATCTGCAAGAGAAAAAAAAAAAAATCACAAGAGATGAGCGAAAGAGCATAAGAGGAGAAAGCGAAACATAATCACAGATCTATTGTTAGAGTTCAATTTAAATCCATTTGAGAGACATAGAAGGCAATATTTTGACCACTGTCCTTGCCTTTTCTCTTTCTATGACACTATTTTGATCTTAATTATGAACAATTTGAAATGTGACCAACTCCAGCAAAGGAGTTCATAAAACAATATCAAATAAAGTTTTTCCCCACAGCAATTAAAATGAAAATAATATGTTCAAACCTTTGCCGTTATCAAACATTTATTAACTGTAAAGTCAGCGTTTGAAGACACACTTTAGTATTCTTAACTGACACCCAAGTGTAAAAAGAATCTCTATGATGTTAAGATGTGAAACCAGTAAATGCTTGATCTTAATACTAATGACAAAGGTGTGATGCTAAGCTGACTTTCGTCATACAGAACCTTGTGAAAAAATATTTCAAAAAGTGTCAAAAGTAGTTAATCACTGTAAAACATTCAAAAAGATTGTGACAGCTTAGGATCCAATTCCAATGATATAATCAAATTCTGAGAAAAAAAGCCCCCCCCAAAAAGCAAAATACACAAAAACAGTTCATTCCTTGATGCTCATAGAACTGACACCTTAAGACATTGTGCAAACACCAACATTGTGTCCATATCTTTCCCAATGATTTTGCTGAGGATTTGAATCTTACGAATTCAGAGGCAATCAACCGCATACAAGCAGCATTATGGAACAAGAGGCTGAGTGTGGCCATCAAGAGGTGAACAAAACAGAACATTTTTAACAAGATGAATACTGTATACTTTTCAGTCACTGATGTTTCACAAGTAAAAGCAGAAGTGATTACTTTCTAACCCATCCATTCAGGCTTGTAAGTGTTGACGTGAAATCAAATGGCCATCAGTCTATCTGAGCAAAGGCAGAGTGGCTCAACAGGAAGAGCCAGAGGCACTTCCACTGATGCGAACTTCCTACTGGGGCCATCACATGATTACTTTCATACGTACTTTGTTCATCAAAAACCTGCTTCCCTTTTGAGAGCAGGCTGACATGACAAGAAGGTGACAAATGAGGTTGTTGTAGCGACAGAATCGAGGCTGGGCGGCCGAGTGATGGCATGGATCAGTGTGAAATAGTGATGGACAGTGTTCAACTGTTGTACAGTGTCATGGTTCATTCATGGTTATGATTTTGATTTGGCTTGAATTTCAAAAAAGAGGGTCATTCGAGTGTCCTAGGACAGATTGTGTTGATTTTGTTTTCTCTACACAAATAGTTATGTAATGAATAAGAAACTGACAACATGTGGTAGTTACAGTATAAGCTGCTATGCTGACGGACCTGGCAGTTGAACAATCTAGTCATCTTTTGCTTCAATTTCATGAATGAAGCCATTCCACTTTGAATTTACAACTACATGAGATGTTTATGTACTAATATAATGTTTTATATTTTCAGTACACGACAGATTTGTCCAGTTATGCTCCCAGAGAGTATTCCAATTATGATTGAAAAGTGTCACTTGTGACATGATTTCCAACTAAATTCCCCATATATTGTGTTGATAGAACACAGAGTTCTCATGTTATTAAAACTTCGATAATTGTTCTTCCAAAAGTAGACCTCTTGTTTCCACTCATGTCAAAGCTGTCTGGGGAACATCAGGGCTGCAGCCTTAAGCAAGCACGTTCTCGCTTCATTGGACTTCATTATGAAGACATGAGCTGCCACAAATTGGGACTATTTGAGGGTTCCCCCCGGCCCCTCTCCATCTCCCTCCCGATCCTGATCTGCCACCAGCTCCTCCCTTTAAATTGTGAAAGCGCATACATGAGACCCAACCGCCAATCTTAAGGCTCAAAATAATCCACGTAAAGACAAAAGAACAGTTTAATATGTATGTGCGTGGGTGCGTGCGCGCACCACTTCACTACCACGCCCAGCCTGCCCAGACCCCAGCCCCCTCCTTTAGGTGCACTCTACCATGAGCATGTTGCTTTTGAATGTGTGTGTGTGTGTGTGTGTGTGTGTGTGTGTGTGTGTGTGTGTGTGTGAGGGGGTGTTTTCACAGTCATAATGGATGCACAATCAAAATATGCGAAGCTCTAAGTTGTTTTGGGGGTGTTGCTTTGGCTTCGTGGTACAGTGAACCTGTCCACCATGGGGGATACATCGCAGACCCATCTGTTATACAGAGAGACAATATGGCTTTACCTCTCCTACATGCTACAAACATATTTAAACAGATTAAAATATATTCAAACTCTCCTACAGGTAGGCCTGCAACTAATGACTACCGGTAGTTTAATTATTGATTAATCTGTCAATTGTTATTATTGTTGATTCATCGATGAATGGGATAAATTATTTTGAAAAATCCACCTCTTTATTCGCAAACATCTGTTTTTCAAATTGACAGAAGAGAAAATACACAAAAATAAATAGATTTATGTTTGCAAATGACTTATTTTGATTAAACACAAATATAATTACTACACAGTAATTTCATAGAGTACATTTTACTCTATAAAGCCTAAATTTGGTCTCAGTCGAAACTTAGTAACATTTTAGAGTAAGATATTCAGTGTAAATCTTACACAGAAAAAAAAGTTGGAGCAATTATGACTTGAAAAACAAGTACATTTTTTCACTCTGAAATTCTAAATACATTTTCCAAGGGGAGTTTTTGAGTAGATTTTATCTTCATACTAGTAGTTGAAAAGTCACTGAGCTCTTAATGATTAATTATCCAAATAGCTGTTGCTTGGTTCGATTATCGATTAGCTGTTGATTAATCAATTAATTGTCACACCTCTACGACAAAGTATTAAAGTGCAGTTATCTTGAATGCTTCAAACTGTTTATTTGTCCATCCCAGTTAGTTTACTAGTAAAGTGGCAGACAAAACAAGGTTATTTTGAATGCTTCAAGCTGTTTATTTGTCCATCCCAGTTAGTTTACTAGTAAAGTGGCAGACAAAACAAGGTTTCAACCCAAAATACAACACATCTTGATTTATAGAGCGCTTTCACAACAGCTGCAGCTGTAACAAAGCGCTTTACAGAACAGTTAACATAAAATAAAAAAATACGGTAATATAGTGGTACCTCTATTTACGAAAATAGTTCGTTTGGGAAGAGATTTTGTGGAGAAAGACATTTTGTAAGTAGAGACGCATTTTCCATGTAAATGCCCTAATCCATTCCAAGCCCCCCAAAATTCAGACATAAATGTTTTATGAAGCATAAAATGCATCAAAATATGTAACAAATACATGTTACAATTAGATTATTGCACAATAAATGAGAGTTGTGCACAATGTTAAAAACAAAGAATAGAATAAAGAATAAAAATGATGGTCATTTAACTTTCAACTGCGTCCTCGTCGTTTTTTGCCCTATATTAGTTCACATTCTCTCTCAGAAGTGGTTTTTGCCGGGTGTTTTGTAAAGAACTGATCCAAGGACGTTTGCTTTTGTCGGGCCTTTAAAAATCCTTCGAAAATGTCCAAGGCAAACCATCAGTATAATGAGCGATCGCCCGAACACTTTTCACTTTTTCTGGGCGATTCACATTTACATATAACTATCCGAATGTCGCATGGCCTGAGGGGCAAATGACAAGGACACTGCATAGACACATCTCTACACAGTAGAGGTCCCTCTTAGCCAATGGGAGAGCAGCTATAAGTATACACCGGAACTGTCAAGCATCGACTGTTAAATAGACATTGGTTCTCCCTTTTTCCTGTACTTGATATAAAGATACAAAGTACATTACATGGGCAATATAAAATTAAAATGTAAATGCACCCAATTGTAGCCACTCTAATTGTCAACACAAGCGTCTCTTCCAGCAGACATCAGTGCTCACTGGTATAACAACAAGCAAGGTGCACAACTCTAAATTCAGACTTGCCTGTATTAAACTCATACAACAAAACGGCAGCAGCTTACAAATGCACAATATGGGACAGGTTCACTGGAAATTCGGAGGACATTTCGCGTGTTTATGTATGCATGAAGCCCCCAAGAGCCAGGAGGCAGGCTGCCTCCAGCGGCGGTAACAAGGAGAAGCTAGCAAGCAGGTCAAACTGCTGAATTAATTCCAGCTCTGCTCAATGTGAGGCTATAGCCTGTTTATTGTTGTGCAAGTTCAAAAAGGATTCCATTCACAGCAAGCAGTAACTGCTTCTTATGTGAGTGTTTTGGCCTGGTCCTCGGGGTCCCCAATACAACCCCTCTGTCTGTCTCTCTTGAGGGACAGATGCATTGATTTGCTCATTAAGAGAAAGAACGGGCCACAATCTCTCTTCCCCTTTTCTTCTCGTCATTGAGGGCCACTCAGAAGAGGGGTGTGGCTGGCCTCTCTCTTCTCTCTCCCCCAGTGCACATGTTGAAAAACAGCCATGCAGGCGATTAGAAGACTCTTTGCATATTCAACAGCGGATGAAAAATCATTGATTGCAAAGCTCTGGAGGCTTCGTTCAGAAGCGTCTGGAAGGGGTTGACATTTGTCCCTTACAATGCGGGCCCTGATACTCTTGGGCTTACTACAACAGAATTGCTAATAGAATTCACACACAAAGGCACCATTGAGGACATGAAGAGGTAGCTGATAAATATGCCACAAATATGTGGTGCCGCATGTGACCGGTGCCGTTTTGCAATGCGGAGCACGGCCTCGTGAATCTGCTTTCATGTAATGGCCTCATAAATGCCACTTGTCCATCAGCGCGCTCTATGGCCAAGTGTCAATCAAACATGAGTGGCCTGCAGGATTGGCTATTTGAATGATGTTGCTATAGTTCCCTTTCGGAGGGGTCTCTGAGCGAGAAATGTGAATGCGGCCCCCTTTTTCACCGCACTTCTTTCGTCAACTGTGCCGTTTGGGATAAAAGTGGGAATTCTGCTTGAGGAATCACATTCACTAAAATATGTGCATGATTGCAACCAGGAAGAGTGCCATGAATTGAAGGAAACAGAGCTGATTGGAAACAGATTGGGAACACGAGAACAGTTACAAATATATCGGGTATCTCTCAAATAGACGTCATGCCCAATAAGTCACCAGCCGTGTCATCCATTAAAAACAAATAAAGATTGCATAAAAAACAAACACCTTTAAGTTCATCTTGCATTATTTGGAGAAAGCGTCTTGAATGTGATATGCTGAAAACAACCCCCCCCCCAAAAAAACAAACTATCATGGCCATGCCTCAGATTGACGTGCACTCCAATAAATCAGTGGGCACGTCATCCATTTGAGATGACTAGAGGCCTTTCTCAAAAAACTCCTCCCTCAAATCAAAAGACAATCGAAAATGGACAGCAACAAATGACAGTATTTCACTTCATAAAGTTAATTCCCAGACATGGACTGGTGCGTGTAAACAGTCTCTTAGAGTGAAGAGTTGTACCTCATGGTGCAAACGGCATAGTGTTAAAGATATACACTATGAGGAGGTATCATCTTCATTTGCAATGAGCAAGCTTCACTGCCCTGCACTTTACAGCAGCTTTGTTTGGTCAGGTCCATTCTTGTCATTCCCTTAAATTTTCCAATAATAGTACATTTACTTTGTTTAAACACTTGGTGTCAATTTTAATCATGTTTAACTTTAATTCATGAGGGCGGCTCGGTGGCCGACGCAGGGTTCGATTCTGGCTCCGGCTTTCCTGTGTGGAAGTTGGGATGTTTTCCTCATGCCTGTGTGGGTTTTCTCCGGGTACACCTGTTTCCTTCCACATTCCAAAAAACATGCTTGGCAGGTTAATGGAACACTCTAAATTGTCCCAAGGTGTGAGTGTGAGCGCGGTTGTTTGTTTGTCTATGTGTGCCCTGTGCATGGCTGGCAACAAGTTCAGGGTGTACCCCGCCTACTGCCTGTTGACAGCTGGGATAAGATCCAGTCAGCCCCGCAGCCCTTCTAAGGATAAGCGGATCAGAAAATGGATGGATGGATTAATTCATGAATCAGTACAAATAATGGCCTCCACCAAGTTCATTTTTCAAAAGAGTTGCTGTAAATAAAGGTTTCTTTCTATGTATTGGTATTCTCTTTCTTTGTTGTTATTGGGGTTTTTTCTTCAACAATCTCCAATAAACCTGAACTTCCTCCCTGGGGATCCTAAAGGATTATCAATTCTACACAATAGGATAGGATACATGAGTGGACATTAATCTTGTGCATGCCACAATGCTCCCAACATACCAGGTAAGTTAAAAAAAAAACATTGCCACTGCTTCTTTGAGTTTCCGTAGTAGGAATGTAAACTGGGAGTGAGGGGAAGCACATGCCAGGACAAAGCTCAACTCGTTAGTGTGACAAACTGGTGCAATGTGTTAAATTTCAGGGTCTGACAATGTCTCCTATTGTTTGCTTGAAATCCCTGAAGAAGCAACACGTGGCGAGAGGAGCACAAAGCTCATTTCCACAGCGAGCGACAAAAGCAGCGCGAACACGACGATGCAGGCCCCGCAGACACGAACGACCCAAAACGCGGTTTTGAAAGGCGAGGAGCTGCATTCTGACTATGAGAAGAACACACAATGTTGAGAGGAATTTCTGACCACGATTCATTCGATTGTGGTCTGAGGTCTCTCGGAGTGTTGTGGTTCATTTACAACAGGAGGCCAACTGTAAAAGGAGAAAACCATACACGCAGGGAAGTGGGGGTTCACCAGTGCATGTTTGAAACACATCGCAAGTCGTTTCTGAATATATTCAGAGCATGTGGGAAAACATTTACCTGGATTACATGTGATTACAAGATGGAATGCAAACTACAAATAGTAAAAAAAAAATACAAAAAAAGAGTCACTGATGGTAACTGTTAAAACAGAGTGTGGAACCAGTGGCTTGTAAGACCATCTGAACCGGACCACCAAGCAATGCTGAACCCAAAAGTTTCAAAACAGTTTCTGTTAAGGCTAAACAATTTAGAAAAAAAATAATCAAGTTGCAATTTTTTACTCAATATTGCGATTCAGATTCAATAGGTGATAATTTTTTCAAGGTCCCGTCACCCTGTATTTTTAAACAAACAAGCAACATATTAATCTCGATTATAGTATCACATTTATTAAAGATACACGTTTTGGTCTCATAGCTTATGCCCACACTAAAACAAAGGCAAATCAACCATGAATTAATAATAACGATTATCTACGATATTTCAATGCATTTGCTACAACAACTTTACCAAATTCTATATATATATATATATATATATAAAGCACAACAAGTGACTGAAATGAAGCAGTTTTTTCCGCCTTTGTAATTCGAAAATTATATTCTACTGCGCAATGTCAATTTGAAATTTGAATTTGATGAATTGTTCAGCCCTATTATCTGCTGCACTAATGAGAAAGTGTGGTGAAACCGTGAATCTGTTATTAAAAAAAACAAAAAATTGGAACACACAACTGCTCACACAACTGTGTCTTCTGTTCCCTCATATTTTTCTTGATAAATTTAGCATGGCCTTTGGAAGACTTTCTCCCACTTGACAAGTGGTGCAGATCAAAACATCATAGCGCCGTAGCTGATAGGATGCACTTAACCTATCTTGATTCTCGCTTAGAGCTTTGAACTTGCAATCAGTGTGAGTTCTGCTGTGTGTCACAAGCCATCCGTGGCATTCCCATTCATCTTCAGTGATATGTGAGGAAAGCGAGTTGAACAGCGCTAACTTGGCAAACCTTCACGGTGGTCTACGCAAAACAAAACAAAAAAAAACTTTGTTATGTCTCTGCAATTCACTATAAATCTTCCATATATTTTTCCTCTCATGCCATGCGGAGTTCAAATGACCGTTCACGTGGGGAGACTTCAATTATTATTCATTATTCAGATGAGCTATATCGGAAGATTTTCGTTTTCCCCTCAGCATTTGCTTTCTGTCCAGCTGTGTTGACACTAGCCGCATGCGATGCTTGTCAGCAGCAGCGTATACACGCAGTTTCCATATGTCATTCGGTTGGGTGTAGAAAAACAACTCTCGGAAAAATGTCCATTTAGTCATACCATGAACAATATGTTAAAAATAAATAAATCCTTAATTAAGAAACAATTTAAATGCTTCAACATTTAGCAACATAAAATTAATTGCCAACCTGCATCGTTCATTAAGTTGATTGGTGTAACAGTAAGAGTAATGCAGCAGCTCTCTCATGCGCCCTTCATGTGTCGAGTTGTATCGGTGTGAGGAAGCAAAATATTTTCCGCTTGGAAACACATACATCGGGTCAAAGGTCTCAAACGTGGATAAATCCCTGCTTTTGATTCTGCTTATGTTGTGTGTTTCTTACCAATAAATGAAGTGGTTAGTCACTTGGGAAGAGGGCGGGTGGTGGTGGTGATGGGGACATCAGAAAAGTAACTAAGTATAGCAAAGCAAGCAAATCGCTATTTTGGCAGCAAAGACTGTTTTTGTAAAGTAGCTCCTCTCTGGTTGCACCCATGTTGTTAGTCTAAGACTGAGTGATGCATGTCAGCAGGAATGAGTGATTGAAATACGAAAGCTGCGAAAAAAAAGCAGTTTAAAAAAATTTGCCCAGTCAAGTAATCCATTCACTTTCAACAGTGCTTATCCTGAAGAGGGTTGCGGGGAGTTGCTGAAGTCTATCCCCAAGTCATTCGCAGGGCACATATACAGGCCTGAGGATTTCACGGCAACGATCGTTTTTGATAGCTTGTCGTTTCCCATAAAAATCACCGTGCACTAGTTGACTGTACGCGATAGAATCTCTCCTGTGTGATCAACGTGATTTCACTGTGCCTGTATGTGTGTTTGTGGTGTGGTGTGTGAGTGTGTTTCTTCTATTCTACTTTTGTTTTGTTTTTGTGAAGTGGTGGTGGGGCGGGGGGCAGAACAGGAAACATTATGTGCGCATGCTGGTTGCTATTTTAGTCTGCACGCTGAGAAAGCACGGGGATGATGGATAGAGATGGTGGCGTAAAAAAAAACAAAAAACACCAAAAGGTGTATTAGTTACGACATTTAATGAGAATGCCAGTGGCATTTTTCTTTCGAATCATCTGAAGAAGGGTGTATTCCCAAGCTGACGTGTGATGTATGCACAAAACACGAAAGACAAATACGATGGGAGGCACGATTCCGAGGCAAGTACTTGAAGTTGATTGTTCGCTCTAAAGGCTAATCACTATGAAAAATATTATGAAGCACTCTTAGTTATTCTATAATTTACTAGTTGTAGAGATGGTAATTTTATGAATAAAATGAAAATTCGTCACAAGGTGTAGTAATACTAATGTTAACTGTTGGTAGGCCTAACGATGACGTGTGGTAGATTCTTTGGTCAAATTGATAGTAGATTACACAGTGCATCGTCTTGGGGTTGCAAGGAGGACGTCAAGCCATATCAATACAATAAGTTGATATATAGTGATAAGTTTAAAAAAAATATATTTATCACATAACTTTAATCATACAATTACTATTACATGCTTTTGTATTAATAAAGGGGGTGAATAGCCATTGATATTATGTTTAGTTACCGTTAATTCCGGACTACAAGCCGCTACATTTTTCCCAAACTTTCAACCCTGCGGCTTATACAGTGATGCGGCCAATTTATGTCATTTTTCTAACGGCCGCCAGGGGCGCTTGAGTAGAAAAGGTAAGATTAAGACCGGTCTTTATGACACTGTTTAATTTCGACACTGAGGACGGTGACTTTGATGGCTTCAGTTCACAGGAGGAAGATGAAGACGGCTCACCGTGATTTTTACAAGTACCGGTATGTTCTTTTACCAGACCTGTTATACTGTGTTGCTATTCTGTTGCTAGCGTGTTGTTACCATGTTGCTACAGTTCTACTGCCGCGTCACAGGCACCGTTTGGGAAGAAAGTTATATTATTATTATTGTTAAGTTATATTATTAAAACTTAGAAAACTCTCTCTGTGTACCGTCTTTCTTTGTAAATATGTTGACATGTTTTAATGTGGGCACGTGCGGCTTATATACAGGTGTGGCTTGTGTATGTACAAAATTGGTTTTCCTCTAAAAATGTAGTGGGTGCGGCTTATAATCAGGTGCGCTCTATAGTGCGGAAATTACGGTACATAAATAGTACACACACATAATCATGTTAACAGTGTCAGGTTTACTTGTGGCCCATGGTATAAAGCCAGGACTGAATTATTGTGTACACATACAGTGTATGTGTTACTGATGGCCATAGTATTTCATTGATATTGAATAAACATTTGTAAGTATGAATCTTGCAATAACTCAAAAATTAATTGAATAAAGAAATGATAGGCTGATTAGAGTGAACTTCAGAATCGTAACTTCGGAAACTAAATATGACCCTGCTACTTAATTACTTTCATAGATATTTATTGGTCAGTCAGCTAAGAGGTCAAAATGTTTTATATACTGCATATGTACATACTTACATACAGTAGTTCTTCTACTTATGAACGTCTCTTCATACGAAATTTTCTCTTCATACGAAACGCCTCAAGAGGAAAATATTGCCTCTTGTTACAAAAAAAATGTCAAAGATACGAAAGATAAAAATACATTACGGGCCGCTACTCGCAGCTCCGAGTTTCCTGAACGCAACATACTTATAGCTTCTCTGCCAGTGGCTACTACCGAGCATCATCCTGGCATACCATTATAATAATAATACATTTTGTTTTTAAGCGCCTTTCAAAACACTCAAGGACACATTACAATCAAGAACAAAAACAATAAAACCACAAATACAATTATAAATTGAACGATATATATATATATATATATATATATATATATATATATATATATATATATATATATATATATATATTCAAATACAATTATAAATTGGAACTGTATATATATATATACACTGTTCCAATTTATAATTGTATTTGTGGTATATATATATATATATATATATATATATATATATATATATATATATATATATATATATATATATATATATATATATATAGATAAATTAAACATTTCATTTCAGGAATATCTGCTCCTCCTCTGCATTCCATCATTAGTTATATTGATGGCGTAACATACATTCATTAGGGAAATGTGGAAAAGCATATTAAAAGTGGATCCCTCCACGACTGGGCTAAAAAGAAGTTTGCCTTGCCTTCTAAGACAGATGGACATGGAAATTCGTCAGGTGCCACCTCTTCTAGTGCCACCTCTTCTAGCCCACACCTATGCAAGGGACAGTTTATTTTATTGAATAAACCTGGAGTACAAAGCTGCGAACGAGCCTGGGGCCATGGAAGTGACGATAAAAGATCAAAGTTCCTTCAGATTGGACAGTATTTGGCTAATTACTGCTATTTGCAGGCCTTATATGCTTGTGGATGTTTTTTTTTTTTTAAAGAAACGAGGCAGTGTGGACACATTTTGCCTGCACAGAGAGCGGAAAATATTTGGTTTGAAAAAAAAAAAGACCGTCTACATTTTTATAAGGCCAAAGTCACATCATTCAAGTCTGAAATCAAAGTCTGAGGTCTGAATTCACGAAAGGATTGTGTGGCTTTTGGGTGGCCCTAACCGGTAAAAGTGTAACAAGTCAAAAGTGTCTAAGTCATAAAGTACATCCAGATGGTGAATGCTTCACTAACTACAAGGCCAAGCAGAACGTGTCTCAGTGCGCCAGTGGTATTTGCATGATTTTAAAGAGGTTATATGCATTTATTTGGTGGAGAAATGACCCATCTCGATGCAAATGAGACCCATTGAGTGTTAAAAAAAACAAAACAACCCCCCCCCCCCACCCCCGTAATCCACTAACACCAGCACTAATAGAAAGCTGGTGCAAAATTGCCACTCCTCTGTGAAGGCCTGAAAAAGCAGTTGCATGGAGAAGGCATCATCATTCAAAGCCGAGCTGCCCCTCCCTGTACATAGATAAGGTACTGTTGCATAGGGCCCCTGTTGCGGGGGGCCCATTTTGTATGAGCATCCCGCATTGCGACATGCGACAGGTGACCAATCTGAGTGAACGCTCCAACATGTCGTAAATTACATTACATCAAAATATGACATGGAATGTTTTTTTTTCCTATATTTTCCCTCATTTCTCAGCAAACATTGTTTTGAAATCCAAAGTCGTTTTCATTTGATCTTGACGGAGGTCTGCACAGTGCTTGGCAACATTCTAGTTCAAGCACATAGCACTTTCCATTGCTTTAAGCATGTTATTATAAGCCACAGTACTTACCTCTATGATGTAAAGGACGATGTTTTTGTAGAAACAGTACAGGATGCATTTGGCTACACGGTTGTAATTCCAAGCTCCATGGACCAGCAGAAGATTTTTCAAGTATTTGAACTGTGTAGGGAGGGGGGAGGGAGGGAAAGTGAACATGTTTGCTTTGTGTATACAGTACATACAGTAGCCGATGGTCCTTAACAGACAAGATGCTGTGAAAGCCACAACAGCAGTGTCTAAATGTAGGAAAGAAACATCAGGAATTTGTCATGTCCTAACAGGGAGATGGGAAAATAAAAGGTCCCCACCCAAAAAAAACACGATGCGGACATTCAAAAGTTCAGTGTAGCCATTACATGACTTCGGAATGATCCTGCAATGAGCACGCCTGTGGTGAGTGTAACATTACAGTGTAATTTCTGGCTGATAAGTGTGATTACACTGGAAATGGCTCAATGGCCAGCCTGAAACAAATTACATGTGTCCCTTCACTGTCCGAAAAAGGCAGTAAAACAAACGAATTATCGTTGCCATTGCAATGGTGACCCCGAATCCTCAAAAGTACCTTTTTGACCAACCAGAACATCGCTTAAATCAGCATGCGCACTTCCCATTGAACACATTGTCAATGGCGGGTTGAAAAAGCATGTGGGAAGGTTAATATTTCCCATGTTGGCCACGCTGGCAAATGGCCAAACTAGCTGATCAAAATCATCCCATGGGAACCTCCATAAAAATCTCTGGCCTTGTCTGTGTGCAAATTCTCCATGCAGCCAGTGATGCATATGAGTGGTTACACTATAATCGCAGCATCACTTGCTTGTTGATACTGGAAAAAAAAGTGTTACTGGTGTTGCCATGGTGACCCTGAAGTATAATATCATATCGTTGCTGGTAATAATTCTGCTTCCCACTAAATGTCCAAACATTACTGGAGAAGAATTTGAATTTTAGTTTTCCCATACCCACATCATTCGACTATGGTAAGTCAAATATGGGGGGGGACCAGCCAGGATGATTTGATAGTTGCGTTTGCACAAGCACCAGCTGCCGATGCTAGTTTTAATTTTTTTAAATTCTACCTTTAGTTGTGAAATCAAGAATATAATTTTGCTCTCTAAAATACAAAAAAAAAACATTTACCTATAATGCAAATACAAAGTTGAATTCCACTTTACAGTTGTCGGGGAGACTGAGAGGAATACAAACCTTTATTTTCTGCACTTTGATTTATACAAGTGTTTGTACAGGTTCGGTAACATCATGTTGAATTGCACAATTACACCGATGGACAATTTAATCTTCAATTTACCCAAGAGGCATGTTTTTGTAACGTGGGACAATGAAGTCAGAGCACCTGGGAAAACTCTGCAATTGGCCATAAACTTCACACAGGAAGGCCAGAGCTGAGATTTCAACCCCGAACCTCAGAATTGTGAGGCACACATGCTAACTGCTTGCTGCCCTAACATAGTTTCATGTAAATATTAAAGGACAGTTGACTTTTGACTTGTACTGATATAAAATTGAAATAATCATCTATGACAGTTTACCCAAACCGTGCTTTACTTTTGAACAGCTTCCCAGGTTGGATTTCATTTTTCCAGTCAGCCAATTATAGCTAACATAGAGCAATGCCAATCGAGAGAAAATAAGTTTAAAAACTTTGGAAGTGTAATTTAATTTGCAATGTGGATTATAAGAGGCCACCTGTCTTTGACACACATAAACCTTGAACGCGTAATGCGGAGTGAAGTGGGGAACACACTCAAGCCTCTTGAATAGTAATTGCACGCTCAAGGACAGAGCACGCACTGTGTTGTACACAACTATCGCTTTTCCCATGCTCTGTGGCAGCAATAGAAAAATGTTGCATTGAATGGTGTTCTGTGTGTAAAGACACGAGTGTTTTCGTTGCGCTCGGGTATCGCATGTCGACAGACAACCTGCCTTGGAAAGTACAGTACGTGTTTACATTGTGAATTTTGCCGGGGTCTGTTTGTGATCTAGTTGTGCGGGGAGTTGGGTGACGTTTGGATACGTGTTTTACAGGTGTTACCACTTCACTGTATAAGATGATGCCCGAGCAGACAAGAGAGCTTTTGTTGCGCACAAAAACTATTTCAAACACAAACAACACACTTGACAGTTGCAATATCAGAGAAAGTTAACAAGGTCATACTTTAAACTCTTTGGAGTGTTTGTAGCTGAATGTTGTTTTGGCTTAGAGGTTTTATTTAATTTTAAATTGATTGCTCAATATGTTTCATGGATTGTATATGGCCCACGAGCCGTAGGGTGTCCCCCCCATGCCTAAGGGCCTCACAAACATCCGACCATCCATATTCTGTAGAGCTTGGCCTGATGAAGGTCACAGGTGACTTGGTGTCCATCCCAGACGGCTTTAGGCAAGAGACAGGATACGCCCTGGACTGGTGGGCAACCAATCTACATAAGATAACCTTTATTTGTCCCACACTGGGGAAATTTGCAAGATGAACAAATATTCACACACACATTCATGCAACAATTTTGATGCTTAAGTTACCTTGCATTCATGGTTTAGGAACGCCAAAGAACAGGCAAACGCCACATTGGAGGCCCGAGCAAAGATTTGAAACCAGAACCGCTAGGGTCATGTCCAAGACCCATAAAAAAATAAATAAATAAATAAATAAATAAATAAAAAAGGACCTCAACTTACCTTGGCTTTTTTACATTCATATTTTAGTCGACTGAAACCCTCTCTACCCACATTCTGATGATGTTTGTGCCTCAATTATACTCTGAAAGGAGAACATTTATATGTAGACGTGCATCCTACAAGTATATTCTAACCCCGTATTGATTTTTATTGAATGAAAAACATGCATTATTAAAAATAAAATAAAAAGATAAGAGATTTTAGAGTGTCCTCCCCATTGATGAAAGGCCAAAATGTGCGGATGTTGACGACAATGTCACCCACATTGTACTGATAGAGATCCATGGTCAGATCTGGGGAAAATATTTGGGAAAATCTGAATGTAATTAAAAAAAAAAAGTCTGAAACCGTGAATGAGTCTCCCTGGGACTACCGTTTATGGTACTGTATTATTGTATACAGGAAATGTATAGAGTTGTTCAACAAACAAATCAAGTTACAGAATTAATCAACTCAACTATATTTTCAATGATATTGAACGTTTGAAAAAAAAATCTAAACTTGAATAATAGAATTGATGAGAAAGCACCCTATTCATTTCGAACGATCACTGTCAGGCTCCGAGACCGGTTCACTCACCTGAGCAATGGAGTAGTCAGAAGAGTTGGCGGCCTGCAAGCCCTCGTTGCCTGAAATTCCCACCCCAACGTGCGCCGTCTGAATCATCCCGACGTCGTTGGCGCCATCACCGATGGCCAGTGTGATCACCTTCACTTGCTTCTTCACCATCTCCACCACCTCTGACTTCTGCAGAGGAGACACTCTGGGGGGAGGGGGGAAGAAGGCTATTGATTTATGCACTCTTTAAAGTCGCAAGATCAGGCATTGCAATTAGTCTCAGGTTTGATAAATCACATACTGTAACATGTGCAAAATGGATCTATTGTATTTGTATATCCCCCAGCCACAAAATGAATTGCATGGGAATTCAATTTTTTGGAGTAACAATTCCGGTTTTGCCCAGTTAGATTAGCTTCCACAATGTTTTTTCCCGTTTTTTGCACAAACGAACCTTTGGTAAATCAGCCTCTAAATTATAGAAACAAACCAAACAAAAATACAAAACAAAAAATGAAAAATGTGCCACAATATGACAAGGGAACCTGATGCCAAATGAGTCATATTAGTACACATATGAGTCTACATATTGTCATCTTAAAATTTAACGGTCCAAATTTGACATGATGCCAATCCGAGACAGATATTGATTTGGAGTAACAAGAGACTTGGATTTGTTTTAGGTCGGTACCACAATTTGAAGTGAAAAGTCAGCTATTTTCACCAAATGGACTGCAATGAACAAAACCAACACCCCTTGATTTCCTCCAGTTGTTTGTCCTTGAATGACTATGTTAAGCAATCTGTTTTTGTTTTTCGGCACTTGGCATTAAACTAAAGCAATGTTGTTGAAATATTGCGTGTTTACCTCAAGTGTTTATTGTCCTGAGAGAATATTTACATCTTATTGCAGCAAGTATGTTGTCATTGAATTGCAGGATTCTCCCATGAGTGAAAGGCCGACCTGATTTTCTGCCAAAAGTCTCCATCAGTCCCCAAATGCTTGTGAATGTGATCTGGCTTTTCAGAAGAATTTATGTTTCAAATTTCAGCATGCTGTTTAAAACTGTGGTGGGCTCGCAATTGGGCCGGGGTGACCTCCTCTGTATGCTCTCCCTGAGCCTATTGTTAAACATACAGCTGTACTCTCCATGTATTTCCTCGTGGATGGTTTTTACTGTGCTCCGAGGAGCTTTGAACACCGTGCATGGTTTTATGCATTCATCTCCTCTGCAAGCATTTTTTCCTTTGCCATGTTCGTATACTTTGTGTGCCCTTTTGGATAATGTCACATCTTGGAGATAAAGAAGTTTATATTTATGTATCACTCAGTTTCCAAAGAGTCTCCCTACCATCAATATTGAATAGTCTACATTAGGCTTAGAAAAAAAAGTAGTGTGTTTCCGGTAACCCGACCGACCGAGAATTTCTACCTCGAACAAAAACGTTCCGGTCGGCATTTTTTCCAAACCTTCTACATTTTTGTGTAATAATAATAATAATAGTACATTTCATTTATACGCGCCTTTCAAAACACTCAAGGACGCTTTACAATCAAAACAAGAACAATAAAACCACAGACAAAATTATAAATAATAAAAGGAAAGATGTTTACATCGGTGCAAACTCTCGCGATATTCACGTTGAGCATGCGCGTCATTTGCCGTCGTGTGTCAACAACATTGAATCATGGCGGCGGCCGCGATCTCCGAAAATAGTTTAGACCGCGTTTTGTGTGTTGCAGTCTAGCATTACTACACCTTGTGACGAATATTTTATTCATAAAGTTACCATGCTACAACCAGTAAATTATAGAATAACCAATACTTTTTCATAATATTTTTCACAGCGATTAGCCTACAAATCTAATGACCAATTTGCCATGTAATCGTGCCTCGCGTCGTCCGTCTCTCGCTCTCGTGTTTTGTGCATACGTCACAGGTGAGTTTAGTGATACGCCCTTCGGACGATTCATACGAAAAATCAGACTGGCATTGCCATTTCTTAAATGACGTAATTAGTAGACCTTTGTGAGTTTTTTTCGCCGCCATCTCAAACTTTCATCCGCGATTCCTCAATTTGCGGACTAAAATAGCAACCCGCATACGCACCTATCTGTTGCGCCCCCAACACTCAAAACGAAAGTAAATTCAAGAAACACCCTCACACCACAAACACACAGAGGCACAGTGAAATCGCGTTGATCACACAGTCAAGTCGTGTGCGGTGACTTTAATGGTTAAACTATGTTTCGGTACCGTAAAATGACGCCACGGAAATGACACGCTACCGGTAACTATTGTTACGTGAAATCCTCAGGCTTGCCGTAGTTTTTTGTTTGTTTGTTTGTTTTCCTTCGGCGGCGAGCGGGGGTTTCAATGTCTCCTTGTTTTATGTTTTATGGTTATTTTGTTTACATTTATGATGGGGGCATGGCAAAAATATTTTAAAAAATAAAAACATTTGTCCGACCTACCGACCCTATGCCGAAATTTCATGTTACCGGAAACACACTACTATTTTTTCTACGCCTTAATGTTTTTTTTATTTTTTTTATTTCAGTCTCTCATTATGCAGGATGCATGTGAGACTTCAGCAAATCAAAAGATTAGCCCTTGGTCTGGGTTGTAGGGTTTTTTTTGTTGTTGTTTTTTTTTTTGGGGTTTACAAACCAAAACATATTCCAGTAAAATGGACTGTTGTGGTTAGATATAACTACAGCATTGGATACAACTTTAGGCTGCCTCGCAAGGGCTCATTTCAGCAAACATTAACAAATCAGTTTTGCCTTTTTCTCAGTTTGTGGCTTTTTTACAACACTCATTTCACAATAAGAAGCAGCGTTACAAGAAGGGCTTTATAACCATTTAGGGATGTGTCTGCCACATGCATGGATCAGCATAATAGTGAAGTGTTTGAATTTGGCAGCTTGATGTGAAATAAAAACACACTCAACATTTCAGCTATCAATGTACTGTCGTTTATCTTCTTGAAAAATGTGACATGCTTCGGTCAAGGCACACTAAGACACCTGTGTGTATGATGTCCACAGTTGGACCTGGAACACATTATTTCAATTGATTGTTTCCCATGGGAGGAATTGTTGGAGGTCAACCACCATCCCCGAAGGTTTCAACTGGACTATTTCACCATCGCTACAAGACGCAATCATTAAAAGTGGCTCATTTATGTACAGCCCACTATTAGCCATTGTTCGTAACACAAGAAATGTGTTTTTATTCTTTCACGACATATTCACACAGATTCCTTTGCGCTACAGATCTTGCATATGACTGTTGGGCCAATTGGAGGTGCCGTGGTGGGAAATCCATCAGATTAATTCTCAATACATTATTATAACAATGAGGTGAAGAAAAACCATAGACATTACCGGTACTTGAAATGTTAAGGTAAAGGTTCGATTAAGCTCTGGTTAAGCTTATGGTTCCAACTTCAGGTCATAGACCATGTCGGTACATGGTGCTTGACAGCTGAAGTACTTCCTGTTATTGATGTGATTTGGCCAGGTCAACAGTGCCCCTCAATAATAATGCAAGTTGACATTCTCAGTTCTCCTGCGACTAGTAAAACCAGGGGTGTCAAACTCATTTTTGTCGGGGGCCACATTTTAGTTACCGTTTCCCTTGGAGGGCCGTTATGACTGAAACCAAATAAAAAAGTAAATAATAATGGTTTATTTAACAATTGTTTAAGTTACTGTAATGAGGGGTTTGGTTACAAGAAAATGCTGACAACATGCCTCTTATTTATTACATAGGAGAATTTTGAATTTTGGTCGAGATTTTAGCAAGCATCATCCAAGTTGACATGCTTGATTTGCTTCCGCGGGCCACATAAAATGAAGAGGTGGGATGGATCTGGCCCCTGGGCCTTGAGTTTGACACCTGTGATATAAACCCTTTAAGCCCATGTTGTAAAATCAGATGAAAACGTTGATTCTGAAACGTGGCTCCACGAAAGGAAACCTCTGCATTAATGCAAAAGAAATTTGAACATTAATAAGAATCTAACAATTCACTAAAGTTAAAAGTTAAGATTCGATTTGTATCTTGATTTCTGACCCAATTTATATGAAAAATAAGTACACTGTATTTATTAATGAATATAACATATACGGTATATAGCGATATTATGTTTAGAATATAATTCATTCATATAATCAATCAAATCAATAAATCATAGTAGTCAGACTTGATTGGGCTTGTGTTTTCTTCTGTGCCCCATTTAATTTCTGTTCGAATTTAGGACGTTTCTTCTGGTGACCTAAACGAACATAGACTGCATGGTGTGTAATTTGAGGGTTCTTAGTAGTAGCAGCCATGTTTCCTGTGCTTCTCTGCTCTACTCTCCTCACATAGCTGAACTAGCATCGGCATTGCCTACTCCAGTCAGATGATTGTCACCACAAAAAGCATTTACATGACACGCAGTTGTAGGAGGCTTGCTGCAGAAATGAAAAAATCATTTCAATCTAGCCTGACATTACATTACATTACAAGCCTCTTATGGTTTAAGGTCTAATATTGCTATAACATGCGAAAAAAAACTCATGTTTTACTAAGTCCATGCTCAATGAGAATACACACCTTAGTTAACATGGTCGGTCAATTGAATTTATTTTTCAACTTTCATCTTAATGCCAACTTTCGTAATCTTGACACAGGGAAAATCCAGTTGAATCTCCATTCCATGATGGTTGACTTCAAGTTGTTCTAAATCTAAAACGACTTACCCCATGGGAAATAATGTACATTGTGAAAGGTAAAAAAAATACGCAATTGGCTTGTTGGCAAGCATCTATGGTCATTTTCATGCTAGTCAGTAGCCACTATTGCTTTTAGCTACATGCTATTTACAACAGAATCTCCTCTGGAAAATACATTTTGGTATATAATTCATATTGAATGCATTTAACGGCTCATATTGTACTATTTTCGATGTTGCAATAAGTTGTTATATAACCTTCACCTTCACAATTTTTAGTTGTAGCTTTCTGTGGTGGCATCAGAACCCCCCCCCAAAAAACGCAAACCGTCTACTTAGGAGGAAGCATTCTACCTGCAGCAGATGACGGCCTTGCAGGACAGGGCGAGGTCCAGGAAGTACTGTCGCACTCCAAAGGTGAGCGCATATTTGAGCGTCTTCCCATCAATGATGAGAGCAAAGTCATTTTCCTTGTAGAGGGCATCTCCCAGCATCCCGCAATGGTGGCTGAGGGTCTCCCTTGTTCTCTGCCAGAGAGGAAAACATTGGCTGGACTTGGAATTACCGCAGTGAAACGTCCACAGTCTGTATTATTTCTAGCTTGATGGATTCTCAATCATCCTTTTTTAATTGTTTGTTTAATGGGTTTCACCCAGTAAATCACGTTGGTATGAAATGCGTCGGTCTCATTTGCAGACAGATGTTAATAACAGCACAAAGCAGGAATAGCAATTGTTAACAGATGCCAAAGTACTGTAATATTATTATAAGAGTGTCATTCCTAATCCTGGCTACATTACAACTCTTACAGATAAAAGGGTGCTCAGGTTTATCTAGTAAATTGCCGTGTGTCGGTGGAGAAAAGAAACACATGTACAAACGCAATGTATGACATTTGGTGATTAATAAAATGCTCAGATCAAACGGAGGAATTTGAATGATTCCAACCTTTTTTGAGGCTTAGCCACGTTTCGAAGTTTACCCAAAGACAAACTTTTGGGGGAAGAGGGTAAAATATTGTTTCTGCTTATTCTAATGTTTTCTTTACATTGCAATCCAAAAGGATGAAAAGCAGAGAAAATTCGATGATGGATGCGAGAACGCGGTCGGAGTCCAACTGCGCTAACCTATGCTGTAATTTACAGTACCGCAAATATTTCGTGAAACAACACAAAAGACCTCCACAGTAATATTTATTATTAAGGTATAATTCTTTACAATGCCACCAGGAGGTATTTGAGGACTTGTTAATTAATGAGTGGTTCCTTTTTTTCCATCAGGAATTCCTACTGCATACACAGTATAAAGAGTGATGATGATGAGCGTTGGTGAACGTGGGACTAACTAAAAGATTTACTGCCCTGACTGGAAGGAAGCATATGGACTGGAGAGCAGGGCTCCTGAGATCATCTCAGTCTTCCACCATCTTCCTTCCAGATGGTGGAGCACTTTGGATCTTTTGCTGAAAGGTTGAACCTCTAAGCTCGAATACAATCCGTTCAGGATTTTAAAGCAACTTTTGCCAAAGGAAACAATGAAAATGGAATCTGTTTCAGGGTGTCGTCATCATTAAACCATCAGTAACTGTAAAGAGGAACGCTTTAAGTAATGTGAACATTCTTCATTGTCATACAAGTATCATGTACAGTAGTGATAAAACTATGGATTATTTGACTTCATTAGCTTGAAATCTAATGTGGAATTTTTAGTTCAAGTCATTATTTCATGGTATGGGCACTTTTAAACCAATAACTGACCTCATTTATTGACCCAAAAAGTTGAGATTTTCAAACGAGCCTCCTATTTATTGTACAGGGTTTTTCATAAGTCTATGTCACAAAAACTCCTCGGTTAGGAACTGGCAAGGGTAGCAAGATAAAATTGTTTTCGCTTGAAAGGTCAAGCGTGATGGCGGTTCAACTCTCTCAGTTTAATTTAGATGGGAAGCAAAGTGTAACTGAAATTAGGTCTTCTATGATTTGCTGAATTATTGTGTAACAGTAGTTGAAACAGGAGGATGAGAGTGACACGATTGAGCAAGAGCACATGTGAGTGTCCGGAGGTGAGCGGCGGCCTCATACTGGCGCTCATTGTGTCTGTTTTACTGTTCTCGCAGGGTTCAATGAACGGCCAAAAAGTGCATCGGCAACTCGGGCGCTCCTTTCCCACCTGGGAGGGCAAAATACTTCTAAGTACAGTGGTACTTTGACTTATGAGTTTACAAGCAACTGCGACACAGCAGGGGAACACTATACTGTATGTCCTCATGCAAAGATGACGGACATTAACAGGAACCTGGTGGGTGGGTGTGAGGGGTCCGGCCCGTGACAAGGTCCAATATGTCAAAAGCGGCCATGCAGGACCACGGGGAGAGCACAGCAATGGCTTGGCATAACAACGCTCTGAAACCTCAGCTGAAAGGAAATATTTGGACAACAGGGCTTTGCGTTTCAGCAGATACACAGCGAGAGAGGGAGAGATGATGGATTAGGAGAAAAGAGCGAAAGAGGACACAAACAGAGAGCAGCTGTGCACATGTGAACCTTCTGTGCAAAACAGCCCAAATTCAGACATGTCATTTGTCATACTGGATCTGCATGGGGAACAGAACTTTGTCTACATTGTTACTGCACTTAAAGTTCTACCTCCATTTTGGGTAGAATCCAGTCATCACATAAGGTGATGGACACTCAAGCAGAGCAGCCATTTCCCACCCCCATTAAATTACAACGTGGAGTTCCAACGCTAATTCTACATTTCTCCTTCTAAAGACCTTTTGTCATGACTATAATGAGCCATTTAGGCTACGGGAATCGCAAGTCTGTGGTTTTGGAAACGGCCATTCAGAGCCTCCCGTAAAGACTGTGCTCTATTGTTGATACAAGCCACTCATGATGTGGAATCTGGATGTTTGCAGAGATGTAAAGTCATCAGCTAAGACGGGGGACTCAATCCACAATGGGGTTAATCCTGTTCAAATAGGACATGTAGTCAGGTAGCTACAGTGAATGTTGATTTTCAACATTGCACCACTGTCACATCTCCAAAGACGATCTTTTTGCAAAAATCTGTCCTGTAACGAATAACATAATTTTTTTTCTCTTTTTTTGACGAGGTGAATCCTGAAAAGTTTAAAAACGTGGACATACAAAAGCATTGAGGGAGAAATATGATAATTTTGTCTGAATTAATGAATAAATATATGATTGAGAACAATTTAAAATCTCTTGTTTTGTAAAATAGATTGTAGTACACTTTATGCATCTCAATGTCTTGGAAGCCATTTAATTTTTTTGTGGCCAGTTTTAAGAAAAGTACAGTACATCCACCATTTTTGTGGAATGTGTTGAGCCATTAAAAAAAAAAACACATGCATTGTGTCAAGATGTTTATTTTCTTATTAGTGATGAGATGGAAACAAGAATATACCTAATCTTAATAAGTGCTGCAAAGGTTTCCAAAATAATTTCACAGACTCGGAAATGACATTTGTATTTTTATAATGAGTAATATTCTCAAATTAGAAGAGTGAGGAAATATTGCAAATTTGAATGTTTCTTAGTATTTTATAATAATGGCTGCAAAATAATCATCTTTTAATTTAAGTGCTTTGAAATGACAACACACATTTTTAGATCATTAGGTGTGGCCCTTTTATAACATTTGTCAGTCGCTAATTTTCATCAGAAATGTATTTGTATCCCTAAAATAGTTCTACACTGATTTAAATAATTGTAACTTTTTTCCGAGCACATCAGGTTTTTGAAAATGTTTCTTTGTTTTTGGTTGTTTTTAAGTTTGACCTGTAAAAGCTTGAAAATACGGATTTTACCATCCATTATAATTTATAGCTATGGCGTTTCAGAAAATAATTCTTCCTGTTGCTGAACGTCACATTCATAAATTTTCTTAACTATATCACTATATTACATACAGTATTGTTGTTATTATGATGATGATTATTAGTGTTAATACGGTATTAGGAAAACCTGATGTGCTGGAGAAAAAAACAA